>OX411307.1:167726635-168121478 GCA_948150685.1 Rhaphigaster nebulosa
TGGGGAGGGCACGCAACAGTATCAACACGCCTCTTGCAGATCCAAGCCTCGATTGGGCTCAACCCCATCCCTCAAGTAGGGGATGCTCCTCCATTCTCAATTGAATACAACGGCATTAATTAGACAACTTCCGCTTCTCTAATTACCACGAGTGCTGCTTTAAATTGATTTCTTCTCGAGATTGTTACAAGTTTCAGTTTCAAGTTCTCTTCGAATACAAAGGCATTAAATGATCTGTTTATAAAATCACGCACAAAAGACCGTAAAAAGTTCAGCCAGCATTAAACACCTAAGACGGATCAATCCAGCATAAATATTACTTTTTATCGGAAATATTACTCTAATTATTACATAAAACTTTATTTCTTATTTACCATTCAAAAACCCTTGTCGCAAACATATAGCATCCTCAGTTGACATGATGGTATAGAAGAATCAATCTAATTAGAGATTGATAAATTATTTGCCACTTCTATAATTTGTTTTTATTGAAAACTAGTTTCGAATGTTATACATTCATATTCAGTTCTAAAACACACAAAATTTCAAAAATAAGCAATTCCTAATACAGTTTGGTATTATTACGCATATTAAATTAAATGTAATATAAATTTAATAAGTATAATAATACCAAACTGTATTCTGAATTGCTTATTTTTGAATATTTGTGTGTTTTTAGAACTGAAGATGAATGTATAACATTCGAAACTAGTTTTCAATAAAAACAAAATTCTAGAAGTGGCAAATAATTTATCAATCCCTAATTATATAGCATCCTGCCCTAGAGTATCCTTTGATAATACAATCCGCTGCCTAAGACTTCACTGAGACTTGAAATCCTCATAAAAGATTCAAGCAACTAAAAAAAGCTCGTGTATGCCGACATTCAAACGCCACAAACCTACCAATTTATTCTAGTATTTTAATTTCCAGAAAAAATCAATTTATACCCTTTTAAGCTTCTTTCGTTTATTATATGATATCTGAAAACGCTTCGGCCTCATTTAGCCCATTTCCAAGCAAGTCATCTCCTTTTTTTGATGATCATATAGACATAACATATTAAGCAAGTCATGATTTAAAAATCGTTCACTTCTACATGTGAGGTAAGTCTTATTTGCCCATAAGCATTTATTCTAACTTGAACAAATGCCGTATGAAAGTGCTTATTTTAGAATAAATGTCTATGGACAATTTTAGAATTATCTCTTATGCAGAAATAAAATATTTTTATATCATGACTTGTTGTATATGGAAACATCTATGTGCCAATTAAAATGGGAAAATAAGCCCGAATCATAGTTAGATGTCATCTAATAGGTGAAATTAGTATAAAAGAGTTTGAATTGATTTTCCTGAAAATTATAATACTATAATAATTTACACATTCTTTTGTTTTTACATAAAAATAAATTTTGAACTTAAAATATTAACAATTACCAATTCATCAAAAAAGCTCATATTGGAGTCTGAAATGAAGTCTCAAAAGAAGGAGGCCCCTAGTCCGCCAAACATCCAAACTCATTCAAGTCCTATTTTGAAAAGTTACTGTAAAATCACAATAATCCGTATAGGCCGTTTACTTGATGTATTGTAAAAAAATACAGTTGTTAATCCTCGATAAATATCATTAGAAAAAAAAAACATTCAAAAGTATAATTAAAACACTGGATAGTATATTCTAAAACTAAAAGTTAGGTAGACAAGTGATAACACACTCTTGAGCGGAATTTTTTGACACCAATGAATTCTTTTTTAACTAGACCTGAAAATGCCCATATTTTTCTCCTGAGAATTGTTATAACAAAAAAAAAAAATCATTATTTTTAGCAAAAATAATTACTCATCAGATACTGTAAGAAAATTTTTTTTAACTACGTCTTGATTTGGTAATATGATAGTAGTAATTTATTTGCGTAAGGGTCATCCTCTGTTTATATTATAATCAATTTCTATTCTCTTAATTTGAGGCTATTATCTAACGTTATAATCATAGAATCTGAAAATATCTACAAAATGGCCTGAGTAGTGGATACTTAAGTTGTGATTGAGGGGGAATAACTTCAATTGCATTTTCGGAACATAGCAGGAGTGGGGGACAAACAATGACAATCGATGTGCATATCTCATTCATAATAAATCCTTACGCTACACAGTGCATCTTTAGTGGACAAAAATAAAAATATTCTCTAAAGAGTTATCTTTTACTGGATATATTAAACTATTCCTTAGATGACTGATTCCTACCCTTGTCACCGTGTTTACATTTCTAGTTAATATAATGGTCAAACTTAAAAAAATAATTCATTTTGAGTTAATGGCTTCATCAGTAACGGTTTATTTCTCGTTCCGAGTGCATCCCTCCCCTTACGGAATAAACATCGCTAATCATAGAATTTACGTGCTAAAGCATGTAGTTTTAAATAGTACATCAACCGTTAGAGAACATCGCACGCCTCTAAAATGTGGTCAATCAATTTTATTTAAAGTCCTAATATAGAAGGAGCTTTTAGAAAAATCTTCAAATACCGTTTTGTACTTTTTGCACATTCTTGTTGCTTTGTGTATTAGATTTTCTTTGCAGTATGGTTTGGCCGCATCTCCTTGCGATTTTCTTAAATGAACGCACAGCTGGCGGGGATATGTTTCCTTCATGAATAGGCCGATCGAATACTTATAGTTTTTTATCAACTTATGTTCTCTGTTGCATGTGGGGAAATCTAATGAACAATATCGACGAGAATTATCAAACATTTGTCGGTTATTTTGCCCGTCTTTCAATTGTAAATTGGACAGTGACGCTAGGAATCGTCAAAAAAATCGTGAGCGCTCCTCGTCTTGGCTTTAGCAGAATGTTAAATTATTTTAATAAAATAACTAATAGTTGAACTTGTTTTTGTTTGATAAAAAAAAAAAAAAAATGAAGTTTCGATATTTACATCATTCATATCATTAGAGCTTATTAAATTACAAATCTACAAAAACCTGTTTTTAAAATTTATTTTTATTATTATTTGTCAGATGGCCATTTTTGACCCTTGTTATGCGGTGTATTCATAATTAGGATTGTATTTCATAAAATAATCCACAATCAGTAATCCCAACTAACTCCTTATTGTGCGCTAGAACAATGATGGGCCATCGAAAAGCAAGGGTCCCGAGAGGTGTCACTTGTGAAAGGACTGGGCATCCTATTAGAATTATAAGTGAAGTTGAGAGTTGTGGCGAGGAAGAAGGTGAAGAGAGAGAGAGAGGGCGGTTAGAATTAGGGAAGAACCTCCCAGGCTGTGGTGACATATGCCTCAGCCGCACCGTCAGATCGAAATCACAGATTTAGGGCCTTCGCGTCAGATAATGGTTGTCCTGCATTCCTGGTTCAGCCACCCAGCCGGGGTATTAACATTTTAACTACAGGTCCCTCCTCTCACGACCCTGCCTCTTATCGATAGCGGGGCTCTGTACCGGACAAGGCGATTTTTAATTGGGACCGTCTCACGAAATTGGGTGTAGCATTTAAATTGGGCTTTTCCGAAGAGCGCACCGAGCCACCATGAGCCGGCACATCTCTTCCAATTTCAAGTTTATTCCACCCACCAAAAAAGAAGATAAATAATGGCCGGTTCATTTAGTGATATTTAATCTAGTCTTCGTCTTAGCAGAAAGAGATTCATATTGAACTCTCCGCCTACCATGGACTGATATAAGATTTAACACCAAAACTATGAAATGATATAATGTAAAGGTGATAAAATAAATACTGAACAGCAGCATAAAAATGTAATTTCTAAAATACATAAATATAAATTATCTCCCAAAAAGAATAATATTAAATAGTCATATAAACTTATCAGAAAATATACAGCTATGAGCATTTCTTGGAAAAGAAAAACTATGTAATTCCCAAATTAATAAACAATTACTCAAAATGGTCCATTCCAAATAAATTCTACCTATTGGCTAAACTGAGACTCCAAAATAGTCTCGTTGGAACTGAAGGGACCCTCGATCATCCAGTTGGTTAGGGGCATCGAATTGTTGACTCAACGATGGGTTCCTATGAAAGAAAATCGTTACTGCATAACTACTTTAATCGCTCCTGAACGTAAAATTTATAAAAGTACGCGATTTTTTTTAATTTTGGCATTGCAATGCTACGAATTGCTTCTAGCGTTCTTAACGACTAATCCTAACTAAAATTGAAAGTATTTCACTTGTAGTTATAATTTAATTTAATAATGACATAAGTGAATTATTTAATATAAAAATGTAGGCTTTGAAACAACAAAAATGAAATGCTTTTTTAATTATTTCTGAAATTATAAAGCTATCAATATTCTTAATTTGTCACCCATATATTTTTTGATAATTTCTCAAACATTCTCATACATCTATCTAAAAACCACATATAATTCAATTCATACATATATTAGCCTAACTGCCACTATATTACCAACTATTTATTTTATACTTATACGTTTAATGAATATTGTACTTATTATTAATCTTATCCCCTAATTAAGGTGAAGTATAACCAAGTAAGTATGAAGGTGTAATTATTAAAAACTTTTTATAAGAATATAAAATTGAAATAACAATTATGTTCATTATATTAGTTAGGAAAGAAATGGAAGATTACCAAAACGAGAAACAACTAACCTATCGATATTCCGTTAATTCAGGCATCATCAGGGCAGAAGAAAAAAAATAAAAATCATATATATATATATATATATATATATATATAAAAACAGGATGCTGCACATCTCTTTTCCTTCAGCTTGTGTGTAGATGTCTTGGAGTGAGGTACTGTCTCTAGTTGATAAGTCTTTATAGACTGTGGATGTGAGATGTGCTGCAAGTTGTCTTATATATATATATATATATATATATATATATATATATATATATATATATATATATATACTATTCTTTTATGTCTCTTTTTGAGTTTTTCCTCTTCCATAATTTTATTATAATATTTCTTTTATTAAACTCGTTGAAATAAATCATATGATCATTATATTATATGTATGCCATCTTTAAAATTTAATTACCAAAATTAAACAAATGGAAATATTGTGGTAAGTAAAAGAGATTTTTAGTAGAAATTCTTTTCCCTGCCTCTTTTGTGTTGACTTTACATGTCTCTTAAGGTCACTACTGACAAGAATAGGAACGGCTGGCTATATTTAAACGGAAACTTGTTTTCCTAAACGGTAGAACAGGCAACATAGAAACAACATTTCGTACATTACATACCAAATATTTTGTCCATGTAGCCCTCTCCTTTTATTAGAATCATTTCCGGCGTTTAATTAATCACGTAAATGAACATTGAATTCATTAATGAAATTGAATTAAATATAAGTCAACATGCCAAAAATAAGTAGTAATATAATTCACTAAATATGTATAGAAATAGAAGGTGGTAATATAACACTGTAAGCCGTTAAAAGAAAATAAACAACAGCCATTCATGATGGTTAATCAGTGTGTGTGAGTGTATGACTTGACCAGCGTTATTTGACCCACATATTTTATTTTATATAATCATTTTTTAAACGATTTCAGATTTAATTTATAACACGTATTATAGATTTTTTTACCTGCTGAATTTTAATTAATATTGCCCAATTTTTTCAATTGATGATGATATTTTGTTACCACAATTAGTTTTTTTTTTCCAATTTAATAATATGTGCTCATAAAAAATTCGAAAACATAAGTTTTTCTTCAACATTTTGGTTAGTTATCCATCTTTAGAAGACAATTTTTGTAATTTATTTTTGTAATTTTAGGTAATTTTTAATTAAGGTAGTAGAATATTTTTGTAAGCAAATTGAAAATTAAAAAGCTACTTATCGGTAGGCTTCGTGTTTGGATATAAATTTAAGAAAGTTGATAGTCTAATCATTATATTTTTTAAAAAAACAAAAAAACAATCGAGAACGTTTAGATTTCAAAATGGAAATTTTAATGATGGTGCAACCATTTTGATTTACTTTATTGAGTTGTCGTATAAATATTTTAAAATTAAAAAATACGGAGCATGTATTAATTAATTATTGGAATTAGACTACCCCATGTTATTAATGTTTTTCCGAATAATTGACGTTCCATTACTGAGATAAATACTAATATGTTTTTAGTCATAACTAAAAAGACGTCTAAGGAGACCTTCGCGTTTGTGTAATTTTTAGCATTTATTTTAGATCAATTATTTTATTAATCAGATTAATAATTTTAGAATGTGAATTCGTCATAAGGCTACCGTATCGTTGTTCTACAGCATGATTTAATTACGATTGGGACTTCAGAGGGTTTTAATCACTGGCTTAATTTCTAGGCTTCTGAAAAGAAGATGGCCTCGTGAGCATCCAACACAAATCAAGGTCCAGAGAGGCAGTTTCTTCGTAAGTCATCGTTGTATTATATAAATCTGACTCATCATTTTTACCTTTATCATGAGTACACTGTAGTTGGAAATCATAATACTAATTTTGAATTTTATTAAATATCTCTCACTCACTTTTAATTAGATATAATTCAGTTTGTCCATATGTCAGTTAAACGAAATCTGTAAAATGGCGGAGCAAGGTTTTTAAATTCGTGCGATTTCTGACTTTTTATAATAAAATTTAATTATTCCATAAACGCTGTCCGCGAAATTGATGGAATGTAGGGGTAACACTCGGATTCTGGACGAGCTGGACAGATTTGATTTTTTAAAAATGGAAGAGAAGGTAGCATGAGCCTCGAAAGTAAGTTTAGGACGCCTTCGATCCATCGAATAGGGAAGGTGCCGTAGAAGGTTGCCGGCTCGGAGATTGTTTGCAGCTAAAGGAAATGATGGCCTGTATTTTAAGGAATAAGCTTGATAGCTAAGTAATCTATATATTTTTGAATATAAGAATGAAATATAAAAAAAAGGGTCAGATTTTTTTAAATAAGTAAGTTTTTTAAAAAAAATTTTCCTTGTTGCACAATAAAAGGAATCATGCTGTTTCTGGGTGATTCTGATGGCGGCGATGAATGAGTTGTGTGATACATCGATACATTTACTTCGAGGTATTATTAATATTCCGATGTAGGCGTGCTGCATCTTATGATGTTATTTTTCATATTTTTTTTTTTTTCAACCACCCCCCACCGTTCTTCAATGACAGGAGGCCCCAGACGAGAAAATATATCCTTGGGCGAGCTAACGAAATTTCCCTAAAGTAACATAAAGTAATGAGCGCATTTGCCGAGACACAGTGGGCGTCAAGAACACGGGCCGTGGACTTTTAGAGAGCGATTCCGATCTGCCGCTCCACCGAGCGGGTATAAGTCAGGCTAACAATGTCTTCCTCATTCCCAAGCTAATTTTTTCTCACACGAGTCCGTCCCTCCTTCCCACCCCATAACTCTAACCATATGTAAATTAACAAATCTATTTTCGATTTGACGTAGGTTTGGCCCCGACCGACCTAAATTGAATTCAAATTTATCTCATCAAGTCCCCCATCGGAGAGTAGTTTATACTGGACCGTGGCCCATAAGTTTGTCTGCTCTAACTGATTGTGAGGTCCCGATCAGACTTGAATGTTCGTTACCACCCTGGTCTTTACGAAGTACGCAGTGGCGTTGCCAGGATTTCATTTCGGGGGAGGGTCCTTCCAAGGATCTACTTTAAAGAAGCCCACCCTAACCGGGTATGTAAGGGAGCCCTATCTAAATATAATATTTTATATGCCTAGGTATATTATTTATGAAATAATATTTAAATAGGTTTATACAATTTTTGTTTACAGATAAGAATAAGTAGAATATATTTTGTAATTTCGAGGGGGGAAGAGGGAGGAGGGAGGACCGGCGGACCCTCTCCCCCCTTTGGCTATTTCACTGGAAATACGCTCTAATTTTTTCTCTATCTTTGAACTTTTCAGAGACGTTATTTTAATTTGAGTACGATATTTGTATTATTTTTCTTTGATTATAATAATATAATACTTGTAAAAAGTGTGTGTTTATATATATGCAATCAAAAATGCATCATAAAAGCCCGGTATAGTCATGAGACTGTGATTTCCCTATTTTCGAGAAGTGTATATATATATATATATATATATATATATATATATATATATATATATATATATACAATTTTCATTATACAGGGCTGAGGAGTATGCTAACTAATCTATTTTCAAAAACGAGTGACCTGTGTTTACTAACATATATAGTACACGTATTTACGGTCAACAAAATAAAAATAATTTATATTATTTTTATTTATATATCACCGCTTTAGAGTATAATTATCGTATCTCCAAATTAGAAATTTCTGTTTTTTATTTCTATCTATAATACATTCAAATTTGTTGCCAAGTTTAGAGATATGTGTGTGTGTTTTAATATGTTTATACTATTTTTTATAAAGAATATTTTTTTTTTACAAAATTCACAAAAATGTTCTGCCAAATTTATGGCTAAGTTAAAAAGTTAAAACTATCAAGTATGCACGTTCGTATTCTGAAAAATTATAAACAGTAAAAAAAAACTTATGTAAAATTTAATTTTCGGAGCCAAGCTGCTTCTACTCTGAAGCGGCGATATATACGTATAATCAATTTCATTGACCGAGTTGCGACGGAATGAACAAAAATAACGGCTTGTCCCGAGATGTGAAAGAGTAATGATGACGCGTTCGCAACATCTCGACTACATGACAGCTAGCAGACATGGCAAGACCACCGCGGTGCTGTTGGTTCCAAAATGGTCCTCCTCAAGAGGTTGGCATAATCAACAACACGTGCTGGTTGCTACCGCCTGCTATCCGGACCACACCAGCAGAGTGTACTCCCCTCTATCATCTTCTCTTTTAACAACAGAAGCAATGGCCAGAAAATATGTTAAAAATAGTTTTCCACCGACCAGATATAGTTTTTCGAGTAAGCAGTTTTCGTTCAATAACATTTTCTAGTCTACTTCCACCGTTTGCCAGGCAAATAAAACCTTCCGTCAGACAAATTAAGCTCATTACTGTATATATTAAATATGCATCAGTTTATTAAAATAAGCTTATAATAATTCTTGGAATAGTAATAGCAATGATTATATATATATATATATATATATATATATATATATATATATATATATATATATATATATATATATATATATATGAAGAAAATCCTAATATAAATTTATATACAGGACGAAAAATAGGAAGGAAAATAATTACGGAATGTACTACTTCAAATAAATGTATCGTGCCATGAAAATGGGAAGGGATTTCCAAAACATTGGTTATTAAATAGGGTAACAAAACATAGATTTTTGGGAATTAGTGAAAAGAAATCTTCCAAATTTGTTTTTTCTTCCAAGTTGTTAACAACGTTTCGGGGTTACCCCCATCTTGAGGTCATCTCTCCAATGCATCATTAAATAATTCAGTAAGTTAATGATTGATAGGGTATAAATGGAAATTTCCAAGCAAGAAGCCAAGCGTCTAAAAATTGACAGAAAATAAATCATCTGTCGATATTTCGCCAATTCATCAGGACAGAAGGAGAGAAAGAAAAGAATTCTATAAAGAACAAAGTGCAGCACTTACACACAAAGTGCTGCACTTACACACGTCCACAGTCGATAAAGACAGTAACCAGAGACTTGAGGGTAAAGTTATATTCAGTTTAAGTTAAAGATAATTTAACTTTACCCAGCTGTTGTCATGTAACCTCCCTTATCCCTCAGTATGTGTCTGGGTGTGCTGGCATGGGATGCTGTCTATGGTTAATGTTTTTTTTTTACTGTGGATATGAGAGGTACTGCACTTTGTTCTTAATATATTTTTTATTTATTTTTGTCTTCCTCTCCTTCTGTCCTGATGATGCCTGAATTGGCGAGATATCGACTGATGATTTTTTTTTTTCTGTTATTTTTGAGATTCTTGTATGGAATTTTCCATTTATGCCCTAACAATTTTTTATGTCTCATTTTGAGCTTTCGCTCTTGCAGATGAATAGCTAATGATTGATTATATTAAATATATTACTGTTATATGATTCTTTAAATATAATTACAATATATCAATGAATGTTATAATTCGTCGTACAGTATGTCTAATTTGGGTTATACAATCAGCTCACATCGCTTCATTTTAATATCTATATATGATATTTCTTCTGATTTCTAAATAAAACTTTTGCCATTACTCTTTTTAGGAAGGATGCTCCTTTCATTTTCACTGTTCCATTGAACTCTGAAGGATTATCCTAGTGTATTTAACAATATGAATTCTAATATATTTACCTTTCTAATATCTTAAACTATTGTAAAATCTTCTGTTTTATTCTGTAAGACTTTTATTAACCGTGGTTTTGACGAGTTATTTATTGATCATTTTCCTTTACAGTTTTTATATTATTTTATTTCCAATTTGTTTATGATATCTGCATAATGGTTGCTCAGATTTATTGAGTCAGTTTAAAAGGAAAAGTTTGTTGCCAAAGATGTGGCAATTTATCAACTGAGCTAATCTTTGTTATCACAATTATCCATAAAATAAGATATAAATAATATTTATTTTACAAAATTTGAAAAATGAGTATTAATATTTGATTACAAAACTGCATTTTGCACTTTTTGAGAGGCCCACCCTGTTGTGCAACGGACGCATGAAATGTTTATTTTTTGCTCATACATTTTATTATGACTAAATATTTTGTAAACTGCTTCCTTGACACAAAAAAGTTGATAGCATGAAATCCCGCTTAACAGCAAGGCAATTCACAAAAACGACATCACCAGCAGGTTCCTTCTTGTTAATTTAAAACAAATGAAAAACGAATTGGATGATTATCAAGCAGTTATTTTCACATAATTTAAAACAAAATGACCAATGAAAAAGGACAGTTAATCCAGGCGTGTTATTTTTTATATTTATCTCGCCCTACCGCAAGGCCTGAGTGTTGTGTTTTTATTTCGTAAATTTGCATCTTTCACCCATTTCGGGCGTCATTTACACTAGCCCTGATATTAGAGATAAACTGCCTCCGGCTTTTATTATAAAATTCCCGTGAGATATTTGTTTATGTACGGTTTTAAATCCATAATAATAAAAATGAGGCTAAGCGAGACCGGGGGTTCGATGCCGATACCACCTGATTATTTTATACCGTACTTTATTTTCGAAATCTTTAAACGTTTTTCTTAACTTAACGCAAGCGGCCATGTTTGGCTTCCGTAAAGTGCAATAGGACAACAAGACTTGTTAATTTTTACTTTTATTACAGTTTACATATCTAAGTACATGTGCCAAAGAGGAATAATAGGTATTTATCACCTTTAACTTCGCTTTTATTCCCTCGTGATTTTCGTCCGTTCGTGCAATTTTTCTCGGAAAAAACTATAACGCAAAGTTTTACAGAATTTTCAATTAGGGCAAGATTAAATGTAGTGCCTTTAAAACCCTGGGAGGTTCACGAGATCCCACCAGTACACTTTTCGGTTGTAATTCGATAACGTATTTATGGCACAGGTACGCTTTTGACAGCAGAATGCGATAACCAGGTATTTCTAAGCCGGCATTTTATGAAAGACGCAGTGAAAATTTTCTATTCTATCAGGCCTCCGACTCTACCCTGTGACAATAGTCAGGTAAATCAATATCCCACCCAGTTGAATGTATCCTTTGCGTAAACTACTTACGAATTATAATAATAATATTAATATTGTTCATTATAAATAATATTCCATCTCTAGAATTTTGTTTTCTGCGATCGTGCCCCATAGCAATACTTAATCATTATTAATTCATTTTAAATACGGTATAGTTTTAAGATAAAAACAATATATGGAATGAAAATGAATTTATGTAATTAATAAATTATCATTAGTCAAATTAATTTGATTCTACGCTTCCAAACTACGTCGTTATCTTACACTTTTACACTAGCCCCGGATATACTTCGTGTGGTCTTGGGACTTTACATTTATTGACATTAATGTATCCGAATGAGTAAGTGAACAGCATAGGTTGCAATGCCGCTCCAATCTCCAAAACAATCATTGCTTTATAGTTGAAAAATAAGTGGAGATAATTTTTATATTTAAGTGCGCTCAATTGAACTATTTAAAAATTTGCTTGAATCGTAAAACATAATTTCACTCAATTTTTTCCACTCCCCAAAGATTGCTGCCAAGGGAAGTGCCTTTCTCGACGGAAATCCGCTACTCCAGTGAGCGGGTAATTACTCTAATAAACATGTATCGGAATCACATTTACAATGTATTTGTATTGTGTGTGATATTTTATTTACGTTATTGTAAAAGATTAATAGTTAAACTTTCACACAGTTTAATCTAATTTCTGTATATTTTCAATATTATGTATCTCAATTTATATTTAAACAGTAAAAAAAAGAGAGTTCATTCCTAACCTAATAAAAATTAAATAAATAAAACAGAGAATATATCGAAGATAAGAGAGAATAGAACCTCTATAAATCGAACATGAAGGTTCCTTGAAAAAAATTCGTTATATGGAAATTTCGATATATAGAATGATTGCAATTTTTCACCCTCTTCAGCCTAAAAACAATTATTGCTATTCATTAGTGTTAAAGAACTTTAAAAGGCAATGTTTGGGGGTTAAGGAAAAACAGAACTGAATGATCAATAACACTTATTTGAAAAATTGTACAAATCACATCTGTGATTGCAGATTTTTTACATTTATAATTTAATAAGGACATGTATTAAAAATATGCAAACATAAATAAAAAATAATTTATTTTTGTTTTCGCGCAAAATAGTTTCTAATGTCTATTTGTGTATAATTCATCACCGAAGTCATGTTTAGGAACAATGTTCACAACAAGAAAGGCAAAGTTAAACTGAATTTAAGATGAAAATTTTACTCTATGTTAGGAAAGAGATTCAGCGAATTTAGGTACTCGTGTGCTTCTTCTGAAACAAGATCTTCCCTGAATTTCCATTTCTTTGCAAACCAGTGGAACATTTTTTTTTCTTATTTAATTATTACCCATTCTTAACGTAAACTAAGGGCCCTTTTTGATGACAATCACATTTTATTTTATTTGAAATGGGAATTATTTGTTCGATATATGGAAATTTTATTCGATATACAGAATATTTTTTTTCTAACAAAAATTCAAGGTTCCTAAAAAAAGTAAGATATATAGAGATTTTCGATAAAGAGAGGTTCCACTGTATTTGAAAATCCCATTTTTTTAAAAGTAAATATTACAAACAAATGCAGAAAACTTGTCCCAGGAGTGATTTCTAGCGGTGATTGGTTGCGAATGCGATAAACATTAGCAATAGGAGGAATCTTCTCTAGATTAATTTCAATCATTTTTTAACACATGAGGGCTTTTCGCCAGGAGATACAGGAGATGAAATATTGTTTCTAATAAAATCAAAATCACATAAGTGATTTTCGGTCACATTGTTGGTTTCATGGCAGAGATGACGCTGTATAGAAAAACACAAAAGACGATGTCGGGGATTTATTGTTGAAGCGCATTATCAATAATTGAGTTTCTTCTTAAAATAGAAGAGCAGAGATGTCTCAAACACCGTAATCAAAACGAGAAATTATGACGCGTACACTGCCTGGTGACTGGGCAATCCTTGTCCCTTTAAGGGATGCTAAACCAGGATTTAATTCTTTATTAAACATAGAAATAATGTAACTTCGGTTCAGATCACATTGACGCCACAACTGTTTCGTGAAGAATACCCGATATCCTAGAAACAACAGTTTAAAACAACTCTAAACTAAAAAAACACCGAGGGTCGGAAAAAAGAAAAAAAAAAAAGCTGGACGGACGGAGAAGAATTAGAGGCAGTGGAGTAGCTATAGGCTTGCTTTCGTCATGTCTTGTATTTGTTTCTTGTCTAAGGCAGCCGACGGGGAGAGATAACACTCGAAGAAAACGATTCCACTTGTAAAGTGATGTCGGTCCGTCCTAGTGTGCGCGTATGTAAATGCTTGTAAGGCTGCATGTGTCCGTGTGTGGCCGTCCGAAGGGAGGGGGGAGATCCGAATCGAGAGATTTAGAATTCACACGTCGAATTCTTTACCGACGCACAAATCCGATGAGATCTACAGATAAATGGCTCACTTAATAATTTCTCCTCCGTCGTTTTTATAAATACCTTTCTGCGGTCTCTCTTCTCTATGGTCGTTATTTTCTTCTCGCGATTCCAACCGACAAATTTTATTTCTTGATTTTTTACTTCCTCAACTACACAAGGTAGACTAAGTATGGTTTCCTGCCCAAAAAATTATAAGGTCTCCAAAGTCCAATTAAGTTATTTAAAAAAAAATTCATTCTGTTGCCTTTGTTCATTATTTTCTAGGACCTCTCTTCTTCCTAAATTACGGATCAATGTTGGTACTTTAGGCAATGTAACTGAGTAGCTAATTAGATTAGTTAATTTCATTCGTTATTATTGTATATTTTAGAGCGTGGTTAAAGGGGTGGAGGATGGGGAAGGGGATTTATTAGAGATAGCGATTCAAAGAAAAGAGCTGTTTTTACTTAATTTTTCCAGAATCATTGATGACTCCTATAAATAAAAAGCTTGCATACGTACGAGTACGTGTCATGACAACTCCACACCCCTGGAAATAAGTTCACTAACTTTATTAGGTTAACTTTAGATCAACGTTTATTAACTTCTCAGTTATTCAAGACATTGTCTAATGATATTAGTTTTTTTTTTAGGTTTTTTAATGTAAAATTATTTTATTTCAAAAATTAAAAATGTAGTTTGAAGAGGGTTTAAGATCACCTTTAAACTTCGTTCTTAATTTCCTTAAACTGTCAAAGTTGCGGGCATCCGTCCATCTTTAAGACCACCATTGAAATATTAGTTACATTATTATTTATATTGTGCGTGTCATTATCATCCTTGTATTCATCTATTTGCTTAGATTTTTGTCATTATATTAACATAATAATTGTTTTTATAGCAATTGTAATTTTTTTTTTTTTTATAATTCATATTATTGCATTCTCCGCCAGTTAGCTATTGGGTTAACTTAGTTTAGCGTTTATTACCTTATTTTATTAGGTTATATTGTATTTTAATGAATTAATAACCCTAATAGCCTTTAAAAATACCGTTTATTACTGTATTGTCATTGTTACTAATTATATACGTGGGCTATTGTTTCCTGCGATCTGTTTCCCATTTTCCTTACTGAAGCCAAGTGGAATAAATAAATAAATATTAATTTTTGTATTTTTTCCCAATAATTAAAACTTTTCACGGGGCGCTCCTACCCGTACTAATTTTCAGTAAACCGAGATGGCCTTTTTTAATCAGTTTATGAGAAAATTCCCCTGTCTCTAAAAAAAATAAAAAAGGTATTAAAGATCAAATTTTCAGACTCTGGGTATCCTAAATCATTCAAAGCAAATTAAATCTCGTAAACTTTTATTTATTTTTTACTAACGATTACAGTAGTTCTTTTATATTAGTTCTAGGATTCTGTCTATATTATTGAGTGAATTAATGTATGTTAATGTATGTTAATTAACGTACGCATGATAGTATAGAAGGATTTAATTACACAATCAAACTAACAAGAGATGTCTTAATTAAATTCATAATTCATAAATGTTTTATAATACTATTTTATATTACATTTAATTTAATATGTGTAATAATACTTGCTGGACTCACCCACCAGATTTAATAGATTTCCAAAAGGAAAACACTTTAATTAGGGATTGATAAATTATTTGCCACTTCTATAATTTTGTTTCTATCGAAAACTAGTTTCAAATGTTATACATTCATATTCAGTTCTGAAAACACACAAAAATTCAAAAATAAGCAATTAAAAATACAGTATATATTTTGATACAGTATACTGTATTTTGAACTGCTTATTTTTGAATGTTTGTGTGTTTTCAGAACTGAATATGAATGTATAACATTTGAAACTAGTTTTCGATAGAAACAAAATTATAGAAGTGGCAAATAATTTATCAATCCCTAATTCAATATATTTTGTTTTACATGCACACTTTATTGATTTTTAAATATCAACTTTACTCAAAATTATTTATACCGTAAATTAAGTATAGTTATTGCTCTAATTTTAATTATTTGCCGATATTGTGAACAATATTAGAAAGTTAGAATAAAAGATTATAAAAAAATAAATAAATAAATTTGGTACTCTTGAGGCCAATTCTCCAATTAAGGCCAGCACATACCATTTATAAAATTTTTATCATCGAACCCAACTATACGTACAAAATAACGCATAATTTACACAAATATTGAAATTCATAAAGAAAAAAAACATTAAATAATTCAATAATGTGAATAATGAAATCCTGTTTAAAACTTCGGATTTTGAGCTCGTGATGGTCGAGCTTGTCGGGGCAGCACTTCAGCTTTCTCGTGTCATAGGAGGTGCAGGTTAGAGCCCGGCCTGGGAGAGTTTAATTTTATTTCTTGACGGACACACGGAATGAATTTCGACCTCCTCCCTCCGCCGAAAACAGGTTGGTTGCCCTTAGGATAGTCCGTCCACTCCTGCCCTAATTGGAGTACTTTATAACTTTAAATCCCCATAAATAGTTAACAATAACACTGAATTTTGGAGATAACTTCCTATTAGCAATACATACATCATTTGATACTCTTACGAAGTCCATTTTACAAAATTCTTAAAATTCTCCATTTTATAATCCTCTTAGTTATACGAGATGAAAATACTTAAAGTATGGAGAAACTTATATTTTTTGACGTAAAATACATCTTTTTTTAATTTATGTATATAATACCACAGGAAGTGATAGTGTTATTTTTTTTAAATATTTCTTTTTCTTCTGAGCGAATTTTTCGAAGTAAATTTTAAAAACTTTAATAATTTAATAAGGGATTAATGTTTTTTTCTTGTATAGTCATTTGTGTGTAGTTACTGAAAAACAATCATATTTTGTCAAAAAATGGACCTAACCAGACTATCTACTGAAGGCTCAGTTTTCCTCGATTTCACTTTGAATTGAATATTATATTTAATTTATGTACTTTGTAAGATTATATTATTTCACATATTTTGGACAGGAAATCATAATTAGTTCTCACTCATGCCAGCTATTCATTAGTGTTCCAGTTAAATAAACAGTATATATTGGAATTCACATAAAACAAAAATGATTGGAATAACAAGATTATATTTTGCATATTACATTTTTAAAATTACATTATTGTAAAGAAAAATCCTGAAGTCCTAAAACAATAAAATTCAACGTCATCGTTTATACGAAATTATTTTGATTTTGTTTTAAATAGACCATTTAGGCGGATTAGATGGACCCTGAGATAAAATGGCTAGTTTATTTGTGAGAGATAACATCTTATGCAAACGACATGGTCCCGTTCCAAACACTTGATGGTCTGCCTAGCCTTAGGGCATTACTGCTCTGCGTTTGTCGGCTCTGACCATTAACACTATTTTATTATATCATATATTTCAATTATTATATATCATATTATATAATTTATTTCAACGCAATGTTATAATTAATTTATAGAAATAATTAATTTCATAAAGTTTCTGTAAGCAGTGCACGGGTGCATATTCTACGACTGAATAGGATATATATATTTTTTTTTAAAGAAAATTTATTGAAAGTCTCTGTCATGTTAAGGCAGGTAAAAGTGCCCTAGGTGCCCTGGCTGCCAATTTGCGAATACGTACACTCTCGCAAGAAATCGCTGTTACCAAAGTTTCAGATCTCTAGTGCCCCCATAATTAGCTAGAGTATCTTGAAACCATGTAATTTTTCTTATTTTTTTTTGTTGTAAGCACTATACGTCAGAAAATTTTCTCAGTTTTACCATAAGCCGTCTGTTAAACTATCAACAGAAATTTATGGGTCACTTTTCAGGATTTAGAAAATTGCAGCATTCTATTGCTGTTATTCTGGGAAAAACTCAAAAAACTGTATAAAAATTTAACAACTAATAACTCTACAAGTTGTTGAGCTGGACAAGTCAAAGCCCTTAGGGTATCTTTACCTAAGCCACATTGACACCCTCAATTATTTCCAGATTTTTCGAAGTGATACTACAGGTTGAATTTTATTTGAAAAATTGTACATTTCTTGAAGTTTAACACAATATATTCTGAGTTTTTTTCTTCAACCCGTCTTCATTGGGAAAAAAATAAGTTCAAAATACAATTAAATCTACATCAACGTGGATATAATTCATTAATACGTCATACACAAAAATAAATAAGACCTTACATATAATGAATGAGATGATGGTTACGGGTGCGGGCCAAGAGAGAAAACACAGATTAAGTCTAAAACTTCATTTAATGAGTGTCGACGTTTCGGCTTAAGTTTTAGGCCTTCATCAGGGCAAAGCAAAGCAAGATACAACCAAGCAAAGCAAAGCAAGAAAAATAGATATACTAGGAAATAATGTTTTTTGCTTTGCGTGATATGAAAATTGCATGTCAATACAAGAATTTTTGCGGAATTATTGGGTTGTAATATATCAGTTCACAGTGTTTTATGCAAATGAATGAAAAACTAACTTTAACGATATTATTTTTATTCGAAATAACTTTATTTAGCTTTAATATATTTTTCCCAACGAACAAGAAGGCTTTTTTATGTCTTGCACGAAAAAAAAAAAGAAGCTTTGAACCAATTAACTCGAGAAATGAAATTGTATCTCGGTTACATTTTCGTATGAAATTTAATACTTACCGTGCGTTTTCTCTCTTGGCCGCACCAAGCAATGCAAATTTCTTTAAAAAATCCTGTAGCATCTCTTCGAAAAATCTTAAAAAATAGAGTGTGTCAATATGGCTTAGATAAAGATACCCTATGACTTTGGTTTGTACTGCTCAACAACCTGTCGAGTTGTAGTCGTTTTTCTTCAAATGTTCATACTCTGGCTAATTGTGGGGAACAGGAGGACACTAGAGATGTGAAACTTTGGTAATGGCGATTTCTTGTGAGAGTGTAGATATGTGTAAGTCGGCTGGCATTTATCGCTCTGGGGTACTTTTACCTACCTTGCCCGAACAGAGACTTTTGAACTGTATTTGAAATACATAAGCGATTGAGGTAAATGTGAATTGTGAAGAAACCATCCATCCATAGGACATCAATGAAAGGTCTCGTTATAAAGATCTTAATTGATAATTTCCTTTGTAATAAAATAAGACTTTGAAGCTTTTTGTAATAAATTGGGAGTTTAGAGCATCTGTCAAGTAAATATTGCATTAGTTGGTTTCAACAAGAAGTTTCTCGTTTCCATGCCAGTCACTTATCCAAAGGAAGTCCTAGGTAGCGGAACAGACTACCAAGTTCAAATTAAAACGAACAGAGATAAGCGCAATATTATTAAAAGATGTAGGACAAGATGTCATAGCGATAAAACGATAATTAATTATACGAAAAATTATAATTATAACTACAGAACATTTTCTTAGCCTACAGGATCCCTTGTTATATCGGATATGTTTTTAGACAATAATGTGACAATTGCAAATTGAATGAAACAATAAAAATAAATACTTAATTTCTAAAGTAAGAATTCTTATTAACATTCTATAATTAACTACAATATTTTGTATTGAAATTTTATTATTATTATTATTTTCATCTAAAACAGTCATGGTCTTCCAATCCATTTTTATTCTATTAATCATTGATCTATTTTTCTTACTTACAAAAAAAAAAATACGGTAGCATACTAAAAAAAATAACTATAAAAAAATATGATGTATGCGTTGAGATAAAAAAATGGGACTACAAAAAAAAAAAAAAAGATAGTCCCCAGAAGGTATTAAATTCAAACAAGATATCAATTAGTTCAATTTTCACGTGGGCCAGCCGAGGACTGATTTTGAAATGTGGTCGATAAATCTAGCCGTCATTATAGGCCGGGCTACTAATATCCAAAGCCGTCTCTATATCATATCCCATGTAAATCACAGTTAAATACACTTAACAGCTCCTATAAGTTATCTACCCGTTTACACCTTGTTCCCGCCCCTGGCGTCGGAGTGCCTCTGGCCATTATACCACTCATTTCAAAGCATAACTGTAATTTTATCAATATTACGTTAAATTATAAATTGTAACTGATTACAAAAAAAAATCTTGACAATGATTTTTGTTTTTATCTATTAATTTTTGCCCATTCTTTTAATTATTCGGTTAAAAAAATATTTATGATAACAAGACTTGGACAATGTAGTTACACGATAATTATGATAATTTCATTATTTTACTTATTCTTATCTGTAAACGAAAATTGTATAAAGTTATTTAAATATGTTGATTATTACAAATATTATTTCATAAATAATATACCTAGGCATAGAAAATATTATATATAGGGGACCTCTTTGCATACCCGGTCGGGATGGGTTTCTTTAAAGTAGATCCTTGGATGAACCCTCCCCCCCTCCCGAAACGAAATCCTGGCTGCGCTACTGGTATCAGCATACAGAAGTGGTTGACCCTCTCTCAAAAACCTGCATTGAATTCAACAAACTGATATTCTTAGAATGTACGATATCTCAGACACTTAAAAAAAAAATTAATTAAATTAAAAATTAAAAATCAGGGTTCAAAAGCGATGTAGAACTTGATTTTGAAAATCATGTCAACTCCAACAATTCACGAAATCTCTTGATCTATCGAGCGGCTATTAGTATCATTCCACGCCAAATCTACTTCTTCCCGTTAGTTTCGATCTTTTTTTTTGATGCGTATGAGTATAAGTGAGTTGATATTACTATTTTTTACTATAAAAGAGTTCATTTATTTTTTTATCTTTTGATTGTTGTAGCTCAAATATTAGTCCATCATTTTTTCATGACCCCCTCAGAACTGGAGGGGACCATGGTTAGTGAAGTCAAATATTGCATTCCTCCAATGCAGTATCGAAATTAGGGTCATCTAATATAAAAAGATAATTGTGGATATCAACAGCATCATTCGATACCTGTATTAAATATTGGATAATTGTTTGGTCTTGCGGTCCCCCGAAGGTTGTTGATTTGTTTCTGGTACAGGTAGAAATTTTCTCTCGACACCAGTTAATTATAGTATTGGAATCAAACACAGATTTTCTTATTAAATAAATTATCATTGTATGCATCCTTGTTTTATTGTCGTTATCTCCCATATTATTCTGCATTAGTAAGTAAATTGAAATAATTCTTCGGTTATTATTAATTTTTATTTTATTATCAATTATCATTGTCTTATCATTCTTAGACTATAGAAATGTTTCGTCTTCAACAAGTAATCAACAAGATATCGGCATTTGCGGTGATGGGAATGGAGTTATTGTTCCCTAAATTGGACGGAGTTGTCTGAGTAGCATCCTCCAAGAACAAGAGTACTTCAAACAAAAGTGATGCGGGGGGCGGTGCAGGTGCTGGGGCGGTACAATGCAGCAGGTGAGCAGTGTTGCCTCCGTGTGCGGCCTTTGTCTTGGTAACACTACACTACAGGCCTGCCAACCCTTTAATAGTCTTTATCAATCGTCATCTATTGTTTTTGAAGGTGCTATCACGAATGGAAATTAAGAATTGAATGAGATTCATAATAAGACACTGCGAACTACTCGAGCGAAATCTAAATACAAAATATGGATTCCTGTTGATATTACAGAAATTCTTTAAGTATCTCTATTTCCTTTCCCCCTGACGCGCTGTGAGGCGTAAATGAGGAGAAAAGGGAACCACCGCGTTATTAAGTTATCCATACTTTAGTGAGAGAAGAAATATTTACATAGATACTTTATGGAATATTATTAATAGGAGATATTTGGAAATATAAATAAATAAAAAAGGATGATATACAGATAAAATATAAAGTAAGCATCATATTTAAATCATTGTTAAAACCAAGCATTGAAATTTTAAAATTTTCTAGTATGAATGAGGTACTGCAGAACTTACATAGTTTGTAAATACATATATGCACTCCTAATATCAAAACTATGCAAATGATTATAATGAGAAAATACATTCTATTTAAAAAGTATAAAAAACTTGTATGTGGCATAAAACTGTGACTCGCTTATGACGATAAAGGAGGTGATGGTTGCGGGTGCGCTCAGAAATAAAACTCAAAGTAATGAAAAATATTGTTTAATCTGTGCCGACGTTTTGAGTAGTAAGCCTTCCTAGGGCTAAGAAAAAAAAATACGAGAATAATAAAAATGAAAATAATAAGTATAATGGGGGATATATACAAAATTAAAATAGAAAAAAATATCTGATGTGGACAACACATGACTTCCTTGTACGCCTATTAAACTATAGATCGGTGGCTCAAAAAGTGATCCTGAATTTGGTTACTAGTTTTCGAAGATTGCAGCACTCAGCGTCGCGACATCCATCTATTAACACACACACACACACACACAAATGGGGAGGAAAACCAGTATTTTACACTCAATTTTAACACTTAAAACAAGTAATAAAAATGTTTAATTGGATTGGAAATCAAATTGCGTTTGTAACCTTTATTACCGAAACATCTGATTTATGTATTTAATTTAAATATAATTTTTGATGTAAGCTTATTATGACCTTCAAGTAAAGTATCCTTTTCGGCTCACCAATTTGAACCAAAATATATTAAATACATTCATATCGTTATAAAAGACCTATTTACCAAATTTGAGATGTTTTACATTATATTTTAATATAAATTTTGGTGAAAGCCTAATATGACATTCAAGTAAAGTACCGCTTCCGGTTTTCCAATGTAGACCAAAATCTAGTATGTTATTTAAATGAATATATAAGTTATACATACTAAATTTGAGAAGTTTTGCATAGTATTTTAATATGATTTTTGATGGAAATCAATTCTGACCTTCAAGTAAAGTACCACTTCCGGTGATCACGCAGTAACCAAAAAAGGAGGTTCACAACTAGATTTTAAAGCAATCCTAAATACAAAATGTCAACTTTCTACGGCTAATCATTTTTGAGTTATGCGAAATACGAACGTACGTACAGACGCCATGACGAGACTAGTCAAAATGGATTCAGGGATGGTCAAAATTGATATTTCCGTTGAAATTTGAAAACCTAAAATTTTCGCGATTACAATACTTCATTTACTTCGTACAAGGAAGTAATAAAATATAGAAATTATATTATATTTTTATGTATCATATTTATTTTATATTCCACCATGTAATCCCATGCAACTTAAGCCGGAACTTCGGCGCAAATTAAAACAGTATAATTTATTACTGGATGTTTGTTTCCAACCGTAGCTACGACCATCACCTTCAGTGGTGTACGCACAGGAGGGGATCAGGACGATATATCCCTCTCTCCCACTCCCCGAAATCTTTGAAAAATTATGATTTTCATATAAGTTTTGTATTTTGAGTAATAATTTTTTATCCAATTTTCATTCTTATCCTTAAAACTTACGCCCTATTTGGCGATTATAGACACTTGATCTTTAAATCCTTCCCTTCGAAAAAAATTGAAATCCCCCGAAAAAAATTGATACCACCCCTCAAGTTTTGAGAAAATGACAAATATAGTGTTTATTAATGTAATTTTTTATGCAGGAAGTGAAAACATTTTTCATCCTCTGAATCAGAAATTTCCACTCGCGTTGTACGTTTTAGATATGAAGGAACAAATTTGGTCCCGTGCCTGTCAGTAGTTAAATCCACGTGACGGGCATATCAACTACTGTCCTTAATTCGATTTTGATGAAATTTTCTGAGATTGTGCGGGTTAGATGGTCTCATATCATTTGTATCCACTGCTTTGGCTAACGCAGGCGCAAAAGTATTTTCGATTGAAACAATTATATCTCGATAAGAACTCGCCTCATTTAGCCAATAGTCTGAGAAAGGTTGGCGATTAGTTTAAAAAAAGTCAAGTATGACTTTTATCAAATTCCAACATTTACTTTCGCTTAGGCTTGCGCAAGCTTATTTTTTTAAAGGCATGATCTATCCAATCCACTGAGAAATCATGTAATTAATCAAGAATCTTAGTAGTTAATATTACAAGGTGTATATAAGCATATGTATCCTTCATTCATTTGAAAAAAAATCAATTTTTGAAAGTTTGTTATATAGCTCTTTCGTCCATTCAAGTCTTTAGATTTAATTACATTTTTTATCAATTTAAATGAAATAAGTGTGTTATTTCTTTAAACGTGATGAAATTTCAGAACTTGTTCATATGATTCATTAGCTAAGTCGTATAAACACGTATAAATGGAATCCTAATCAAGATCCAAATAGTTTTCAATGGTTCAAACGCCATCATTTGTCATTGGGCTATCAATTACAGAGATATTCTGTCAATCCCTCCTGACACAGGATGTTTGCCGCATCAATGGCTGAATAAATACCAACATTCAACCAGAAAAATGCATAGTATAATCCCGGTCTGCTCTACGAGTATACCTCATTCTTTGATCACCCTGAAAGCTACTTCCGGATTCACCCCTGGTTTTGGAAGGACGTTTCATACCTAAGGTATTATGAAGTTAATCGTACATTCTGCTTGTTATGGTCATTACCATTCGTAATACATATTTCAACACGACTATTGATATCTATTCCAGTTAAGCGGCGCATCCGAGTCGTACAACAAAAAAAAAAAAACAATTTCCTTATCGTTTTATGCTTGATTAAAACGAAAAAAAAAAGGGGAGGGGATATGGGAGTGAGGTAGGAGGGAACGTGCTCAAATAAACACCTGACATGGTTGAGATAGGAGGGACTATTTTTGGGAGAGGTCGGGGACCTAACCTTCCCTAGCCGGCCGGCCACCACCCACCAACACCACCTCAGCCTATCTCTAATCAGGCCCTCATATCGTCCCGCCTATCCATATAAACGCTAATATATCTATTCCTATACCCCACCTTATCAACACTCGAATAGTTGCATTAACTCATAACCAACATCTGTAGGAGAAAAAAAAATGTGGAAAGACTAGTTCTATATGAAAAAGCTAGGAAATGTTTTAAATCCACTTATTTGTTTAATCGAAATTGTTACGAAGAACAAAAAAATGGATCGAAGAAAGAAGCATAAAGGCCCGCGGTCGTCCGAGCGAATGATGACAAAAATTAAATTTCAATCTTAAATTTTTTACTATCTAGAATTGTTTTTTTACAATGAAAATTATATAACATTATTATTTTATTACACGATATATTTTCTGTACTATCTAATTACAACCATCGTAACAATACATAAGTCTTTTAAACTCTTTAGAAAGATCTACTCCAGAATTCATCTTCTGATTCTTTAGAGGAATCCTCCTTTCCATCACAATCATTTAGAGCCAAGTAATATTTTGAACCCGTAAGTTTGTATATCGCATTTAAATATTTTTTATATGGATTTTCGTTTACCTAATATAAGAAGATCCGGAACGATTAAAAAGTTGTTTGAAAGCCATTAATTACCAATTTAATTCTTGTATAAAATTATCTAATTTTCTAAGAGTTGTCAATTGAGATGATTTTCACGATCCTCAAACAGTTCTAATAATGTTAAAAAAAAAAAAAAAAATTATACTAGATGGCCAGATAGATCAATAGACAGGCAGAATCTTCATTTGTTTTGGGGTAGGCCCAATCCGGTTCGGAACGTTGTGGGTTCGATTCCCACCTGGATCAGTCAATATTTATTTAGCGGCGATCCCCCACTCTGGTTAGTACGCGGTGGTGACGTAAATGTAGCCGGCAGGAGTTAGCAAAAAGAACCACAAGGCCCACTTGCCGGACTAGTTCCCCCTCCTATACCAGTACCAGTACCAGTAGATACGTATATAGAAAAGTGCCCTATTATGAGATACTTTTTGTGAAATTGCGCTGGGTATTCCCCAATACAATATTTACCAATTTTTTTTTTAACTCTATAACTAATAGTTTTTTGAAATGTTATGAAACTTTTTAAAGAATGGTAACGTAAAATTGTTTAAAATATTATTTTCAACAAATTTCTAAATCAGTTGTTTTGGGAAAGAGCCCCCCCAATATGAGATGGTGTGTATTCTATATAAGGGACGGTGTCTTATATCTTTATTTTACAATGAAAATGATAAAAATGCTGCTTTACAGTTTTAATTATCTATTTATGCTAGTGCCCAAATAAATCTGGCATTTTTGATCAGAGACAGACTAGATATCTGTATTTTCATTATTATTAAAAAAAAAAAGATTATATTATAAAATATATAACTATAATGTATTATATAACAATAAAACGACTGTTGAAACAAATGTGCAAACCTTAAAAAACAAATATTAAGCACAGCAATTTTTTTTTTATTTTTATTGCAAGGTCAATTAATCCCATAAGATTAGAAACTTTAGGACTAGAGACTAATGACAAATAATCTATATGCAAAGCTGATTATAAAAAGTAAAAATCATTTTTAAAAACAACTTACCCTGTGTGCCAAATCAGCCACCAAGCATAAATAAAAAAAAAATATCTTTTAACACCTGCTGAACAATTGGATTGGTCTGAGTTGGGAATGCACCAATTGGGAAACGCTTTACTTGCCCAGTGCCTCAATGATCACCAGCAAGTCCTAGTTAATGACGCAATTGGTAAGTAACTCTTGAATGTAGAAGAGATACAAAGGTATCTCATATTAGGCAGGTATCTCATAATAGGGCACTTTCCCATGTAAAATGAACTTGTCTGCTATTTGAATTTTTAAAAAATATAATTGAGGGTGAGAACTGCTAAGCTCCGTACTCCCATTTTTTTCACATTGCGATGTATGTAGTTTTGCAGTCCAACGGTTGCAGGATGAAGGGAGTAACAACTTTTGATTTTTAAATGTAAAAAAATAAAGGATGGGTTCAGTTTAGACCGATTTAGGGTGATATGCAGAGACATTCCTTTATCTCCCCTTGAGTGTTCCTTCCTTTACGCCTTTAAGGAACCCAAATGATAAAGGCCTCCTTTAAGTCAATTTAATTGCTGAGGCGTTCCTTTTTTCTTTCCTTAAACAATGGCAGAAAAACGCGTTAAAGGATCGATTTAGGAAAAGAGGTAACGTGACTTATTATTGCGGCAACCTTCTTATTCTTAGTTTATTAATTAATACAATTAGTGATTTTTTTAATGAAGAAAATTGCCGAAGAAGACTTGAAGAGGTCCCAAATGGAACTATAGCTGCTGATAAAATAGAATTAGAAATAGCAATTTAAAAAAAAAAAATAATTGTCTTTCAAAATTAGTATTTTTGCATATTAATAATGTTTATACATATATTATATATTTTACACTTCCATCGATTAGATATAAGCAATAATAGCAATTTTAAGATAGTAAATTATATTGTTCTTGGATTTACTAAATTGTACAATCCTATTTAAAATCATTTTTTTTTCTATTGTGGAATTTTAGAGAAAAAATTAAACCCTGAAGACGAAGGAAGTCTCCAAAACGTCGGTCGATGGAACAAAAATATTGATGTAACGAAAATAATGAAATGTTAAAGGAAAGTTGTATTCACTATATATATATATATATATATATATATATATATATATATATATATATATATATATAGTTTGTATATAGTTTTTTTTCTTAATTATTACTTTTTTTAAGCTCAATAATTTCAAGGGTACCTTTCAATAATGCTTTCAAGGAATAATTTGGTGAAAAATACTTTCATCGAAAGTAAAATCAATTAATATAAGTAAAGAAACAATTTAGTAACCCAAAAATCAGCTACCAACAAACCAATGTTCGTCAGAATTGAATTGATAATTTTTATAAAATTTATGAGTTTCAACCAACTTTTAGTAGCACGGTCTAAGGAGAAACGTGAATAAAATAGATTAAATAATGGCCGTAAGTCCAGAATTTTTTAAAACAGATTTGATTACTTACAATTGCTCTGGATCTTCTTATATTAATAAAACGAAAATCTATATAAAAAAAATTTAAATGCGATACACAAACTTGCGGGTTCAAGATATTATTTGGCTTTATGATTTTGATGGAATAGCGGATTAAGATGAAGTCTGGAGTAGACCTTCCAAAAGTGTAAAACACTTTTCTATTGTTCGGATGGTTGTACTTACATAGTGCAGAAAACATGTTATATAATATATAATTTTTATTGTAATAAAAACAACACTAGATAGTAATCAATTTAAGATTGAAATTTTGTTTTTGTCCAGAAAACAATCGTTCGGTCGCACGAGACGCGACCGCGGATATCCAAGCTACTTTCATCGATCCATTTTTGGTTCTTTGTAGCGATTTCGATTAAATAAAGTGAATTTAGAATATTTCTCATGTTTTTCACAAAGAATCGGTCTTTCCACATTTTTTCATTTTTTTTTTCTGGTGCCTCAAAAGTGGAAGGAAGATTCACGCTCGAATAGGACGGCTATATCGTAGTGAAGGGTTTCCCACCCCTCAAAATAATAATAACAATGGTATGTCAAGTCCATCTCATGATAAAGATATAGGTATTCAATAGGTTGCTAGGAAGTATTATAAATTACGATGTGGAGAGCGCGATATGGACTTCCTATCTTATAATCATAAATTTAATTATAATAATTCATTTAACTGAAGTACACTCTCAGTTACTTAATCAAAAAACTATCGCTCGCTACCTTTTTATTTTACGTACCTTTGTGAACCACTTTCCAAGAATCAGCCCGTTAGGGAAAAATCCTCAAAAGTCTTGAACTTCAATTCCATGAGGTTTTAGTTCATGAACCGACATAGCGGATTAAAGCAAATCCTACAAAATCCAAAAAAATTATATCGAAGAGTCATAGAGATATGGAGCAACTATAAGGATGTACCTCTCGATCTGAAGAGGTTTTCTCGAAAGGAGAGAGTTAACCAAGAAGACGCTTCCAGATCCAGGCAAAGGGGATGCAGTACTTGAGAAAAGTCGAAGGGAAGACTTGGAGAGATTGGATCCGCTTTACCACTATCAGGTCAAGCCTCGTACAGGCTGTAAAAGCCATCCTTGAGGAGAATTAATTATGGTGGTTGTGAAACGTTCTCAGGATGAATCCAGAAAGAACCGCGAGTGGAGGGAAGAAGACCAAGATTAACACCTCAGATCACTGGGAGGAAGGTATGCGGGAGACGTTCAGAAAGCGAGGGATCCAGCTAGACTGGAACAGAATAATAGGAGACAGTTGGTGCAGGAGAAGGACACTTAGTCCAAGCTCTACAGAGGGTATCCTCACACTTTGCATCGGTGGAAGAGGATGAGAATATCATGAAGATAATAAACAATATTTTATCATTAAGTCACTGATATTTTCCTTCCTCTTTTGCATTTTCATCGATTTCTTTAGCGGTTAAAGCTTTCTTGATCTGTTTTTCATTAATTATTAGAGATTTTCCGTAAATATGGTATGAATGAGCTCTTTAATCATTACTACTACAGTCCTTGACTATTGAGACAGCATATAATATTACACAAATAAAAAAATTATTAGAGATAAATTTATTCCGAGTATAATAGATTCTCAACCTTTAATACCTAGGTGTGGAAACACAACCCTGTTATCAGTAAAATCTAGTGACGGTTGCGTCAGCCCTCTTTTCCTATAGTCGTTCTGAGAACTTATGCAGCATCATTTCTTATACGCTAATATAATTGGAGTGCGTGACAAAATGTTAAGAAGGAGAAAAGAAGACGGTTGGAGGCGCACGTCTCCTGAGCATAACGACATCCTTCGCTCTTATTACTACTCCTGGCTTATTAACTGACAAGACGTCGTGCCATCCTTGTCTTCCGAGGAGGGATATTCGAAAGGAAAATATTCAAATTTCCTAACGTAAATTTCTTCAATAATCTAATATAATAATAATTTGTTAATGAGAAGGATTGTTTAAAAAAATGGGACAATATTCCCTACACAATTCAATTAAGAACTGATTGTTTGAATGAAATGAAGAATAAATTCATTTGTCCCAGGACCGACGTCTCTTAGAATGATTTTTGTGGAATTATAATAATAGTGGGGGCTCAATCATATTTTTAAAACAAAAACAAATGAACAAACTGTTTCTACATAAAAAAATTACAATAATGACGGCTAACTTCATTGTGTAATAATTCTAAAAATATTTTTCCTCTCCCTCCTTAAGAAAAAAAATAATAATAATTATTATTAAAAAATAAATAAATATGAAAACATAATGCATCTTACTGAATATTCAATATTTTTCCATAGTAGCCTTATAAATAATATTTATAAATGCAAAATAAGAACAGATAGCATTATTGTTTATAATTTCATATATAATAACTAATTTATTACGATTAAAATTGTTCAATGTTGAAAGATTATTATAGTAAGTGGAAGGTTGTTTGATAAAGAATAAATGGTCAATAGAAATTACAGTCAATTTTGAAAAAGGTAATTAATTTAATAAAGCAGTTTAATTACAGCGGAATACATAATTCAATAAAGTAAATTTTGCCAGTTTTCAATCTCATTGTTATTTAATGAGAACTTATATATAAAATTTCATCTGGTTTTTAATGCATTTTTTTATGTAAGACTATTTGAACAAATTGACCAAGTTATAACAGCTTCCAATAATAAAATGTAGGTACGTCCAAATCCTGTATTACTATTTCTATTTTTAAATTTGGTACTAAAACAATTACCTGTTTAAAAATGTTCAAAATAATGAGGGTCTAAGCGTCACATTATGTTGTTATATAATTTCATAAAACTAGTTATAAAATTGTATTAATGAAAATGTTGGGATTAAAGTGGTCCTTTTTTAAAAATCATAATAGATTAATTATTATATACATGTTATTTTCAATATCCACATTTATAGTTTATAACGTTTTAAAAGGTCTAATGATATGACAGTAGCCTACCAAGAGGTTCCACTCTGTATCCGAAAGATGATGATTAGATTCAATAATAGTTTGAACAGTATTTAGCCGTCCGGTTTAACTGTTATAAATAATTACCAAATGCACTCTTTTTTGATACCAAGTAGATTTGCCTGTCGTATCCACTTTTAACGGGCAGGTAAGAGCCTGTAAATCTGCGTTGCACCGCTGCCCTTGAGGAAGGGAGCGGGCTATGAGGGCAGGCTATAATTAGACCAAGTTAGGTGTAGAAATATAACATCGGGGAGCCTGGCCCAAATATCGGACCGTCTTCTTGTTTCCGCTTTCATTCCTCCGCCAGCGGATCCCTCCGCCCCTAATCTCTATCATTATTTCAAAGTGGCATTGTCATCTTAAGGCGAGCTAATTATAAGGAAAAATTTCAGTCTCCACTAGGTGAAAGTAATGATGTCGACAATATAGTAAATAAAAAAAGGACCTATAACGTAAAAGCATCATCTCATTAGGAAAAAATCATAACTAGGATCAATAATTAATATAATTTCAATACGTTTCGATAAAGCTGAAGATTGCAACCAACTTGGTAGCAATTCACCAGCACCAGTGGCATAAATAGAAGGTGGCAAGGCAGCAAATCCTAAGGGGAGCCTCGAATTGGAGACAGGGATTTTATTTTTTCATGTATACACACCTAATTAAAAAAAAAAAGTTGTCATCTACTCCCCATTTTAAAATGATTGGTTTAAGATAAGGAATATTCATAAGCCTCCCTTTCTGTTTGACACATCTAAATGCATGTCTATTGCGTCGTATTTGTCCGTTGTAGTTGGTTCGCATGAGGTCACGTGGTCTAGGTACTGGATTACCGTAGATTCGGAGCACATTGTAAGGCAAAGAGGCTACATCTAACTCTAGCCTCCATGCCACCAAGTAAAAGGTTAATTGGCAATTGGTAGTCGCCGTTTGTTTATGCTTTGTTGCTACTTGCAATGTTTTCTGTCTTCCTCGTCCTTAATATTCCAGAGTCCTAGCTGCGTAATAACAAATGATTATTTCGTTTTTAGCTTTTAAAAGAACGATTTCAAATCACTCATTTGTTATATTAGTTTTCGAGATTCAGCTGAACAGCAATTGTTCCATGGTGTTTACCTTCTCATGCCAGGTTTTCTCATCTCCTCTGTACCTCATCCTCAAAATAATCAGAGTCCAGAAACGTAATAACTAGATAGTGATTATTTCGTTGTTAATTTAAAAAAAATAATCAATACTGTAATTTGATATATTACGTTTCGAGCTTATGTATAATACACGTCTTCAACAGTTGAGTAAGAAAGAAGCTCTCAAAACTTATGCGCCACGGGCCTCCAAAATCATACCCCACTTGCGTATGTCATCTGAATAAGATTTTAATATTGTCTACATTGTATCATTATTCTTGTCCAATTTATCGATCGGTATGAATTGTGTTTCAGCAACCCAATTTATTTGGGGTGCATTGCTCAATAAATAATGCATTTAATTCTCCAAGGCGATCTGCTCATGAACTGATTCAAAGAGCTCTTTTTACTGAGCGAGTTCTCTTTGTTTCAGGAAAAAAAAGAGTTGCAGCTCAGCTAAGTAAAGCAGTTGGACTGAATGATCACTTTTAGTGAATTATCCTCTTATAAAAAAAAAATATTAAAAAAACCATCCATTTTCATACTGAGTGGTGAGTCGTGAGATTTTTTTTCTTGTTCATAAATGAATCATGAGAGCCACCATTTTTAATATAATTTTAAAATTTGATTTTATCCAAAATTACGTCACGTTATCAGTAGTAAAACAAGAAAATTGGGGATGCATATAAAATGCATTTAAGAAAACTTGCAATGAAATTATTACTTGATCAAAATCGGTTTCTTTGGTTAGTTGGTGATATAGTTGGTGTTATACCTGGAAACTGATCGATAATAGATGTGAGGCTGCTATGGCCGACTTGCGGGGGTGGATGTCTCTAACAAAAGAATGCTCGGAGGATGGGTCGCTGTTGAGTAACGATCTCGTAATTCATTTAATTTCAGAAAATAAATTATTTTTTCAATAAATAAATTTGAATAACAAAATATTGAATAGTCACGATGTGCATATATATACAGTTGGAAGATTCTAAACAAATCCTTTAGCCTCTCAAACAGAATTTGATAACTAACCGAAACGGAACATTTATGCAGACTATTCACACAGAGACAGTACCTAAATCTCCCAAAATCGGTTACAAATGTAAAATGTCATTTTTATCAGTACCAATTTTTTCAATAAGAGGATTAGGAATTGATAATGACTTTAGACTTTATGAAATAACATATGACTTTAGAAATTACAATGTCAGATTTCGTACATTTTTACCACTTAGTCCAGTGCTCAGCAGCCATTTATCTTCCAAGGCACCCCAACGTTCAAAAAACACAATTAAACAACTCTATGAATGTAAATATTTACATTAAATTAATTTTTATACAAAGCAATTGTATACAAACAGAAAAAAATATATATATAGTTATTGAATATACACTGCATGCATATATCTATGTTCTAAGAAATGACGAGTCAGTGAAGTTCTTATTACAGTGCCAAGTATTTTTTTACAATCGGCTTGTACTAAACCATTATTAATTGACGTACGCATGATGGTATAGAAGGATCAATCTAACAAGGGATTGATAAATGATTTGCCACTTCTATAAATTTGTTTTAATTAAAACTAATTTCGGTATTATTAGAGATATTAAATTAGATGTCTTCAAAATACATATACCTATACATGTTAAATCAAATGTAATATAAATATGTATTTGTAATATAAATGTATGAATTTATATTTATATAAATTATACATATTACATATTACAACACTAGTATGCTGGGGTACAGCGGGTCGGGGTACTGACAGCCTGCCTAAATTTAATAAATTGTTTAACTATATTGAACAATACAATTGAATTTTTTTAAATATATATATGTGTCCTCGAATCATTTCAGTTAATAAAAAATACATTCTGGAATAAACATCTAATAAAAATTTGGGAACAAAAGGTTAATTCTTTATTCACAAATAATAAATGAACAAAACAAAAACTTATCTACATTGTTTTCAAAATACGGCAGAATGGGTTAATTTATTATTCAATATTTACATATAAAAATTATTGTTATATGCTCGATATTTTTATGGGTTATTAGAAATAAAATTTGCCCATTTATAAAGTTCGACCTCCATTTATTTTTTCATTAAGAACCTCCCCAAAAATGCTAAAAAACTGATTAATAGTCTTATTTTAATAAAAAACATAAAATACGAGTATAAATCAAACAAATAATAATTAACACAGTAATAATATATTACCAATTAGCCTTTATAATTATATTACTAACCATAATTATTATGAAATTTTATTATATTATTTGAAAAATTCCTATAGGTATGACATAGAATCTTAAAATAGTTGATGGAAAATAGCCGTGATAAATATTCAAACAACAGCTGCTCCTGGTGTGAATGCTTCCCGGCATTAAGCTATAAAATTCTCTTTGGGGATATGCCCAATTCTGCTTCGGTGTTGTTTTTATTTCAAACAATATTTATGAACAAAATAAAAAATCCTAAGGTTAATTTTTTTTAATATATGCATTTTTAGATAAATTGAGAAACCATACAGAAATAGTACCCACAAATCCAATATTAAAAATATACGGAGCATTGTAAGATAAACTTAATTATTTTCGATCTATTTGAGTTTCAGATTTTTACAATTATCGATCAATTTTATTGTTAGGAATAAAGGAGTTTATTTAGGAATAAAAAAAAGATTTTAAACAGTCTTTAAAAATGCTTAAACTTGATATAAAGAAATATAAGCGATAGTTCCACTCGATTCTTTGCCTTCTAGATGCCTGCATACATTATATAACATACGTTGCATATCAACAATATATGAATGGATGAGAAAGTTCCTTAACGTAATAATTGGCATATTTCCTAGCTGACACAATCCCCTCCACCTCTCCATTTCAGAAGGTAATATTTCAGTTTGAAGTATCGGTTGGATAGGGCTGCACTGTCGAGGGGCTGCCTTAATATAGGAAGCATTGGTTAGGAGACGCTAAAGACTCAGGTTACCTCCGGTGTCCCACAGTCTACACCGCACTTCCCTTATTATTTTTAATTTCCGTCTCGGCCACGCGTATGGAAGCTTATTTAAAATATTTCAAGTTCAAATAGATTAGCAGGATGAATTTAAATTCTTTTACAATGCTACTTCAGGTATTTGAGTACAATAAAGTGAGAAGGGGGATTACTGGAAAAGATTTCTATTTACCAGCTAGAACTTTTAAATTTAAATTTATTTTAGGTTCCCACTTAAAAAAATTTCCCATTCCTCAACATTTAAAATATGCTAAATGAAATCAAATATTTTATTGTAAAATACTTAAAAACATCATATTTATTAGTGAATTAGGGCTTCTTTTAATTGATTTATTTATCACTCACTCACATATCTTTCCAATTTAGACGTTTCGGGATCTTATCCCCGTCATCAGAACATCAATTTTTCTTTACCCCATTTGTCATCCTGTCAGTGTTACAACATTGTCATTAATAGATCTATATAATTATAATGTTCAATATACATTTTTATAAGAGTGTCAACATCATTCGACCATCCCCTCCCTTTTACAAACGACAGACTATTTAGAAATATTGATATTGGTTGATAAATGGGTAACAAACTAGTTTTACCTGAATCGTCTTAATCCTGGGCAGATGTAAAGCGGTAGTAGGGGAGGAGGAACTACTGGATAATTAGCAGCTATGGAGGCCCCCCAAGTGCTATCCACTTAGCGCACACATTTTGCAATAAACCTTCCGGATCAACACTTAAGAACCTTCCGGTCATTCGTTCTGATTCCCTCCCTTTCTAAAGGAGTCTAGCAGGTCCACTGTACAGGCAGAGTCCATCTTAGCAGCATCCGTTAAATAATTAAATATATTATATATAATTATAGGTTAAAATAAATATATATATGCGCACAGGGCGTATCTCAGAAGTATAGCTTATAGGTATATATAAAATGTGTCTCCATTATTTTTAAATACCTACGTGTGCTATTTAAAAAAAAAAAATCATCACTTGCCACTTTATTTGAAATAATATAAAAGTGGAAATTATTATCTACTAAAAATCACTTAGGTTTCTGATTTTTTCCTCACTCTCCATTACCTTCTACGACTTAATAAATTAGATATTAATTTTCTAATAATCTTTAGCTTTCCAACGGTACATTATACATCTATATTAATACTCTTATTTTCGAAAATTTGTATTCACCATATAAAAATATTTCTCCTTTGGTTAATTATCGAATTCTTTCATAGTTTATATTTGTTCCTTTTTCATTACTAATAACAGAATAATTATTTCAAATAAATAAAATTAAAGGTACGTTAGAGCAAGCCATTTTGATAATTCGGCAATTAACCTTTAACAGGCCGAATTCATATCCAAATCAAATTTCAATTTTTTTTTCACGTTATTGGCTTTCTAATCGTTCATTTAAAACATAACAATTGCCTGTTTTAGTAAAAAAAAATTGAATAGGATTTTCGGTACGTTTCCATTGGCCGCTTCCGATTAAGCATTTTATTTGTATATATATTTTTTATGCTTATAAAATAGAGGAGGTATTATAGGAATAAACAGAAAAAAAAAAAGGATAAAAAAAATGTATAGCTTCACTAATCAAATTTAAACCTTTGTGATAAAAACAAATTAAAACGCAAAATATAAAAGGGTACATTTCACGTATTTCGAAAAATCCTAAGTAACCAAAATTTAAAAATTGTATCGAATATCGAAATATATGAATATAACAAATTATTTTTTTCTAGCCACACCCTTGACCTAGGTGCGCGCGTAGGTGCTATTTCCGGCGAATGCCGAGAAAGAGGGAGAAAATCCTCAAATAATAATAATAAACACTTTATTTATTCTTGGACAAGTTCCTTTTGAATAACAATTACAGGCAGTGATGGGGTTCAGAGCCTTAGAGTAGATGAATTAGGAATACGAGTTAACAGATAATAAAAAAGTCAATAAATAAATAAAAATTAAAATCAAAACAAGTCATAATGCAGTAACATTTAACATGAGAAATAGGTGTTGGTGTCCTGAATGTTTACGCCTTTAAATAAAAAACATACAAACTTCTAATATTAATGAGATATAACGAAATTAAAAATGAAATAAGAATAATTAAAAAAATCAATCAGTGCAAATCTATTAGTGCATATTTGCAAATTTTGATTGAAATGAAAGAAACCCTATTTACAATTATTTTGGAACTGGATGGATAGGAAGTAATTGAATAAGTGGTATTTGAAGGTGGGAAAGGTATTGGAGTGACGGATGGAAGAAGGCCTGGAATTCCATAAGGATGAGGATCGGATAAGAAATGATCTGTCGAAAGCAGCGGATCGGTGGGCCGTTGTATATAAATCTGAAAGCCGAGAACGGGTATAGTGGGAATGGACAGAGGATTTGAATTGAAGGAGGTCGACGATGTATGATCGACGGCGGGTTTGGATAAATTTTTAGAGAAAGGATGCCAGGATATACTTACAACGATAGGAAGGGTAAAGCCACTTCAACTCTTCATAAAATTGGGAGACAGAGGCGTCCCTAGGGATCCCGAGGATGAATCATACAAAGCAATATATTAAACATTTTATTTTTGCCTCGAGGTCTCTAGAGACGTTACCGTACACCGTACAACAGTAGTAAAAGTGGGAGAATATTAAAGAGGTAACTAGAAGTCTAGAAGTTTTAATTGGAAATAGGTGAAGATGGTAATTTAGTCGCTTTAACGTGGAAAAGGAACGACGGGAGATATCGGAGATATGGTTTTTCTAGAAAAGATTTTGGTCAAAGATGATTCCAAGAGTTTTTATACAGTAGTTGGATAGTACTTTAATAATAATAATAATAAAAGGCTTAGCGAATCCGAAGGTTCGATGCCGATACCACCAATCGCTGCCCACCGTCGGTCCACCGACTACCGTCCAAACCCAAATTCATTAGACACCCTTAACACAATCCTCCCACTTACGTTTCGGTCTATCCCTCGGACGTTTACCAGTCGGCTCAGCGTTTATTAACTTTTTAGGAATTCGTTCGTTACTGAGCCCAACAACTTTGCGAGCCCATTTCAACCGTCGCTTCGATATCACTTCGATTATATTAACAGGGTGCATGCTCCGCAATTCCGCGTTGTGTAACCTCCTAAATTCTCCAGTTGACTCATCCTTTTTCGCACCAAATATTTTACGTAGTACCTTATTCTCGAAGACCTTAAGGCGTTCTTCGTCCCTCAAGGTTAGCGGCCACGTTTCACACCCGTACAGAACTGTAGGCAAGATAATAGTTTTGTATATTCTTGACAAAGTTTTAAGTTTCTGGACAAAATGCGCGACCTAAGTAATGTTGATACCGAAAAATAACAAGCATTTCCCACCTTTAATCGCGCCTTTATTTCCTCTTGAATTTCGTTTTTTTTAGTAATCACAGACCCCAAATATTTAAATTTCTCAACGTGTTCAAACCTATTTTCTCCTATATCTATATCCTCAAAATCGCCTCTGTTTCTATTGCTAACCATATACTTCGTCTTATCCGTATTTATTTTGAGGCCAACCTCTTTCCCAGCTGTCATCAACGTTGTTGTATTCAGTTTTATAGTTTCCGCGTCCTCACTTAATAATACCAAATCATCCGCAAACCCAAGCACGGATATTTTACCACCCAGATCTAAACCCTTTTCGGTACGCAGCACCTTTCTAATGACATACTCTAGTGCTAAATTAAATAGGACAGGTGAAAGGGAATCGCCTTGTTTTAACCCCGAACGAACTTCAAATTTCTCCGAAAAATATTTACCGATTCTAACTTTATTGAATGTTTCGGTCATGCACATCCCTACTAGATTTACTAACTTCTTCGGTATTCCCTGCTCAATCAAAATGTTATACAGGGATAGTACTTTATGGCATTGTTATTCAGAAACTAAATTATATTATTTTCTAACTATAAAAAGTAGCATTACAGAAGATAAGATAGGCGAGATTACACACGAATTGGAAACTGCCATACCTATTCATCCAAAATAAACGATCTAATTTTTAATGAATTGATAAGAAAAGGGCAAATTTTCTGAGATGAAATTCATTTTTGATGGTCAGAACTTTTCGAATGCGATCATCCAGCAAGTCATTGGGGATGAATAATGGACTTATCAAGGCTGTGTGAATTTTACTGCTCTTGGAGCTACTAGCATTGGGTGTTCGAATAGAAAAAGTATTACATCATCTTCTTTGTGAAGGTTGCTGAGGGTTCATAGCTGTTCACAGTTTGCTCTAAAGTTTGGCCCTTGCCATATAGCCTTATATTGCTCTTAGCGCTCACATCGGTCGCAATTGGGAAATAAGTCTTGAGGGATTTATGTCTGAGCTGATTTTCAAACACAATTTGGCGCGTCTTTTTTGAAGATTAGAGGGTTGAAAATGAAGATGATTGAATGCGAATCAAATCATTCTGCTTCAAAAATTCTACATATTTCGATATTACTCTTTCTCTACTTTCCTCAAACTTGTTACGATTCTTCTCTGACCATTAATCTGCTTTACTAATTTCCTGAAATATTGCTTTAAATTGGGAGGCCCAATTGTACACTAATAGATTAGCAGGAGATGCGTCAAGTATTAGAAGCTTGTTGTTAATTAACAACAAAGTAAATAAACATATATATGTGTATGATTTTTTTTTTTTTTGTACACGTTTATTTTCAAAAAATCATGTGCATATAGGAAAATTTGACGATCCGAGTCATAAAATGAAGACTATTATATATCATTCAAGAGCAAAGAGTCAGAACTGAGTTGTGCTTAGCTCCGTTATGAAGCCGTAAAGGGACGGAGATTGAAACCAGTTTTTGTCCAAATTCCCTCCCAAGAACTTCATTTAATTTCGAAAAAGATCTGCCGAACACGCGCTATTATCATTCTTTTTCTAAAAAAAAACAAACTTGAATTTGCATCGGAATGATGCCCGTCGAGAATTCTGTCGAACCGTGTGCCGAAGGTGCGAGAGAAATGTAAAAAATGGCCGAAATTTTTTTTTTTCATCTATCAGATCTTTTATTTCTTAAATAAATATATTTAATATATCTCCGCGGTGGCCCGTAATTTATTCCGAACAGATTTGTTTCTATTCTAATTAATATTTAATTAAAAGAGAGGAAATTATTCTTTAAGTTTATATAGTTTAAGGTAAAATCACGAAGATAATAAAAAGACAGTTTTTGAGTCACTGGAATTTATCGTGAATTTTTAAAATAATTAAGTAAATAATTCTATGTTACACGATCTTGAGACCATTTTCTTTTCAGAAGCCTCGGGGAATTATGGGAAATCGATTAAAAGCAAGGTTAAAAACTAGTAGGGTTGTGTTGGTATGGAATTGGTATATTACCTACTTAGAAACTTCATTCATGAAACTTCATTCAAATGCGAAATTAACTGTTTAACTGGGGCATTTTTCAATTTTTTTTTTTCCTTGGATGATACATAATGCAATTTAAATTTCATTACAAATCAGTATTTTTTTTAAAGGGGGAACACAATTATATACACTACTTTGATTTAAACAAAACAACTTAGAATTTAACATTGCACTATGATTTCAATTGTGTTTGTTTATTGATGACGCAATAAAAAATAAATTAGTTGTTTTTTTTTAATATTCACAACAATACTTTTTCTTAACATTACTGATTATATAAACAACACAATACAAAGTCAAACTCTTATATGAAAAAAATCAGTATCATTTCCTAGCGAACTTCCATACTTATTACAAAAAATGTAAAAGCATTTAATAAGTAATTTACGGTAATGACAGTAAATAATATTACAAAAATTAAATAATATATATTTTTCTTAAATTATTTTTTTAATTACTATTGATAATATACAGCTTATTATTTAGCTATATATATATATATATATATATATATATATATATATATATATATATATATATATATATGTATATATATTAATTGAAATTATTTTATAAGATAAACATTTTAACCAACGTAGACATTGATTAAATATTCTTGTTTTTAATGGTTGAATACAAGCTCAATCAACAATTACGAATAATTTATGATTACTAATTTATATATTTTAAAAATATTTGTAAACATATAAAACAAGAAACAATTAAACTTTATCATATTTTTCTATATAAAGAAAAAATTGTAAATAGTTTCCTCGCTCTTCTAAAGAGGGCAGTATTAATCAAGATGCCTTAGTTCTCAGAAATTCCTCAAGATAGCATTTCGTGTAGGGTAAATGAATTCAGTTTATTCAGTAACAAAAATTAGAAAAAAAAGGATAATTGATTCAATTAATGATATTTAAGTTTTTTTTTTGTTTGTTTAGCTTGTGTCCTTCCTAATAAATGATAACTAACATGAACTCTAAGTCTATACATTTTCAGGAAAAATGTTCAATGTTTCTGAATAAAAGCACTAATTTAAATTTCTAGCATTAGTTTTTTACTTTTGCTTACCAATATATGAAATATAGAGTAAAATAAAATTAAAAAAATAATAAAATATGCAGTAAAATTGAACTTATCCTCATTAAAACACTCTGACAGGGCTTAAAGTGGTCTGGGGTATCTGGGCAAGAGGTTATTTATATCCATATTTGTGGGAATTATAATGTTATTTTGTTGGCACACCAGGGGGAGGGGGAGGGGGAGAGAGAAATAAAGAAGATGAAGGCGTGCCAGGCAAATAATATTATAATTCTCTCAAATATGGATATAAATAACACCTTGCCCAGTTAGCCACTGGACCCCTGAGAACCTTAATTGCCGAATTTTCAAAATGGCTCACTCTAAAGTACATTTAATTTTGTTAATTTGAAATAATTAAACGTTTCTCATTGTTAGTAGTAATAAAAAATGGATAAATATAAACTATGAAAGAATTTGATTATAAACTTAAGGAGAAAAATAGAGAAATATTTCCCCAGGTTGAAAACAAATTTCCGAAAATATTAGTACTAATATAGATTGGATAATAAATATACCGTTGGAAATCCAAAGATTTTAGACTGATTAATATCTAATATATAAACGCGTAAAAGGTAATGGAGAATGACGAAAAATGCATAAACTAAAGTGTTTGTTGTTGTTAATAATTTATACTTGTATATATTTTAATGAAAGCAAAATGTTTCCATCGAAACTAACTGGAATTTCTATGGAAACTAAATACAAAATTTTAAAATTTATTTTCAAGTTGAAAATCCATAAATATACAGTGAAATTGTCGTACTGCAATTTCTAAAAAAACAAAACAAAACTATTTTTTGGTACTCTTGTTAATTCTTTAGAATTATTTTTAAAAAATTACAATTATAATAGGGAGATAAGTCAAAGTTTTGTGATGCCTGCACCAGATTTTCTTCATATAAAGTGCTAATACTAAATAAATATTATTGTCAATAGCATATGATGAAAGGTTGTGACAAATGCCTTTAGACTAGCCACTACCCGTAATGTTATTTAGTTGGAACGGATGATTCCCACTACAATGACACAGCACTCACAGTTAAACAAACGCAGGCTGAGGCATGAATGGAATATAACCCGATTCCCAAATGGACCGACCCACCATCTGATAGAGGCATCATTGAATGAAGCCAATTGTGGCACAACACATCGATAATGTGTCCGAAGCAGATGGAAATAATCGAGTTGGGATCCGAGTTGGTTAGCGCTGAGCGGGGGAGATGGGAGAGGGGTCGCTAGGAAACCTGATATTTAGGTACTATCTCATAATAGGGGCCTTTTAAAAATCTATTTAAATTTCAACACAATGAGAGGCTGGGGTAGCTCACAATGGGATTCGGTTCATCCGCCTCTCTTTGTTTTCTCTTTGCCCGCTTTTCTCATATAATCATTTCCTCCATTGTTATCCCACAGTTTTCGGTTACTTTATCTTGTCCCTCAGCCGGTCATCCAATCCGGGTACGATCCCAGTTTGGTGATCTATCGTTTTCTTGAAGCTGAACAATGGAATTCCACCCATACCAGGTAAAACGGGAATCTTAAAAAAAAATAAAAATAAATAAGTGCGAATTGAGGAAACGTTTTTTTGTCAAATGGCTATTAAATAAAATATCCTATTACTCCAGCAAAAGGTAGACGTAATGATCCTGCGTAGCTGGCGGTGTGACGCTTGTTTCAATTGACAACATTATTGAAAAATAATAAAATAATTTAAACTGTTTTATTGGACAAGTGGTATTAGCATTTTATTTATATAAACGAATGCAAAAGTTTGAAAATGGCACAAACCAAATAATGGCCGAAACGTCACAACGGTTATAATGTATTTTTAATAAATTGTTTTTCTTAGGATTAATAGAGGTCCCTTTTTTTAAACATATGATCAATTAATTATTAAACAATTTTAAACTATGAAAGATTTGAATTTTTCGTTCCTTTTTTTTTCTTTCGTTCTTCTCTGTATTTTCTCATCATTTCCCCATGCCTCATTTTCCTTTCCTCAGTCCACTTTGGACCGGGTCTCCGTTTTATTCCTCCTTGGAGTCCCTCTACTTTCAAAACCTTAATCCTGAAAACCTCTCTCTCTCCATAGCTTCCTCTTCTCTTATTTTATTTATTTTTTCCAAATCTTTCTTGACCTCTTGAATCCAGCTAATTGTAGGCTTTTTCTTCCAAATGTATCTGTTTTTCATCTTTATTACATTGACATTGTTGTATATTTCATAAAAAACAGTAAAATCGTAAGACTAAGACTATACAACCTATAACCATTATATTCTTTTCATCCACGTTAAGTAATGAAATACAACAATTTCTGTAAGATAACCTGCCATTCAATGTTTTTTTTTAATTTGCATCGTTTTCAATTATCGCAAAAACATTCCATTCCCTACAGAAATTCGATTATTATATTCATTATGAATATATGAGATGTCATTAAACAAACAAATATGAGGCTAATGCGTTTCCGCTTGTTCATTTAAATTATGCAATGTAATTATAAAAGATAAAAAAATTAAATTATGAATCGAGTAAATTAATTATAATTATTAAACAAGATCATAAAGTTTTGTAGTGTGCCTCGCTGCACAATGTAAGCATTGCATTTAAAATAAATTAATTGTACTTACCATTTAATTCCTAAAGTCATTTTTTATACATGCTTATAAGATGATTGAATAATAATACCTAATCATCCACTTAAAATTATATTAATCACCAGACGTTGTATAATATTTAAATTAAGTAGAATTTAAATTCCGATTAGTTTTTGCTCCATTTAGGTTTGAAGCATCCGATTCCCTTTCTCCGGTTCTATTTAATTCAGCACTGGAAAGGATATTTGTTCCGATAAAATGTTTAATTATTTTTTTGGCTATGCGAGTATTTGTTATTGTTGGTTAAAGATGCATAACCAAATGGCTTAAACAGTAGCACCGTAATGGGGTCTGCTAAAGCATTAGGTAGCGAAATAAATACGAATAAAACATAATATATGGTTGGCAGTAGAAACGTAAATATTCGTGGAAATAGGCACAATAGGGAATAGTTTGATCTAAATTACCTACATCTAGCAATGAATTTTGTGTATCTGGTGTCGACAATATCGGAAATATAGGAAATTCAAAAGAATATGAAAGGAAGGTTAGAGGAAAGGCTTAAAGGCGACAAATAGTTACTTGTTATTTTAGTTCAAAATTACTCAGTATTGCTCAAAAACCAAAAGTAGCCAATTGACATGAATATTAAATTTCTATATTATATTTTATGGAAGAATTATATTATATCACTATAATTTTAGATTATTTATGTGAAGCAATACACATTACTAAGAGCATAAAAAATACTGTTGATTTTAAAACTGACACGAAAAATCTGAATACCCATTATGCAGATATTATTAATAAATTTAATAGAATATAAATCAGGTTATCACATTGATAAAAAAATAATATAATAAAAAAAATAATAAATTTTAATTAGCTGGTATGAATAATAACTAGAGACATATAATAGGAGGGCTATAATAGATAAATAGATTAGTACAAAGTCTTTATTTCCAATAAAGTTGCACTGTGACAATGAAAATAAAATAGGACTGTTACACTCTTCTTATTTGTTATAATATAAAAAAAAGTGACGGGTAAAATTAGGATAGTGCATAGAAGACATGGATTATATAAGGTAGACTAGTACATATGTAAATTATTTTTTAATTGCTGAGCAAATTTTAAATTATTTATCTGTTTTAAATTCTAATTATGCTCTACTATGATATTGAGATTTATCCTGAAGATGGGGAAATACTCCGAAACGTCGGCAATAATGATTTGTAGAAAATTCTAATAAAAGAATAAAGATAAAGGAAGTAATTACTTCACATAAATTACCTAAAATTATAGTAATGAATAGTTAACTTTCCACTTTAGAAATGCCCAGCTTGGCCGTTAGCATTTAGGAAAGAACGACTCCTTAAGGTTTTCGAAAATAAATAATTGTTATTTATTTATTTTAAGCAAGTAATTAATAACTTGGAAATTGTTTTGCAATACTTTTTTTAGTTTGTACTAATATCGTTTTCCCGTTATGCCCAGCAATTTTTAACGATATTTTTATTTAAGCATTCATAATACCTTAATATGAGATTATATTTGAAGGAAGGATAGTCATCTTTTCTTTATTTAGGGCTGGTTTTCCTATATTTTTTGCCTGAACCTAATGATATGCGCTAGGCAGAATTAGGCACTGCTAGTGAATCCTAAGGCAGATGAAGCAACAGTTTTTAAAAATATATAGAGTTGTTCGGACGCTTCAAAAAGTTGTAAACAATTCGATTTCATTTCGTAAACCGCCCGATAAAAAAACTCAGCCACTGTTGCTAATAATGGTTTGAACTTCGATAAACTGTTTTCAGATCTTGTCCCAACTTGCCGTCTCACTTGTAATCGAGGATTTAACACGCGCCAACGTTGAACTTAGAGTGACTATGATTATTATTTTTTTTTTCTTAGCGTTTTTGGGTTTCATCAATCCATTTTTTTTTTTTTTTTTTTTTTTTTTTACGAATTAACTCGTACTATAGTATATTGAACAAATTACGAACTTATAATTAACAAATCACGAGTTGAAAAAGTAAATTTTTAAACGATCAATTAAAATGCAGAAAAAATGTTTTTGTGATTATATAGTTATATTTTACTATAGTAATATGTCGATATTAACTTGGAAAAAATAATGCAATTCCTGAACTATGCAATGTTTACAATACTATACCTATTGGTAACGAGAGTATTTTTACAGTATTTATTTTATATGAAATAATTATTAAAAAAAAGAAATTGCTTTGTTAGAGACATATTTGAAAAAGAAAAATATTTATTTGTAGTTTTATAATACTTATACTAATCTGTGAACAGAACTGGTCACCGTGTTTCAAAATAATGATAACTAAATCCCGGATTTAATATTATGCTTTTGATAGTCAACGAAAAAATTTGAAATATTTAGGATATTATGAGCAGGAAGGTTGAACTTTACTAGTTCCAATAGATGTATCCTGGTCTATAATCGATAATAGGAGAGACATATTCAACAATATATTAATCAATTCCGATCCCATCAAATCAAGTTTGCGACCTCAGTTTAGCAGTTAAGTTAAAAGCAAAATATCATGGTAAGCCAAAAGTTTGCATTCAGAAATTGAATTCGAGAGTCAAGTTTAAAATTAACTTTATGAAATCCCTTAAAAAGAAAAGTGAAAAGTTATTTCGTTTCAAATTATAATAATTTTATACTAGAAGATTATAGTGCTGCATGTTACTGTGCCTAGCTGTAATATTTCATCTGTACTAACTTAAGTTTTAAACAAAAAAATTAGAGCGTGTAGAATTAATTAATTCATCATTAAAAACAAAAATTGTTTTATCTTTTTTTTTTTGTTATATTGGAAGAGTCTTCTTTTAAAATAAATTTAAATTTAATTATGGGTATTAAATCAGTTTCTTCCATTTTATATTAAGTTTTATTAAAAATGGTTATCGCATTTTTACATTAACATCTTTATCAACGTTTCGGGGAACTTCCCCATCTTCAGGAAAAATTACAGAAACCTATAATAGTTATCACTATACAGTTATAATGAATAGACTAAATAATAAAAACATAGGTTATATATATATATATATATATATATATATATATATATATATATATATATATATATATATATATATATATATATATATATTGTACAAATAATTTTTAAACAATATCTTAGAGAGGTCTGAGAGAGGAGATAAAATAATGAAAATAGAAATTAAAACAAATTCTAATTCCATCAAATGTCAAATTGTGACAATGATAGTAAAAGTTGTTTGTACAGTATTTTTATTATTATTATTAATTTTTTTTTTTAAAGAAATATGACGATATAAAATAGAATTTATAGATAATGTAACTAAAGGAGTGAAAAAATAAGACAAATAGTGAGTAATTTATATATTTTTTATTAACAAAATTAAATATTGTAAATAGTTAAATATGTTTTAAATATAACAATCTTATATTCGGATTGTAGTATGTACCATTTTTGGTTAATCTTTAGAGTTTTCGGTTCTTTATAAAGTGAAAATATTGTGTTGTTTATATATTTTTTAGAATGGGTTGTCTTGAAGATGGGGAAATTTTCCGAAACGTTGATAAAGATGTTAATGTAAAAATGTGATAACCATTTTTGATAAAACTTAATATAAAAAGGAAGAAACCGACTTCACACCCATAATTAAGTTTAAATTTAAAATTGTTTTATTAATATCATATGTTAAGCTCGCCCCACTGTGCGTAGTAGCGGAACATGCACACAGTAAATAAAATTGAATACGAAGCATCATGAAAATGGACGGTTAAAGGAGTTGGGTTCAATGAGAAACGAATCACTAAAAAAGTAATCACCGCTGAATTGAGGGGTAAACATTCGAACGAAAATCAGATTTGGTGTGTTCAGCATCGACCCATCGCTCATTATTTAATAATTTTAAGTTCCTTGGTTCAATTCAAGGCATAATGATGGAATAAATAAATACCTCATTTAAAATTCAGTTTTGACTGATTCGGCACTATCTGACGCGGGTCAGACCAAACCAAACAGACCAAACAGGTCCTCATGGGATTAGTTGAGCTACAGGATCATCCCGTGTAAGTGGATGAGGGTAACTATCCATCTAAACATAATTCCAACAGACTCAAATCTCTTTATCTCCAGTCACCTGATTTTGACTTCTTACAGTGGCGTATTTACCGCGGATTACTGCCAAGCCTACTTTTTGGCCTAGTCTTTTTTTTTTTTTTTTTTTTTTTCCATCGGGTTTAGGGGCTGAGCAAACACTTCGGCTTATTCATATATTATTTTGTTTCTTCTAATATTCCACTCTAAGCATCTATGAATTTCGAATCATGCCTAATATTTTAAAATTGCTTTTAAAGTCAATAACTTAGATAAAGAAAGTAAGTACGATAATTGCTCGAAAAACATCATTTGTACATTCTCACTTGATATACAGTTAATCCTAATATTTTAAAATTGCTTTTAAAGTCAATAACTTAGATAAAGAAAGTAAGTACGATAATTGCTCGAAAAACATCATTTGTACATTCTCACTTGATATACAAAATCCATAAAAAGAAAAATTATGGAAGATTTTTAAGTTGAGAAAAATCGTGCTACTTATGAAATTTCTAAACTATATTAAAAAAAAAAAAAAAAAAAAAAAAAATCGGTCCCTATTATATGCGTTCTTCAACCCCAGTAGTGAAACATGTGAACCTGATTATTATAAAATATTTTTTAAATTAAATATTTCAAAATCATAATGAATTCAGCAATAAATGTTATATGAGCATCATTTCAAATATTTTAGTAAACGTTTTAAAATTTTATTATGCATTGTTTTATCTAAAAACTCGTTTTTTGTCTTTGAGATACCCGATTCTTTTTCAATTTTTTTCGAAATTAGGTAATTTTTTGCAAATTGTTGTAACACGTATTTTTCTCTAATTTAAAACACAATCCATGGTAGGATACCTCATATAGGTTTTAAGCTTATTCCACACTAAATCAGATGCCGAGAAATAGTTTGAAAAAATCTGGTGCGGTGCACTCATCACACAATTTTCACATACCACACTATAATAATTATCCACTTTTTAAAAGTTCCGTCTAAAAGCACAAAGATAGTCTCAGATAATTTCCTTGGCGTATTCCGTGATTCGACTAGTTAGGGTCATGTTAGAAGGAATGAGATTCCTCGATAGTTGTTACAATGCCATCGGCCATCTTTTCATTCTCCCAGATCATTTCCACAAAATATGCACTTTAGAAATTTCAGCTTCTCCACACGGCTTGATTAGTTCGCTAGGAATACTATAAGTTCCCACTTACAGGATTTATAGATATAAATAGAAAAATAAATTTAAAATTCTTCTAGTTATGAGTAAAAAACTGGGAGAAACGTAAGAATAAATTTTATAACTGTTTCATACCACGATATTTTTATTATACAAATAATTATCGATTTTTTATCAGAAAAGAAATTTATCTTGAGAGGGATAAAGTATGCAGTATTTTATTTCAAATGTTAAGCTGGTTCCACACTACGTAAGAAACCACGTTATATAAAAGGTTTTTAAAAGTTGTACAACATTGTTATAAATTCTCATGAAAAATTCTGTACAACAAACTTTTGTAACGCGGTTATATGCTGGCCGGTTATTGTTGTTAAGATCCAAGGAAGTTATAGAAAATTGTCGTCCGCCCCTCTCCGCATTTCTCGACGGTCGTTCATTAGGTAATGGATTCTCTTTATTTTTGTGAAGTTTTTGAAGCTTCCGTAAATTCGCATTTCTCCATTTAATGAATCATTATCATCTCTCTGAGGATCTCAAGACACAAAATTATATGTTCAAAGTGCTATCGGTCATAATAGCGGAACACTATTTAAAAAATAATATTAGTACAGTGTTACCAAATAATAAAATAAAATTTTTGAATTGGCTTTACAAAAGTATAACCATAGTTATGGTCATGGGCCTCAAAATACGTGTCCCAAGGTTTCCCCGTCATTGCATTCCCTTCTGCTTTCAGTGCATTTTCCTGACAGTAGATGGTATCTAGAAGATAGTTTGAGGTTACGTATCATTTTAAAAAAGTTTTTTCCACGAGTCAGAAATAAATCCAAGTGTTTTCGGCATATTAGTAAATCTAGGGGGAAAACGAAAGTAAGACAATGCGTTGTATACATTTTTTGTTTGTAATTACCACCTCCTCCCCTTTCATATACAATACTTTTGTAATTAAACAATTAGAATTAATTTCATCTTATAAATAAACGAAGCAAAACAACTTTAGTAGCCATCCATACTTGCATGCAAATGCAACCTCAATTTATGCGAGAGGAATAAAAGGTAATGTGCCGTCATTAACTTTCCCATCATTACACTCCCGTAGTGATGAAGTCAGTATTCACAACTTTCGGACAGTACAGTTTTTTTCATTAAAAACTGAAATAATTTAGTTTAAAAAATAAAGAAATAAAAGCTTTAAGCCATCTCTAAATTTTATTAGGTATTTAGGGACCTAAAACATTACATTCAAATTCATAGTGAAAAATTAAACGATTTTTTTTTCTTCTAAGGATATTATTTGGAATTTTATTATATTGGAATATTACGAATATGTTTTAACCTTTTTTCAATGTTCGTTTGTGGGTTTTTTAATCATTAGTTTGCAAGCTTAAAATGTTCTATAATTGAGCATGTATTATAAAAATAAAGGAAGAAGGAATGGAGAGGAGGTAATGAAGAATCTTGTAATGTCTTCTTCCAGCTCTATTGAACCGGATTCTTAATGGAAGTTTGGCACAACTTCAAAACTAAAAAAAATACAAAGTAAGATAAAATTGTTAGCACATCATTTCTTGTATAAATTGACTTTCTTTATTTTTTATTTTATTTTTTTGCCGCCACAAAATTTAAAAGTACCAGATAATCTCTCATATCCACTGACTCACTCTTTTGTTGGAACTCTGTTATAAAATTAAATTTCTCTTATTTTTTTAACTAAGTCATACAACAAGACTTGTTATATAACGAAATTTTTGAAAGTTGTACAACTAAATAGTTATAAAATAAGTCTTTCGTTGTATATTGTGGACCCAGCTTTAGATCCATAAAGCTTCCACGGAACATAAAGCTGACTTTATAGTTGGATAAATCTACGTCTTCATAACTTACTGAAATACATAAACTGTCATTACGAGATAGCAATGAATGAGCCGGAAAGCAACTGTGAGCAGACGGAAAGTTCCGAAGCCATAACGGAAATGTCTATATATTTTATAGAAGTCTCCTCTTTGGCTCGCGTTCAACACAAGATGGAGTAAATACCCTCTTTTAAATTATTTCTTATAGAATTTTCATTTTGTCGTTTATTGTTTTTTATGCTCTAATAAATAACATAATTCATTCAGTTTAAATAAGTAACTTGATACCATCAGTTGTTTCGTCCAAGTACAGTTTATATATATGGCAGGTATCTGGTACTAGAAATATATAAGATATTCCTTCATTTTTACTGAGTATTAACTTTTTTTTCGCTAGCATTAATGTTGAGCGACACGCTACCACTCACTTAATTGATCAAACGAAGGCAATTTTCATTATTAAAACATTATAGTATTTATCACTAAGGTTATATTACTTAAAGATTATATTACTTATTCTCATAGAAACCCAAGCGTTGAATCCACCGCAAAAATTACCATGTCTTTTAAATGAGGCTCCAATAAGAAATAAAGCAACTTAGATATAAACATTTGTAAAAATTGGTTATTGGAAACATATAAGTAATAAAAATGAAGACAAAACAAATAGGTATGAATGAAAGATAGAATATAAATAACAAATGATCGGCCTTTGGATAAAAATAAAACTAACAAAATTGACAATAGAGAAACAAAATATGAATTATAACTGTTGTTCAATAAATATTAAAGATGAAAAATAACAGATAAATTAACAGACATACTGAATCTAATAAAATTGCATACTAAAACTATTTACAGCATGTACAAGTACATTATTATAATCCGGCGTTTTTCAATATCATTTAATCATATTGCATTATATTTTCTCAGTGAAAAACAATTAGAAAACAAAAGAATTATGATTTTAATCTCTGGGCTTGGTACATAAAAATTATTATTTACAAAAAACTTTCACCTCGTCCCCGATTTTTCTCGAATTCTGGATGTCACATTTGTTTTTTCCCGCCAATTCTGTCGCCGCCATTACTTCAGGTTTCGTGGCAACTGTTGAAAACCAGTATTTTTCCTGTTTTTTTAGCATGTTATAGTGCAAAGAATAGTTTCAATTTCTACATAATTTTTTAAGGATTGGTATAAGTAAAGACAAGAAAAAAAAAAAAAAGGAAAATTATAATTTTCTCGCCTTACCCGTCCATTTGTGTCCATTGATTGTGTCCATATTGGGGATACTGATCCTAAGAGGAAAAATTATTGGAGTAAAGTTGTAGAAAACTTATTTAGCTTTCATTCAAACACAAAACGACGCATGCAGACCCAATGATAGGAACCATATTAATGTTTGAAATTTCAATCATCACGAAATCTAATAATCTCATTTTTTAGTTCTTAGGAAATTATGAAACAATCATTATGCCTACAGGCGTTGTTCTGTTTTTATTGAAGCTAAATAGATTTTCTACAACTTTACTCTAACAATTTTCCTTGTAGGATCAGTATTTTCGCCAATATTTGTCATAAACGTTGACCCAACACTTAAAATTTCACTTTTTCGAAACAATTACCTATTTTTGAAGTGTTGTATCTCGGGAACTGTTGAACCTACAGAGCTGCGATTAAGCTCGAATGGTGGTAAATTTAGTGAAATTTAGGATAGACAAGTTTGTTTTTTTCTACCACATATACTGTTAAATTATTAACAAAAAAGTGCGGAAGTTTCCCTGTTTTTTTGCGAATATCTCAAAACGCATCAGGAAATTTTTCTATATAATTCCATATTTGGATTCAGCACCCAAAAAAACTTAGAAAACGATAATAAAACCGACTACTGCGTATTTCGAAACGTAAAGTACAAATTTACTAGACTATAAATAAAAGAAAAAATTAAAAACGAAGGCCGAACATCACAAAAAGATATTCATAAATTAAGCAGATTAAAAATTAGCTTTGATGCTGCCATAATCGATAAATGAGCCTTCTTTATTGTATACTTAATATTTTCTGAATCTGAGAGCTCCGCTACTTTCATGGATATGACAACACACTCGGTCTTTAATGTTTCTTTACCATTTCAGAATTAATTTAGTAAATCACTAAAGCCATTAAATGTGAATTGTTATAGGAAAAATTTTGCATTATTTTATGGAAGTATTTCGATACCCTTGCTGGGCCAATGTAGATGCCCATCATATAGAGGAAGAATTTATAATTATTACATGACAACATCACTAAGTGAATATAATACTTACGACATCGTTGGGGAAAGGTGGTGTTTGGGAGGGAGCGATATATTTAAATGATCAGGACCACTACAAAAAAAAATAAAAAATAAAAAAGGTTCGGTCTATTTTATGTATCGCAAAATGGAAGATAAACTCATTTACATATTACGAGTGGGGACAAGAACCCTCCTCCATGGCGGAGTGACTACCCCTCAACCCTCTGGTGATATTATGGTGATGCCGGATTTGTATAATCTACTTGCCATTAGGGGTGGAGCGGTCAATTTGTGGCTGGGTGGATTACTTCACGAATTGCGATGAACAAATGTGAGAAATGGAGAGAACATGAGGAGTGCTAAATGTCTTGTTGTTCAACCCTCTTAGGATTCTCTTCGGTGAGCTTTAAAATATATACTTTCTGTGTTTGGAAAACATGATAGCAACGTACAAAGAACAAGAGAATTTGGAAAATTTTAATTAAATATAAAATGTTAGTTTAAGTTATTTTCTTAGATAAAAATATAAAAAAGTAGATTAAATATGGATTATGTAAATGGTAAAAGATTGAATGGGAAAGTGATGTAAACCAGCCTTATCTACGAAGTTATCAACAGATAGCATTCTTTTCTCACTCAATTATACAATATAATAATTATATATTACAGGTTTCTTTTTTTCTGTTCAAAAGTTATTTCTCCCGCGGCATCTACAAGAAAATTAAAAAAAAAATCGTACTTAGATTTCTTTTTTTAAATCAAAATATTCGTCATATGAACATATTTTAAATATGCATTATTATCCAAATATGCTTTCATGAGAAAAATAAAAATTTGTCTAACTGCCTCTTAGTTTACAGATGGGATAAATATTTGTGCAGGCGCCTCAAAATCAATACAAAAAAGAAGCTGCTATCCAAATATGCAATATCTCAAAAGTTGTCATTAATACCAAGTGAAAGATATTCCTCTTAAGGCCATAACACTATGTTTTCTAATGTAATGGGATAAATGCTAATATAAGAGTTGCCACCACAACCGCTGATATGCCTTTAACTAAGGACTCATGGCAACTATTAAATGTCAGAAACTGAAAATTTTGAATGGCCCATGTTAAAATTTTTTTATGTTTACTTAGATTCTGAAATGGCGAGCGACTTGGGTGGATCATGTTTGTTTATGAGGGCACTCATTTGCCGTTAATTACTAATCCGTTTAATATCCAATGCCATGGAAGTCAATGATTCTATTGTTAAATTAATAAAAAATTCGAATTTTTTCAAACCATTTCCCTTTCATGATTGGGGAAAAATCATCTCAGATACTAACTTTTTTAATTTTTTTTTCAGAAAAATCACTACACCTACAGGCTTGGCAATTTTTTTTTTATACAAAGACTATGATATATGCATAAACATGACGTATCATGTCTCCAAGATTCGAGTTCATGGGGTGCCTGAAAAATAATGACGTTCAGAACACAAGTTTCTAAAATGGTGTAAATCCTTCAATTTTGAAGATATCGGAATACGATTTGCGCAGTCTTTCATAACTTTTTAATGATTATAAACGAGCGTATTAAAAAGTAGGTGCTATATGAAACCCCAAGTTTTCACCGCGGGTCAGCAGCACGCATCGCGTCAAAGTTAAAAACCAATAGCGGTTGGTAAAACTATAGTAGACCTAGGACTGTTTCCTCTGCTACTTTTTGATTAGATCATCCATTTGGCCGCGAGAAGATTTTGAACCGAATCATAATATATATTATTATATTTTTGTTAGTCCAGCAAGTGGGTCCATAGGTCCTTTTTTCTAAGCCTAGACGGCTACTTTGGTGAGGTTGCCGCCCCGTCCCTTCCCCACCCAGGGATGTATCAATATTGGGGATGTATCAAGATTAGTTTCGCGGGACCGCCACAAAATAAATATTAACTATCCCAGGTACGAATTGAACCCACACTGCTCCAAACCGGGCGTTCTAGAACGATCGCCCCTGTGCGTTATTTAATACGGCCCCACTGACAGAGGTAACGTTTTTTATATTGGTATAAATTAAAATATTCGAGCTTTATGGATCAGTAGTTCGCTCTCTAAACTTGATGTATGATTTCTGAATCATTTTCGAGTTCTACCCTTAGTTACATATTTTATCTGAATGAGACATCGGTAAAAAAAGAAAAAAAAATCTAAAATAAAATGTATTACCGAATAATTTTAATTTACAAAAGTCAATGATAAATGAACATTAAGAAAAAAAATATCTATATGTATGGGACTTATTTAACTTTTATGATTTGCAGAATGGTATTCAATGAGAATGAAGAGGCTGTACTAAAGGGTTGTACCCTTGCATGGCATGTTATCTTCTTTATTAGCTAAATGCGGTTTCTATAAGCCAGCTGTCAATATTATGTATGAAATTGTGGTAAGTTGCTATAATAAGAACAAGAACAAGGCCTGACGAAACCGAAGGTTCGGTGCCTACATAAGCATTAACCTTGAACTACAAGCCTCCCTCCACTGAACCCAATCAATACTTAAACCTTCAAGTTCAGACCTAACGCAATCCTCCCATCTACACTTTGGTAAAATCTTAGGACGTTTACTCGCCAGTTTAGCACTGATTAAATTTTCGGTGATTCGCCTGTTGTCTGTCCTGGCATCTTTACACGCTCATTCCAGTCATCGGAGTCCCATCTCATTTACCAGGTGCAGTACTAATTCGACTTTGTGTACCCTTTTAAATTCTGAAGCCATTCTCATTCTTCTTCGGGACAAATATTCGATGCCATGATTTATTTTCCAAAAACGTTAGGGGTTTGTTCCTCCCCGGCCGCATTTCGTTGCCGAAAAGAGCTTTATGGTTTGTATTAACCATTATTATTGTAATTAGCAAAACATTTCATATCATTTTAAATATTTCTTTTACAAGATTTATTAGTATTCGATTATTTTTCAATTAATATGAACCAGCGCAAGATTCGTAGAGATCGTAAAGATTAAAATGGTCTTCTGAGACAATTCGAGTTATACAGCCTCGAGTTACAAGTTCCATCATACCGACAATTTCACACAAACATTTATAAAGTAAAAAAAAAAATATAATCATAATTATTCCTAAATATTGTCATTTTTACTAGCATGAAAACTAATATTTATATGAAGGTTCAGTTTGTTTTTCATTATGATATATAATAATAAAATAATTTAGTAATAATTATACAAACACTAATCTCATAATTAATATTAATGATTATCAACAATAAATATAATAGGATTATTATTATTAGCATTACAAAACAATGACAAATAAATATAAGTTGCAACGGAAAAATTAAATAAATTGTATAAGATGATAAGTTGGTCTATCGGATCCGATCCGATCCGTCCCGCTTAAAGCTGATCTCATTGCTCTAGGCACGCTTCCGCACCGGAGAGCACATCAACAAAAAACTTCTTAAGCCACAGTTGTCATTTTTTGTTTTATTAAGACATCTATTAAGACAGAATATCCGTAAATACTTCCTATACAGAGCTGCGCTTTATAGTATTTTTAGTTATATGTATATGTACTTAATGAAATTATATATATAAAATTTTACTGTGTTGTCAACTGGTTCATCTATACTTTTTTTATGGTAACATACCTAAAGCAAACCTATGTACGTACCTCTCACGAAAGAAACCGAGAAAATTAAAAACAAAATCCTATAAATTAAAAAATTCGAATAGACACATATATCTAGTTGTATCACATGAAATATCAGTTTTGGGAGTGGCATTTATAGCATGAGAGTTAATAAAATAAGTATTTAATAATTATTAAATTAGATATAAATTATAAATTAAAATTAGAGGCGAACTTTAATTGTAAAGTTTTAGTGTGAGGATGGGCCAATGGTCATAAACGATTAATGTCTATCCATTTAAACATTTAAACCCAAAGAATAAAATAAGAAATGTACGATCCTACGCGACCAATAATAACCGGTTAAACGCCTAGTGTTTAAAACTGGCTATGCGATCCAAAATGTCTTTCATCTTCCAGACTCCGAGCTCTAACAAAGAGGAAACTACGCAACTTGAACCATGCAGGAATATAGAAGCCAAGGAGCATATTTTATTAATCGACAACCCAAAGATATCAAAAGCCAACAAGTTGGTGTACATCATTCACCTCCCTTCTGATGGCCAATGTTTATGCTTTTCAGTGATATCGATTTTAGCACCAAATCTTTTTTCGATCGGTCCAATCAATCATTGCTTATTTATGCAGAGTCGATCGTTTTGCGGAAGAAGTACGCAAAGGGTAGTTGGTCCGGTGGAAAGGTAGCCGTGAGAAGGGCGATAGCCGCGGATGGAATCGGGAGGTCCGGTTACCCGAGCGACACCCGACACCGCTGGGAGGGACCGCCTTAGAGACAAATGAAAAAACACCAAGCTTCCAAACGGGATTATAAAAAAACCGACGGCCTGGGTGTGAGCCCGCCCTGTAACCGGAGAACCCACCGGCAAAAGTTATTATTTTATAAACCACATCTTGTCCGACCCTCTCGAAAAGGGGGAAAAAAAGAGAAGGCTTTTCATTTTTATCGATTACACAATAATAATCCTATCGGAAATACAATCAATATTTAGAAGATATGCGTATTGCTTTCAGTCGCTAAATTGAAAATGAAACGAACGCCAATATCTACAACGGACACCAAGAACAAAGAATTTGGCATTTATAAGAAAACTGGAGAAGGTGAGTGAGCTTACAGATACCGAGACCGGCCCTTCGAATTCCTCGCTTGTAATAATATATAAAATGCAAAATTAATAAAATTCAAAAATTGTTATAGTTGAGCCGCGGACTCGGTATATTAAGCTCCCTAAAGGCCGTGTAAGACGGCTTTAAAACTTGAACACATTTAGCAAACCTTTCTTCCTTCTCTAGGTTCCTTTCAGAAAAATATTTTTTATTAACATCACAACTGGACAGGAGTTACGATTCAATCTTTAGCATTCGCAAGTTGTGATTGTTCTCGCACATGTAACTTCCGCTGCTATTTTCTTTTAGAGGTCTGATGGGGTCTGTGTGGAGTATTTGTGATGAAAGTCTGTTAATGTATCTCTTACGATGTCCACATTGCCTCCTATCTAATGATCGTGGTAAAAATAAAAATTACAGCGAAACTTAAATTTTAGTATAGGAACCGAAGATTTGTCTTCGATTGTTATTTCGAGTTAGATGTAAAGCGTATCGAGGACCCAGGCTTATACGGATATTCCCAGCGAACTCGAATCTTCTTCTGTGCACTTTGATGGGAGAATCATGTCCAAAAAGTGGAAATGATAGTTGTCAATGTATTATAAATTCAAGATATGTTGATTAGTGTCAACAAAGCATTTCCTATCACTATCATATAACAAGGCATATCAATTATCACTTAGTTCGACCAAAAAATCCACACCCGCCGATCCCCGACAGTCATTCCTATTAGATTTCAAAGTTCTCACATCTAACATTTCTCTGGAATACAAAGTGGTTAGATTAGTTTTATTCTTAGCTTCTGATTAACTACGATCATATTTGCTAGTGACAATCGAATAGCAACTTCTAGTAATAAAAAAAGTTCATTTTCGCCTATAGACAGGGAGGGTGAATAGTATTTTCAGGACGGACAGTGCACTGTGTTTGTGAAACTCGATCTGTTCTGGGGGGAAAGGGGGGGCTGCTTTTAGATCTCTCCCTCGCAGTTACCTCTGAGCACCTCCTATCCGGGGGGGTTCTTCTTATTAATTTGGTCAGGTGCATAGCCCTTACCATATAATTCTTCATTCTCTCTCGCTTGTTATTTTTGGATTACGTGTTAAAGAAACAGATAATCGCTATCGATCCAACTATAAAATTTTTGAACTAGTACAGACTTTAATATATAGATTAAGATGTATCTATCATCTGTATCGTTCTCCGTAATGTATGTAAATTATCCTTCTTTTGTATACTATACAGGGTTTTCGTTTTAAGACCATTCAAACGCTGTAAAACCAACTGTAAAATAGTTGGTCTGAGGGAAAAATGCCAAAGGTAAAAATTGTAGAGCGTAAAGTTTTCTCCCAGAATAGGCCCATTATTCTGGCGCGCGTCAAAAATGGTGTAGGTTATAGCAACTTGATTCATGATTATGACGTATTTTTTAACCCTCCTGTTTGTAAAAATATGATCAATTCGGTAGGGAGAGTATTTTTCCAAATAAATGTAAATTAATTAATTAAAAATAATTAAAGATATCAAAAGGTGGTTTCCACCATTGTTTTTAACTTTTATTACCCTTTAAAATGATATGGGTCACCTGCGACCTCAGAGTTTGGACGTCATGTTGTTGTAGCCCACATTATTTCTGACGCCCGGCTGGTGCGCAAGCAGCGTCAAAGCCTCATATAATGGGCATATTCTGGAAAAAAAATTTCGCTCTACAACTTTTCCCTGTAGTGTTTTTCTCTCAGACCAATCTCTTTTCCGTAAAATGCGTTTGAGCCATCTTAAAATGAACACCTTGTATATATGAAGCATTGCATTCTGCTATTCTCAAGGGATTTCGGATTCATGATCGTTTGTTTCTTTCATATTATAGGTATAACATGTCAAAACCAGACAAACATGTATCATATTTATAAATCTGAGGTGTTCAGAGAAAACGTCATCTTATATAAAAAAAACTGGCATTAGTTAAATGTTCGAAACAAAAATTAAAATGGAATAATTTAGTAATAGTAGGTTGGTAGATCAGTAGCAGCTATATTATTAGGAAGTGGGGGTCTGAGCGACGAGTGGTGGCTGAAAATTAGTTCTTTATCTACTTCGTTTCCTAACTTTTTTTCGATGAAAATTTATTTTTCGAATGAGCTATGAAATGATTTTCATATTTTTCTTGATATTTTTTTAAAATAATATCTTCAAACCCCTGCCTACGTTATTTTCCTTTTTCTATTTTAATATTATATTTTTCAAAATTATCTGTAGCAGCAATATTTTTAATATTAAGACGATTAGGGGTAAGTGCACTATATTTTACTATGTTTGATTTTAAATTACTGTAAAATCTTTATTTTTGAAGATAGATTTTACCACTTTTTCAATCAGGCCCATTTTTATGAGATAAATAATTCAATTTAGTATTATTTAGTAGGCACATGTCCCTACTTAAGGGGTAAGTGCGTACGAGGTATCTGGAAGTTTCATTATTCAAACAGTAACAGTTCTGGGACAAGTGCAAAAAATAATTCGTATCTGGAGGATTTTTATAATGATTTAATCATCGAAAGAAGTTAAAACTTTTCTGAGATTCACTTTTTACAATCTTCATTGAGTCATGAAAGTGGGATTTGAAACATAATTGAATAAATGTATTGAAAAAAAGAACTTTTATTTTAATGCGCTATTCCGCAGTTGCCCCAGCAAAACAAGATAGGGAAAGTGTACAGCACACGCATTTGTTCCCCAAGAGAGATCTGCACTTACCCCTACTGTCATGTTTTGTCGGGGCAACAATAACTAACGCTTAATAACTAGAAAACTCTCAAGGACAAATGTAAATCACAAAGTATTTTGAAGAACAGCTGAACGTTACACTTACAGCAAAAATTAAAATACAAAAACAGGCCTGGTAGATAAACATCGATACAGCTGTACAACAGAAGTTGAAAGATCCAACTTAATCAGCAGGTTGGAATTGGTATATTTACAACCCGTTATACTTCACCTTAGCGAACTCTACTGGCTGATTTCTGATACATTAGTGTTTAAACTCCATGATCTGTAAAATGCATTTATCCCGCATTACGTTAATAAAACATGTATACGTTTAGCAACTCATGTACCACAATTGGGCATAGTTCCTCCTGGGTCTTATCTGGCTCGGTCCTAAATCGAGAGTGTATTAATAGATTTATTGTACATATAGGTATATATATATATTTATTCTTAGTTGTTTGTCTCCACAATATCTAATCTCCATTATATTTTCAGAGGCAGTCCTCCTCCAACCACAGTGAATAACAAAGTAGTAAGTGCTGGAACATCAGCGTTAGATTCCAGTTCTTGCGAATCCTTGGACACATCAGATTTACCTCACAGGACAGCCTTACCTCCAAGTCATGTAAGTTTCTAACCTATTAACTTTTACATAAATAGAGCTTCCTTTATCTTAAAGATGAGCGAAGTAACAATACGTATTTCTATAAAGAAAACTAGTCTAATATGTACGGGCCTTTACAGTGCCAAGATTACGTAAAGACTGAAACGCTAAACTCATTCTTCATCGAACTAGCCATACAAATACATACTTTAATTCACTGGAATACATAAAGATTAAAATAAACGTAATGTATTTTATTATCGCCTAAGAGGCGGTAAGTAAACGGTTTAATGATATTAGATTATTCTAGGTAATTATTTAAAATGGTTTTAGACCAAAGTTAACTCTGACTGTTAATTATCAGTTTCATTAGAATTTTATTAACAAATTTTTTCTTTTCTTGTTTCATTATTTCACTATTTTTACCCCTATAAATTGAATAAAAAAGTATGTATATATATATATTATATATATATATATATATATATATATATATATATATATATATATATATATATATATATATATATATTATATATATATAATTTCAGAAAAAAAGTAATCTTGGGAAATACATCATTCCCCTGAGATACAGTTTCTCCTGGAGCTTTGGTTAATGTCTGAATTTTTTTTTCTTTATCACTTTGACCTTATCATAGTAATATAGTTGCTGTGTGTAGGAATAAAAATAACATAGGAAAGTGATAAAAAATGATATATTTAAAAAGACATATTATGATATATATTTTAAAACATTTCTCCTCGAGACTGAATGTATTTTTAAGACAACAAGAAAAATAAATTATTTTGTATTTATAACATCTACGGGACAGCATATCTTACGGGATACACCTAAAGGTTACTTCTTTGGGTTGAAGTATAACGCTAGATACTTTAAAGCTTCAATGAGTTAAGTCTCGGTAATATTGCTTAGAACTTCCTCATCGATAGATTATTCCTCGTCCTCATCAGACTTGGCATATGGCTGAGGGGTGAGATTTAATTTTTTTTTTTTTGTCTCCACGATGCCAAAAGCATTTTTAAGAGAGAAAGAAAAATTGGTTATTTTAAATATATATTATTTATGGGACAACGTACCTTAAAGGATTAACCTCAAGTTTACTTAGGGATTGATCCTTCTATACCATCATGCGGATGTCAACTGATCAAGTTTACTTGTTCGAATTGAAGTATCCCATAAGATTCAGATTGTACAACATTGGAAACAGGATGAAAATTGAATTGTTTGCTACCACTATATTATTAACTTGCCCATAACATAATAGAAAAACATTAAAAAAAAATGTTCATTAAAAAAAAAATACAAGAAACGCGATTCCGGGTTTTCTTAGGCATTTAACCATCCCTCCCCCGGGTATGTGAGGTCCGTCATTCTACTCATTCAACTCACACAGACCGGAAGTAGGTTAGATAATCCTAACCCGTGTACCTAAATTGTGAATCGCGTTGTGGTTTTCTAGGATGTCAAATAGCTGTCCAGAGGTTTGGTCTCTGATCGGTCTGTTTCGGGAAAAGAAATACAGGTCCTCGTGCGCCTGCTGACCCCGAACAGCCATAATCCGTGGATCTAGACCGATTTGTCACTGTCCTTGAACCTGAGTGAGTCGGTGGGAAGGACACTGCCGAATTTGGAGCGATGGGCAGCTTTCCGCTGCACCATGCAATCCTTGGCTCGTAGCAATGTGAGGTTTGGTGATCCTCTCCAGGCTATTTGTGCTGCCGCAAGCAATAAAAGTCTGTAAGAATATCACATCGCGCGGTCTTCATGGTCTATACTGCCAACAGAAAAAAAAAAAAATATATATATATATATATAGTACTGATAGTAGATGTGTAAGGGCTTTTTTTTCTAATATTTGTGTAAATCACGCATTTACGGAGGAAAGAAGACCTAAAAATTAATGTCATCTGCTATAGGGCATTAATTAAGAAAATATAACATAGTAATGGATAATTTTTCACTAATTAAAGAATAAATAGTTCCTCTAAAACCTTACCAGTCGCTCATCGATCCTATGCACTAGGGGTGAGATAAGCTTATGAAATTTTTATTCATTGCAAAATTGCAATGATTATAGATTAGCAAGATACAATTGTAAGAAGATAAATTTTATTTATTTAATATAGAAAGCATTAAATTTCAAGAAATATGGAGACGTATATTTCTTCCTCTCCCATAGTAGATTTTGTTGTTGAAAAATTCATATGCGCCACGCTTATTATCATCAGATTTATTCCATATAATGCGAATAAAATAATTATGAAAATATTTTCTGGAGCATTCATTGACTTAATTACAGGCTATATATCACACAACTCTACAATCCAGGCTTCGGCTGTAAATTGCTTTTCACCTTTTAATCCGTTGTTGCAAAAAAAAAAAAAACTGTTGGTTATTCTTTTATTTTTTTTAATGCAAAAAATGGCTGAGTTAAGTTCGGAAATCCATGCTGTTTCGTGCTGTTATTATAAATATAATATATATATATATATATATATATATATATATATATATATATATATATATATATATATATATATATATGTATATATGTATAAATTAAAAAAGAGAGCTCTGTCACTAAGATCGTATTTTCGATACCGAGAGATTTATTGCGCAACTTGTATTAAACTTTTTTACAATAATTTCTGTTTTGTGTCATAACTTGATAATATGAATAAAAACTGAGATATATTGAAGAACTGAAAAACGAAATTGAAAATATCAAAATGACAGGGTTGGAGAAAAAAAAGTCAGCTCAATTCACATACAAATTTTCAACCCACTAACTCAGTTTGGAGGGGGTGTAGAGAGGGGTGCGCGAAACCTTAAAAACTGCAAAAAAAAAAAAAAACATTTGGACATATCGAAGTTTTTACTGAAATTTAGCATCACCTTCGATACAACACCTTCGAGGAAATACGACAAAAATGGCTATAACACATACGCCATTTGGGAATACAATGAATTGGAGGAGAAATACTCGATATCTACAAGGCTGGAGAGATTTATTCTAAAAACTAATTGAAGGGGGGAAGTCACGAGCCTTGATATATATATATATATATATTGTTAATTTCTAGCATCGCCTGAATGAACTTCAACTATTATTTGAGAAATGTATAGAATAACATAAATAAATATAGTTATCATTCATAATTCAATCCTAACGAGTTCGCTTACATTTTATTACAAATTATATTTTTTTAATGGTGTTAGTATATTAATTATTTTCTTTTGTGTGTTGCAGAGCGGCCTGGCTGCGGCGTACCCAAACCACGGAATGGAGACGAGCGATTCGTTGCTACATCACTACCACTCCTTGTGACAGTGGGCCAATCAGCATTAAGGATTATCTTGATGCACTCACGGCCCTTAAGTCTATATCTGTTTCGAAACAATGTATAAATTATTATTGGAAAATGAAGAGAAATGTATCCATCTTACTTTTACTATTGTATCTTCAGAAAAGGATTTTAAATCTTAAACTTTCTATTCTGATATAAGAAAATGCACAGCCGAAATAGTTATTACACCTTGGCAACCGCACATTTTATTTCTTTTATTATTTCGTTATAATGCCACATTTTCAAATTTCAAAGAAAATACACAGAAAAAAAGTAACCCTTGTGAAAATGTGAGTACTATTAGTACTCGATGGGAAAATGATGCAATGAATCGCATGTTAAATTGCAAATTCCCACGAGCTCCTCATTGTCTGAATGGAGCGAAAAGAATGAAATTCTTTTCGTGGTGTATATTGGATGGTTTACGAGTTGGAATTACTCTTTGTACATATCCTCTTTGTGTCGGACATGGAATGATTTGAGAACCATTGGGGAAGAAAACATACTACCTTAACAGTATATTTAAATGATAATATGAAGTTGCTTGTGATCCTTCGCGAGGAGGCCAAGCTCATACTTCACTTGCGACTGATTGATCAAAATGAATCCTTTGTCCTGGCTGTTTCTGTACTTTTGTCCGAAGAAAGTTTTTGTTATTTCAATGTTGAATATTTTTATATTTCTATAAGAGTGTAAAATATTTATCACGCTCTTGTGCACTTATTTAACATTTCCAATTGCATTTTGAATGAATGAAATTAACATTGTCACATTAATGGCACAAAATCTTTGGAATTATAAAATGTTAAAATAAAAATAGTTGTACCAGTGGTCATATCATCAATAGAACTTGCATTAATTTACCAGAATATCGAATGTTAAAAATACAAGTTGTAATTGTTCTTTTTCTAGACTATGTTAGAATTAATCAACAACTCGAGAATGGAAATTATATCCACTTTTTATTATAGCTTCTGTTAAAATTCATCGGATTCCTTTAAGAACAGTTCCAAATTTATAAGATATTTATTAAGTAAACCTTCAAGATTGTATTGAGTTTTAAGACCTTACAGGTATCCGTTAAGTTTTATGATTAAAGGTATTGGCATATAGCACACAGACATGTAATCAAACTCATAATCATTCTCAGTTCTGTTCTACAGTAATCCGTTAAATTTTTTGATTTTTTTTAAACTTTAACGTGCAGTGGATTCAATATCCATCAGCGAGTAGGGGGTTGTAAGAATGTTATTAAACCCGCTTTCCGTTTAAGCTTCTGTAACATTTGACGGATAGGGTGAATGCATCTGTTACCAACCATGCACAAGTAGATGACCATTTTAAAAAACGAATTAAAATTAAGAACATCTTGAAGTTTTCAACAACTTCCATTTCATGTTAAATATACATGGGATGGAAGTTGTTAAAAACTTTAAGATTTTCTTAATTTTAATTCGTTTTTTAAAATGGTCATCTACTTGTGCATGGTTGGTAACAGGTGCATTCACCCTGCCAGGAAGATATTAGTGCATCACTGAAAAAAAAAATTATACATAATTGATGATTCTACACGTTCTAGATTTAAGATAAAAGCTAGCATTTTCAGAAATTGTCAAAACATACTTATATTACAAACATAGTAAGCATTCTTTATCCATCCCTTTATGCAATTTGCAAGGATTAGAATACGCTGCTTCAAAGAAATTTTAGTCACTGCTTCAACTATTTGTATTTTGATGTGTATGTTTACTTACAATTATTAGATATTTATATTTTTTGTATTTTTTTAGAAACTAGAGAAACTTTGTAATTAAAAACAAAACAAAAAAAATTATCCACTTTTTCTCTTTACAAGTGTTCTTGTTTGCTTAATCGTATATATACAGACGACACATAAAATCGAACGTAATATCCATAAACGTCACCTACGGATTTGTAACCGTATTGGTTTATTTATAAATTAATAGTTTATAAGATAAGCTAAAGTTCAGACATTGTTTATATCTATTTTTAGAGTTCCTAATTTTTTTTTTTTTTTTAACAGTAATATTTAGGTATATGATGATAAATAGTAATTTTTTTAAAATTAAAGTTTTATTTATTTTTTATTAACATTTTGTAAATAAGACAATTTATTGAAAATGTAAAAAAAAAAATAATAATAATATATATGAACAGATGAATTTTCCATGCAAAAAATATAGTTTAAAAAATAATATTAAACTTGGTAGTCTTATTGATATGATTGACTAAGCATAAATGATAAAAACGGCAGATATTTACTTTGTTTTGTTTTTTTATATTTCAAGTACTTCTATTATCGAGACGCATGCAGTACTCGGACACCGGTTACCCAATATTTCCCATGCTTTGCTCAAGAAATTCTAGGTTCATAATTTAAGTAATTATGGATTTTTGTTTTCAAACTTTTAGTTTTTTTATCTGTTCCTAGAAAAGGCTTAATTTACAATATAAAAAATAGCAATTAATGAAAAGTGACATTAAATAAAAAAATCAGAACCTTATTAAATTTGATAATATACCTTTAGTATGATCTCATTGCTAACAATTTTGAGATCGGTTTATTTGTTTGTGGCATTCGATATAGCTGAGCTGAAGGCTTAGGTACCCATAATAAATAAAAATAAAGGGCAACACTTTGTCCTGATTTATTCGACGAATTTCTTCGAATTATTTCCGTCATCAAACCGGAGTTTATATAACTATGTGTATATGTACATATACATGATGTATATACAGATAATCTATTTGAATCTTCAAGATTCATTAGCAGCTTTAGCATTCCTTATGCTGTTGTTATTTATTATTTTATTTATTTAATTATTTTTGGTTTTTGATCAGAACATCCCACTTATAAACTTGTATTTTTTTTTTATTATTATTTTTTTTTTTAAGCCACTTTCTGAAGAATCCGTTAGTTAATACCAAATGTTTGTTTGTAAATACAAAAATGTGTTTAGAAGATATTAAGTTTATAGAGGTTGTACTTGGCTGTCAATTTTAGGGGACTTGATATACTTGCGTACTACTTATAATACAGCTCAAATATTAAAATTTTATAATTAATAGCTCTTTGTTAAATTTACGGTCATACGTATAATTTATGTCAGTAGGCTAAAAATTACCATGCTACTCACAACTCTTGCAACTCCTACAGAAAGTATACCTACAGGTTTTCCAGGAGAAAATATACTGGATTCTATTGCTTATATTAAGCACTTTATTAACCTGTTGTAGTATTAATAAATTGTAATAAATAGTGTAACCTTATTTATTTGAAAATATGTTCATGTATAGTGGATAATTTAGAAACGTTTTAACCATAAAAATGCCAAATTCTATAAAATGCACTTATGCACCTTGTACATATTTACTTTAACATTTTTTTTTTTACTTGAAATGAGTTATGTAACATGTATTAAAGTAAATATATGATTTAAACTAAAGTAGTTTTATAAAAGCTAAAATGGTGATGTTATTAGGCAAATATTATATTCAAGATTATTAGATTATTTGCCCTTAAAAAAAGAATGTACCAACTATGACATGGCTTCCATGAATAAATCTTGTAAATAAATGTCCATATTATATCTAAATATTTGTTGTTTTTATATATATCTTTTTATTTCCCTTTACTCTAGCATAAAATAATATTTATTTCTAATAAATATTAGGAATAATATAGCTATACAATAACTAAGCTGGAATATTAATTAGAAATAATTATAATTAACTTAAGATATTAAAAATAAATTAATTTTATACTGTTAAATTAAGCCTAACATCAAGCATGGAAAAGCAAAAAAAAAAAGAAAACTAATTTCTTTGCTTACATTGTACGGAGGTTAGAAATTTGAAGCATAAAAAAAATAAAAAATGACAAGAATTTCCCAGAGATGAGTAAACTCTTAAAAGAGGAAGATTTTAAATAATGGAATTGCCAGGCCGATCTTGGGGTCCTCTTAAGGAAAACTGGTAATATATATATATATATATATATATTACAAGACGGAAGCTTTCCGTAGAACTGGGAGCTTTCTGGAGGATAACTATAGAGATAACAATGTGTACTGATCAAGTAATATAAAAAGGATATAAACAAAATGAAATTCTATTAAATGAATTATATAACGGAACTAACTGAAAAAATAAAAAATACATTGGTGGAGCATGACCATACAAACTTACAATTAGGAACTTACAATGGTAACAAACTAGAAACACATTTAAGCAAAATGAAAGATGAAATAAAAATGATTGACTGGAAAAATGTAGTTTATAAAATAGATTATGGCAACTGTGAGATGACCTATATAGGGGAAACCTCGAAAAAGTTACAGACAAGAATTAAGCAGCACATCATTAATTGTAAAAACAGTAAAAATAAAAATATTACAGCTTTGGCCCATCATAGTATAATTAGTAAACACAGATTTAATTTTGATAATCCCGAAATATTAGAAACCGAAAAAAATTCAAAAAATAGAAAAACATTGGAAGCAATACACATTGCTAAAAACAAAAATAAGGTAGTAAATTTTAAAACAGTTGCGGTTAACTTAAAAACCATTATGCGGACGTAATTAATAAACTAGATATAAAATAATTTATGATCTAAAATTTAACAAAAGACATATTGATTTAAACATTTAGAATATAATAGTAACAATAATTGGAAAACAAAAATAATAATAAGTGTGGAGAGAATGGGTGGGGAGGCATATGACAACAGAGATTGGTTCACAAAGTTCATTTCCAATGATATTACAGAGTATGTGACAAAGATGGAAAAGGAAAGCAACTCCCCAAATAATTTTTTAATAATGAAACCAGCTAGAATTGACGAAGTAAAATTATATAGAAGTCGGGACATGGGGAGAGAATCATGCAATTTAAAGGTAATGAAATATTATTTAAAATACTAACAAAATATAGTATATTGTAAATTAAGGTATTACTATTTGTGTAATTAATAGTTGATGTTTTATTGTAGAAAGCATATATCCTGATGACGAAGTACTTCGAAACGTCGTAATCTTGTTATAAAAATGGTTTTTTTTTTTAATATAAAGTTATAGATCAAAGGGAAAGTGTCATTCACAAATTAATTTATTAAGTAATACATATTATGCTAGTATTGGAGTTGGACTCAGGCTCAGGTTTGAGTCAGCCTGTAGAAGAAAATTAATTTGATGTTATATCAGCCGTGGATCGACTATGGCGTCGGAAGACCTTCTTTGGGCATACTAAAGTGAGTACTTGGCCACAATTTTGCTTTGAAAGTTTACTTTTTTTTCTATTAAAAATATAGTTAGAGCTAGTTAATTCATAATAATTCCACTTGAACACATAGTTGGAAATTTATCCGATTTAACATTAATCTGGTGTCGATGTTTCAAATATTCTGTGCATATGTATACATATAAAGCTCGATGCAGTCCATTATTTTAAACTTATAAATCGCTTGAAGTATACGGGGTTTAAATTTGAATAGGAATGACGGTTTTTATTTCTCAACAAACATTCAAGGTTCAGAAGAATACACTCGAAATGTTTACTTTCTTCAGTTTTGTACCTAAGAAACTGAAGTTAACTTCAAAAACAAGAGGATTGGCGTATTTTTTTTAATTTTTTTGAGGGTTGGGGGCGGAGCAGCGTAGCAGAATCTTACAAATTTTATCGGATGTATCTTTAAAACCATGGTTTTAACGCTGAGATCTAGTAATAGTAGTATAGAGAGGCCGTGATGGCCGAGAGTATTAAGGTGTCGCCACAGAAACTTCAAGTCTGTTGCGGTGCCGGTTCGAATCCCGCATGGTAGTGTTGAAATATATTTCGTAGCGGACCCACGCAATGAATCTCGACCTTCTCGATCTGGTTATAATAGATTGATAACCTGTAAGAAAAACCCATCCTGTTTGACTTAACAGGAGTAGGAAGGGGCGTTAAATAGCAATACATATAAATTAAAAAAAATAGTAGTACAATTTACAATTGTAGCTATTTCATTAATTTTAGAATAATTTGGATTACATTTACAGACAATTAAAATGGATAAGCTAGTGGCATGGTTCCATCTTTAGTGGATAGGCCGCATAGGAGACCAAGCGGCAACACCGAATAGGAACTGGACTTGAGCAGACTTGAATTCCGGTCTCCTATTAAGGGTCGGTTACTGGACTCAAGTCAAGTCCGTATTCGGTGTAACCGCAGCATTACTCCGAGATTAGCGCTGCTAACCAGTGACCAACACCGGAAAGACGGAGCATTTCCCTTCAATAGTTATCTGTGGAAGCCAGATAGAGCTGTGTTTTATGGATTTTTTCTGATTTTCGAGAACGGTGAGTTAGTAAACATGTCTCATTAGTTTTAGTGTTATAAAGAAAGATGAAGTGATAGATTATTTTCATTTAGGCCATTTATAGTGACTGTAGAAGGAGACGTGCAAGTATGCTTAGTTTTTGGGTTTGGGATCTGATTCCGAAGTCAGAAGCCGCCATCTTTGAGACTTTGGTTGTACCCAACATCGCCCACTGGAGTGTTATATATTTTTTTTTTTTTTCAGATGTCTTATAGAAAGACGTGGGATAAGATTATAATAAAAGTGGCGGTAATAGCAGTAAAAAATGAAGAGACGTGGCTCTTAAAGCATCTAAAAATTTTCATATAATATCATAAGATCGGCCAGACCCGGTATGGCTCCCTTCGGCTAGAGACTAAAGTGAGACCCAGTAGCATAGCCAGGATTTCGTTTCTGGGGGAGGGGGGTCCATCCGAGGATCTACTTTAAAGAAACCCACCCCAACCGGGGATGTAAGGGGGCCCTCTCTATATATAATATATTCTATGCCTAGGTATATTGGTTATGAAATAACATTCAAATAGGTTTATACAATTTTCGATTGTAGACAGGAATAAGTAAAAGTATTTTGTAATTTGGGGAAGGGGTTTGGACCCCCTAGATCTGACTACGCCACTGGTGGGATCCTCCTTTTTATCTATGTTATAAAATAAGCCTGTTTCTTCATAAATGAAAAGAAGATCAGACATTGGTATAAAGTAGACCTAAGTCGATTTTTTACTATTTTAGGTTTGGAAAACATCCTTTCACGTTTCTTACGAATTTTTCACCATAAAAAATTTAGAATTTACGATAAAATGAATAGCCTAATCACTGAAAACAAAAAATCCAATAAAGCAATTAAAAATGTTTGAGACCCGTTTAGCGTTTTTTTCTCGAATTTTGGAAAAAAAAGAATAAGTGTTGGAAAGGAGAAATAAACGTTCACGATGTGCCATAAACTTCACTTTAATTCGTATTAGATCTTTTTCAACTAATTAAAGCAGAACTCGAATCAAGGACTCGGTGGCTCAAAAACCGAGTATGGGATGTGGTTATGGGCTAATAAATTAATTCTAACTTTCTTACCTGAATTTAGTGTATCATTCTGACTCAAAGGGCCTGACAATGAGATGTGGAACCAGTTAACCAAGTGCTTAAACTTTTAGAACTTTTTCAAAGTTTACAATTTTTTTTTTCCTTTCTTGCCAATGGGTATGCAGATAAACTGTTGTTCTAAGAGTAAACAACTTATTAAGCGTTTTAACAATAGCTTACAATTGATTTTAAAGGTGTAATCATCCTGGGAAAAAGTAAATCAACTCTAGTGCAAATAATTATAATGTAGTGTAGTAAAAAAAATACCTGAGCTAACAAAATATATAAATCGATTACTTTTGGGGCCCATTCGGGGTCCCTTTGTACCGGGGGATCCTCGGCGATCGCCGATCTGGCCACACCGGGCCGGAGATCTTCAATAAAATACTATGTAAAAAGAACCGGAGACGAACTTCAAAAATTGCTCAACGTGCCACTATGGCAAAGGCATAATTTTTCTATTTATAATTAGTTGAATATTGTTTAAAATGAAAAAAATAAAATATTATGAAGATCAAAATACGTGAAAAGAATGTCATTTCAACTTGCCATTAGAAATAATATTCGCCACCCATTTTCCGAAAAAAGAAAAGAAAAAAAAAAGTGCGAGTAGAAGTGTCTTTTATTTTTTTCAAGACGTGACACCGGTTTTTTTAACACATCCTTACTTGTCACTTAAAAAAACTTCAAACGATTTCTTTAGCACGAATTAAAAGATAAAAAAGTTTTTCGATATACTTAAATTATTCATTGTAACATAAGTTTTACTTAATTTAATCCTATTTTAGACATGTGCGATATTAGGAACATATGGTAGCTGATTTATTTGTATTTAACAGATTAAAACTACTTTTAGACGAAGAGCACACTGAGTTGTTTAATAAAAAAAATTACTTAAGAGAGCGATATTTGGGCCCTCTACCTTCATTTTGGTATGTTTTAATTAAAGTTCTGAATCGGAATCACAAAACGATTCCTATGGTTTGAAATAATCATAAAAATAAATGTTAAAACTGGGAAGATGCATATCGCTTACTTGGTAGAAATATAAATGTTTATACGAAGTAACAGAGGAAATTAGGACGAATTAGGATAAAAAAAACAATACATGCCACCTCTAGTGCTTAAAAAAATATATGTATGTTAAAAATTTGACCAAAAATTCTTCAGGCAATAAAAATGTAGCCAATGAAGAATATTTTTAACATATTTGATTTTATAACATTTGAACTTTATATCTTTTAATTATTTTATTTGTAAAAACATATTTAATCAAAAAAATAAAAATAGGGTGTTCTACAAAAAAATTAAATGGCTGAAATAAAATTGAAAAACGAATAAAACATAAATAAATCCATTTTTAAGGGTCGGCGCTGCTAGGTTCATCGTAGATATTTCCATTCCTATTCACTAAATATTCAAAATATCGGTTTTCCGATAAATACATCTCAACTAATTCAATGTTGTTTGTTTGGATGATCGTTATATCACCATGTACTTAATTATATATATATATATATATATATATATATATATATATATATATATATATATATATATATATATATATATATATATTAAAAATGGTATAATGCACAGATTTGTCAATCAATCAAACTAAACATAATTAGAACCGAAAAGCCTAATAATTAAGTCGAAAAAAAAAACGTGTAGTCGTAACTCTTAAAGTACATTTTCTTGACCTTTATGCAATGATCGAATAATGTTACTAATGCAAAACACATAAACATCGGGGACACTAAAAGTATTATGCACTGTTATTTAATTTCTTCTGCTTACAGCAATAACTTAGTATAAATGATGATGTTATCTCATTCAATTTTACTATCCCAATAACACCGATTTCGGGGCTCAATTTTATCATGACAAAGCTTTTCAAATCCATCATTTCTTGTACATCGATGTCGTCCACTATCTGTCTTCAATGGAACATAAAACATTTGTGAAAATATGACACTTGGAAATTCGAATTTTGTTCCGGATTTCAGCGTTTACATCCTCTCTGTGACGTCCGGGTTAGGAAGATTGTCAGATTTTGTATTGAAAAGGACAAAAATTCAATCAACAACTAGGTTTATTTCGCGTCGGCATGCAGAGAACATGATTTTGTGAAGGATGACAAAGACGAATCTTGGAACGAAAATTAGCGTGAGTCAAATCTGGGACTCTTGCCAGCGCTTCCTTCTGTCACCTCTCCGCTCTCAGTTCCGCTGTCTGGCAATAAATCATACTTAAAGGTCTCATCTAAAAGAATAAGAAGAAAAAAATATTTAAAAAATAAAAAAATATATTAATGAATGTTAAGTACCAATACTAATTAATTATAAGTGCAGTTAACACTTCCTCAGACATAAGGTCACACTCAGTACTAATCGCATTGCTCTCCCTGGGAAGACATATGTTTGGGGGTATAGCCTAACTATCAGTTGCCCCAATCTATCTTACGAGACCTTTCTTGCTGGGCCAATCACCCGTAAGATAGTATATTCGACTATGAGAAACGAATAGCCTCAGATGTGGACAGACTAAAACACAACGGAAAAGGATATATATGGTTGGGAACCTAGAATGTATGATCTATCACAGATAACGAAGTCGAAATCATTGAAGCAATGAACACACATAAGTTGGACATTCTGGGGATCAGCGAACTGAAGAAATAAAAATGGACCGAGGCCACACTTTAGTATTGGTCCTCCAGGAAAAAGATCTGTAGGAGGAGTTGGCATGATAAAGAAGAAAGAACTTTTTAGGAAGGTTGTAAGGTATAAGAAATGTTAAGAACAAGCAAGATGTAATGGTCTCGGATGATAATGGCATTCTTGATGTCTAGAGAGAAAACATTATGAAAAGCAATGCTGCAATGACTTTACGAATCATATGGAGAATAATCAAGATTGACGTTTGATGAGGTGATAGAGGAGGAGGAAACCGAACGATATGTCCATTCTTGAAAGTAGACTGCGACCTAAAGTTGAGAACAAGCTGGCTTCAGAGCAGGACGACAAATCCAATACAAAATATTCTCCGTAAGTAACGTCTTGCAGAAATCCTGGGATCGATACAGGAATATGTACTTCTCCTTCCTCGCCCTTAAATTTAAATTATAATTTCACCACGTTCCAAGAAATGAAATATGGGAGTACGTTTCAATGAGCATGGTGAAACCTGTAGTCATATATCAAATCTAAATCATTTGGCGGAATGGGCAGAAGCCTGGGTATTTTAACACAGCATGGGGGGAGGGTTCAAATAAGGTTAAGGTTTAAGACCCTTGATATTTATATTTATACTATATATGAATGAAATAGCATTAGTATGCAAAAGGCGAACTGGAGGACGTTCGTTGGGCGAAGAAACCTACTGCCTGTGGTGATCATGCTTCTTTGTGCGGATGATATAGTTCTCATACCTTGGAGAAGTTGCACCAAGCAGTGAATGGATGGGATGAAGAGCAATGTAGGAAATGTATGCAGAGAAAGATCTGCAAGCAGGAAGTGTACACAAAGAAATCCATATTTATATATATATATATATATATATATATATATATATATATATATATATATATATATATATATATATAAATATGTATATAAATATACTACAACAGAGCAGAAATATAAGTAAGAACAGTTCCATTGGTGTAGTTTATCAGTCTCTCTGAAGAAGACCCCTGGAAAGTGCGAACGAAATATTGGAAAGATGATATCCTACCTGGTGAAAAAACAGAACAATATAACAACGGATATGATAACCCAGGAGGGAAGCTTGAAAACTACATAAATCATATTTTATTATCTAATAATACAATAATGTTATTTACATTTTATCTTTTGATCAAAATTTCAGTTCGTGTTTTTCACTGCACGCACTTAAAAATAATGATATGAAATGGTTTAATATGGAATTTTTATTTTTCTAAAATACTATCATTCGCTGGAAACGCGGGATGGAGCACATTTTAATTGGAGAGTTATCACACCTGCCCTCACCAGTAATTTACGAGAGCATAAAACTTGGCCCTATTTTAAATAATTAGTGTCTATAAGTGATAAAATGCCTGTCAATGCTTTTTTTTTTTTTTTAACGAGCTGAATTTTAGACTAATGACGGACGGGCTGAAGATGAATATTACACCGAACATCAGTAGTTTAAAAGATGTTAACAAATTAGCTCAACTCCCGGTGTGAAACCTCGAGTCCTAGCTGCCTCAGTTCCTTAACGATATTTAATTGCATATTAATCCATTAATCGATTTATAATATAAAAATTATGATTCTGTGGTGAAGCTCTTGCAAATGGGGATACATTTATGCTGTTTTTTTTTTTTAATTGATTTGAAAAATTATGTAATACATATCTCAAGTTTCTCAGTTATTAATGGCTCAACACAGACAAACAGTTGTATGTTCGGAAAAAAAAAATCCAATAATTTTTCAATAACTAAAACGCTTACATTTTTGTTCATGATATATATATATTATTAAAACACAAATCAAGGATACTAACAAATATATAAAAATGGTTGACATAATAGTTCAGCTGTTCAATTACAAAAATATTAAGGTCAAACGACGTAACCTCCAGTTTTTAAAAATTGGATTTTTGCATCATCCAACTCTGAAAAGTCAGAACTATACAAGGGTAAAATCTTGTAACCCTCAGACATTTTGGAATCATTGTCTGAGGGTTACAACAATTTACCAGAAATCTAGGCAACATCTAAACATCTTCCAGTTAATCTAGGCAATAAAAGGAAAATCCATTTTCTAAGATTAAAAAAAAAAAACCTGTACCACTACAACCCGATAAGGGTCTTGGGTTCAGTACTTGGTAAGGACCATACTGTTTCTAGGCCAACGGTTGTGCAAGGAGGTGATTCGGCCAAGACCACGCTCAACCGCCAGGTTTTTCAAAGAGTACCCACTTTATAGAGGCTGGGTGAGCCCCAGGAGGGTCTCCCGATCCCACAGGGTTGATCCATGGCTGAATACAGAATAAATAATTATCTGCGTCAGCCATGTCTCGAACCCGGGACCTTGAGATTAGTAGCGCAGTACCTTAAATTTTCTAAGATTAAGCAGGGTTAATCTTAAGCGTCCTTAACTTATAATTTATAATTTTGGTGGTTTTTGACTGAGCTAAAGCCACCAGACATCGGATATAATAACGTATTCAACGATACATTTATTTCAATTCTTACATACATATAGACTAAGTATTCAGATGTATAGGTACACCCACATACGCAAGGGAAATATATATATGTAATATCCTCTTTCAACAGAATATGTAGATATAGTACTGATAGTACTAAAATATTTTTAGTGTACAGAATTTGAATGGGCTCATAAGCTACCTGGATACATATATATTATCGCGGAACAATCTCTTCCACCCATTCATATTCTCTGAATTTGAAGTGTGTTTATATACATATATATACATATATATATATATATATATATATATATATATATATATATATATATATATATATATATATATATATATAGTCTGTGGGTTAGACCCCCTACCTATAAATTGTACATCTTTGTTTTCCTTATGACTAATGATTAAAAACAAACCAATATTCCCAGAAAAAAAAATGGCCGAAACTTGCCAAAATAGCGTCCAAAGCTGGCGGACTATCGACTTCGACTTGATTTATTTTTTTGGTCACTGTCACTCAGAATTTGGCTTAGTTTCACCATGTTTGACTTTCAAAGCTGAATAGTCAGGGAAAGACAAAGAATAATTAAAAAAATAATTGGCTTGGACATTAAAAAGCACCAGTAAAGTCAATTTTTTCAAGTCGTTCACGCGAAAGTTGAAATTTCAAGACGAATGGCAATCAAACGGCCAACAATAACGAAAAAATCTACAAATAAAACACGTGGAGCACTTATTCTTCTTTGAAAACCAAGAGTCATTTTTTTAAACATTTGAAATGGTTTCTTAGAAAATGCACTTCATCGGTCTTCTTCCTCATCAATGAGCATTCATAAATGAAATAGTTATTAGCTTGATCGACATCATTTAGTTTAATTACATTACCGAGCTTGTATTAGTGTAATAATTTAAGTGCTAGTAATAATAATATTATATATACATATATATATATATATATATATATTTTTTTTTTTTTTTTTTTATTTATTTTTTTTTTTTCGGTTGGCTCTATAGACCTTGTAGATCTTTGGCCGCGCGATGTGATGTTCTTACAGACATTTATTGCTTGCGGGAGCACAGACAGCCTGGAGGGGGTCATCCAACCTCACGTTGCTGCATACCATGGTTTCCGTGGGGCAGCGGCACGCTGCCCATTGCTCCATAACCGGCCCCTTTGGGGCCAATTTGGTAGTGTCCTTCCCACCGACTCACTCGGGTTCAAGGACATTGACAAATCGGTCTAGATCCACGGATTATGGCTGCTCGGAGTCAGCAGGCGCAGGAGGACCTATATTTCTTTCCCCGAGGCAGACCGTCCATGGACCAAACTTCCGGGCGGCTACTTTATGTCCTGGAAAACTACATCGCGATTCACAATTAAGGTACACGGGGTAGGGTCATCACTCCTGCGCCCATATATATATGTATATATATATATATATATATATATATATATATATATATATATATATATATACATATTTAATTTGTTTATTCTATTCTGAGGGCTTATAAAACATCTTTAATTAATCATCTCATAACATATCGTAAACAAATATACAATTATAATAATAAATCTTAATCCAGGCCCATACTTCCACCACATACTAATCAAACATCGATATAGCCAACTGGGACCAGGGCCGAAATTGGGTAGATACTCATTTTAGGAGAAGGTTTGAATGTGAATTACGAATGTGTTTGAAATTCTAAGTAAAATAAGCCTTGTTTGCTATCTCAAAGACGCTATCTTCAAAAATGGTGGAATTTTATTCAAGAAAAACGTAATATTTTCACTCATTTTTCATCCCGTGATCAATATCTTAAAAGTTACCTATCACCCCAGAAATATTACAATCTAATTAGGGATTGATCCTTCTATACCATCATGCGGATGTCAACTGAATATTACAATCTTCAGTTTTAGAGGACATTAACTTTTCTAACATTTGAGCCCTAATAGAGCTCTTTATGTTAAATATTTCTCGAGGTAATATTTTTGAAAAAATACATTAAAAAAAAACACGAGAAATCACAGTTTTGTTAATTTATTTTGGCAAATATCATGGAAAAAGTTCTTCCTACGAACATAATTGATATATATACTACTGCATGGTGCATTTAACTAACTCTAATTTGAGGGGTAATAGACATCTGTACCTCTAATAATTAACGATAATAGATAAAGTTTTTCAAAAAAAAAAAATTTCTTCCGAGAAACGAGAAATCACCATTTTGTGAATTTATTTTGGCAAAATCATGGAAACTGTTCTTCCTACGAAGATAATCAATATGAACTAATTTATGGTTCATTTAACTGGCTCTAAGATGATGGGTAATTGACATCTGTGCATCAAACAGTTCTGAAGATAAAGTCTTTCAAAAAATAAAAAATAAATCTGAAAAACGAAAAATCACCATTTTGTAACTTCATTTTGCTGAAGATCATGGAAACAGTTCTTCCTAAGAAGATAATGATTATGAACTGCTTTATGGTGCATTTAACTGGCTCTAAATTGATGGGTAATTGACATCTGTGCATCAAATAGTTCTGGAGTTGAGGTTATACGAAAAATACATTGTACACGATTTTGACTCATTGAAGTCACGTCTTAAGAAAAGTTAGATATCTCAGGAGGAACTATTAGGTGTGATTTCAATTACCACTAAAATTAGAGGCAGTTAAATACACCATAAATAAGTATATAATGATTACCTTCGTGGAAAAAACAGTTTATGATATAGATATTAGTATATGATATTAAGATGTTATGATATTTACCAAAACAAATTCAAATGGTGATTTCTAATATTTTGGAATAAAAAAGTATTTTTTTAAAAGATTTTATCTCGGGAACTATTAGACATATATATCTATTACCATTATATTAGATAGCATTCAGATTATCTTCGTAGGAAGAACTATCTCCATGATATTTACCAAAATAAATTAACAAAACTGTGATTTCTCGCTTTTTTTTTTTTTAGTATTTTATTTATATTTTTTAAACGTTATCTCGAGAACTAGTTAATAAATAGCTCTATTAGGGCTCAAATTTTAAAAAGTTTTAGAAAAAAAAGGCATAAGAAAAAAATATAAAAATTGGAATTTAAAAATTTTAAGTAAATCTTTTGAATTATCTTTTAAAACATTTTGAGCAGATTTAATCCATATTTCTTTTTTTTTTTTTAATTTTAAAGATTCGTTAAAACTGAAAGTTGTAAATAGCAATCAAAACTATGAATACTAGTGTAAATAAATAATTTAGGAAGCAGGTTGGCATGACTGTTGTGGCAGCCGATATTCTTTGAAGAGGGGATGCTTGGAGCAACAGCAACTTATCACCGGAAAAAGAATTGTGATTATCAGTTGAGTTAGGTCCTTCATCACTAGTTCCTTCCCGCTATGTACCTCTTGCTTTTCCTCATTATCGGCCGTAAGTGTATATTATTATATATGTGTATATTATTTACCATTTCATAATTCATTTTTCTTTTTAATAACTATTACGTGTTACGTAACAGAATTATAAATTTTTAACTTACCCCGATATAAAAAGAAATACGAAAAATCTAGAGAGCAATCTAGAAATAATTGGGGGGTAATATCGAAACGACAAAAAAATCCGAATACAATTCGAAAAAGTAAAAATCGGTTTCAAGTCATTAACACTGTTTGAACGCAGATGCTAAAATCAACTTCATTTTAATCTTTTTCTTTTAAAAATAAAAATAATTGCTACTTATTACGATTCATTTTAATCGTATTTACAGCTAAAAATATAATTGAGAATGCTTATGTCGTACTTTTCAAATTTTTTATGTGAAAAATATTTTCTCATCACGGTTTATCGTCATTAATTACAATTTCATATAATACCTAATGAGTATAACTCAACCCAATGACATATATAAAATTAAACGGTTTTGTTTTGTAACTAGAACACTAGGTATATTTCCACTTAGCGTCATTCCCACCGTGAAACCTCCATGTGACCAAAAATCAGTTATTTAATTTTTGAATTGATTAGGAACAATATTTTATCTTCTGTGTACTGGTGAAAAGCTCTCATGTGTTGAAAAATCGTTACGTGATTTAAATGTTGGAATGTTTATAGTTAATTTAAAATAAATTATATATTATAACATTGCTAATAAGTCAATTTTTAGTTTGTCATGTAAAATCATGTGATTCCATACTATTCCATATTTTAAATTAATTTTTTTCCCATACGACTATTAATTGTTCTAACAAAATAGCCATAGTTGATTTTATTTTGTTGTTATCTGACAAAATTATTAAAAACATTCAATTGCATTGAATATCTTTGATTGTTGAATATTTGAGTCGTGATGTAATTAATCCACTATGAGATTTTAAATGCGTTATTCATGATAAACCATGTATACGAACTTATTTAAAATGATTAAATTAAGGAAAACAACCACAAATAGTTTAAGAGTTAAACTACTTAATATTTTTTTAAAAATGTTTGATAAATCGGTTTTTAAGAAATCTACCTAGTGATATAGTCCCTAAAGTTAAGGGTTAATAATTTAAACCTCAATTTTTTACATATAACAAATATTCAAAGTTTTGAGTTTTCTTTTAATTGCCAAATTTTTGTCTAGCAATGTAGCTTGAAGAGTTTCCCTGGCTTTTCTATATTTTTAACAAGTTTCCTCTGACAAAAAATAGAAAAATTTACTCAAAAATTTGCACTAGATAAATGCTAATGATTATACATAATTCATTACCACCATTTTTTAACTATTAAAAGCACCATTGGATTCGATGCCGGTACCACTCCTTTGGTTTTGAGGCAAAGCGACATCCAATTTTTACGTCCTCATAATTATAAAAGATCTGACCTTTTAAAAAATGAGCCATCGATCTAAACAAATCATAATCTGATGGTGCAATATCTGGGCTGTACGCAGGATGAGGCGAAACGTTTACTCCGCGCAGTTCCGATAATTTTTTGTTGGTCAAACGAGAACGATGTGCAGGAGCATTGTCGTGTTGCAAAATAGCTTCGTTTCTGTTGGCCAATGCGGGGTACTTTGCACTAAAAACTGAATAAACTTTGTCTATCTGTTCACAGTAAAGGTTTGAGTTCCTACTACGGCCGATAAATCACGAGTAGTTGCACGTGGGTCCTGGTTCACACATTCAAGAAGTCATCAACGATCGATGGGCGACCTGATCTGAGTTTTGTGGCACTATTTCTATGGATAATTGTCTCTCCTTCTATGGCACAAATTTCTTCGGCGGCTGCCTTTGCGCTCAAACCTTTTTTCCAGCAATGTCTCAAAAAACTCCGAATCAAGATTTTTTCTTCTTGCATTGCACGAGCGTTTTAAAAATGTAAATGACACCATATAACTCAAGTCTCAAGGAAGTAATATTATTAGTCAAAGTAAACATAATAGTAGGAATAAAACATTCTTATAGAATAATTATAAGGGTTGGAAGTAAGGGTTGTGTTCATACACAAGGATTTTTGTAAAAATTTATCCTGTATCTTCAAAAATGGCTGAGATTTGGCGGCCGCAATTTTTAAACAAAACAGGTGATAATGATAATGATAATGTCGAGTTCCGAAGATCATCCTGGGGTGACCTTTGACTTTGCATGACTGCCGCAGATGGCTATAATAACAAAGATTCATAATTAAAAATAAAAAATACAATTTTTGTTTCTTTAAAGTTTGATGCCATATACGATCTATATGATATGTGATATACGATCTATGCCCCCAAAGTGTAGATTATGCCCATTTTTTGAGTTTTAACCATGAATTTTCTCATCGCGGCTGTTTTCCCGTTTTTTCTCGGATTCCTTGACGGATTTCTCGGTATACATAAACTTGGAAGCAATTTATAGCAGCTTTTTGGTTATTATAACTGTTGCTGTTTAATTTTAATTTTTAAAAGTTTAATTTTTTAGGCAAAAAACTGATGATGGTTATCATTGCCCTCATAACTAGACAAAGCGATTTATTCATTAATCTTTTAATAACTATTATAAAAATAAAGAGAAGTATAAGTAAAAACATATTAGGAAAAATAAATTAAAAATATACAGATCAATAACATCAATCATTATGAAAATCTAAATAAAAATGAAGTCGATTTATTCAATTATAAATATAGTAAACATTCGACACAAAATAATTAGATTCAAATAAGCAGAAATATCCCAATGTTTCTGATGAATTCAATTGCATTATTCATGCGTTGTTTACAATCGCTCAAAGCGTTACAGGAAAAAGCGTTGTATAACAATAATATAACTGTTATTCGCAATAAAATAATTCCACTTGGGAGGCAACTCCGAGGGCTAGCCATTCACTGCTAAAGCTTCTGTCAACAGTTAACGGATGTCCTTAACCGTTACAAAGCTAACAGCCCTAATAATATTTTTTGTAAGAAAAATATTCCTCCATTATTGCTTATTATTATTCATCACTAATGGTTTATATAATGCGCAATGAATATCATTCAATTCGATTAAAATTTCAAAAATTAATTATTATAATATTAAAGTCTAAAGAAATCATTATAAGTCAGTTGTTAGCTAATCCAATTCGGAAATAATTCATGATAAATGTTTTAGTCTCTTCAGTTATGGCCCAATTTCACTATCCTAGATTTTCCTCCTCCGCGTCGGCTTTTAAGAGCGAAAACTTGACCGAAAATTGTGCTTTTTTTGGTTTTCTCTTATAAAACCTAAACGGTGCATTCAATCGAATAATGGTACAATCAATTATATAACACTAAATTCAGCGTCGAATGAGTAACACAACATAATAATTCGGTTAAGCGGTGTGGTCGAAAACCACGGTCAAATAACGGCGATTTCATCCAACTATCACATCTAAAATATCTCAATGTAATACTATAAAACGTAACGTGTGTTACTGCCCCCAAGGTGTGGGTGCGAAGTTCATCACGTTTTAAAATGCTCAATACACTGAGTCGATTAAATTTGAACTGAGGGGGGATTTCATTATTATCTAATAGTATTTCGAAGAATGGGTGTTTTTTTTCAGTTACCTCTAATACTTTGAGGGTACAACAAGAAAATAGATTTGTCTTCAATGTTTGACGAAAAACATTCGTAACGAATATTACCACCATTTCTGGTTAACGCTTTTCATGAAAACGACTGGAAATAATCTGATAGCTAGAGTGCAACTGCACTTTTTTTTTCGGTTGCTTGAAATCGATCGGGGATAAGTTATTTGCACGAATTGAAGCATCCGAATTAACATATGTAAGTTTTATTTTGCACGTTTTATGTTTTTACTGCATTAAATTGCACATTTAGCCGTAATTAAAAAAAAATATTTGCAAATTGGTTGAAAATATAAACAATCCACCAAAATGGATCATAAATCCAAAGAGTTAAGCTCTACCGGCAAAGATGAATGGTTCAACTTTTTCGATAAGGATTGTGTTATCGATGTATCGGCAGAAATTTGGGATTATCTCACTTGGCCAAGAGAAACGTTATTAAAAAATTTATCAGCTGGCAATAAAAAACACTTATACAGAAAATACGTTGCCAGAGTGCGTGAATCACGTATGATCCTGCGAAAAATAGGAAAAAATACCCTAATCAGCTCGTGAGGTTTTCACATTTTACATAACAATACTCCAATATATTTAATTTATAAGAAGAAAAAATAGTAATTTATGAGAGAAAACGAAATATGTAGATTTTTTTTTTTAAGCATAAACGACGTAAATGGCAATATTTTATTTTTCGTGGCTCGTTTTTGCATTTTTATTACAAGTTTTGACATTTTTATTGCACGTTTAACAATTTTTTTTCTGATCGAAACCCGGGCTCTACTGATAGCATTTGTTTGTGATGCTATCTGTCAATCCACGTACATCCTTGGGATGGTAAGGAGCTGGCAGGAGGCTATGAGATTTTTATATAAAAAAATGGTATGTCATAAAAATTATTCGTAACGAATGTTACCTATATTTTATTTAACATTATTCAATTAAAAATGTGAATGATGACTGTAAAATAAGTAGTTTAGAAGCATCTATTTGGGAGTATCCTCTCATATTTGTCCAGCAGTTGGTTAGGTTAGAAATAGTGATTTTGCATGAAAAGATCACGAGTTTTACTTTAACGAGTGTTGCTATTTAATAAGTATGCAGTAATTGTGATGTGCTGTTACGTTTGTATGCCAATAATGTTGACTGTATCAAAACCTAATTATTAAATCATATCAATATAACATGATTTTTGGTAAATATTAATAGTTGATGATATAAAATATGACTAATTATTTTTTATAGTTTTATCTTTTCCAAATTCAATTTTTTTTTTTTTTTTTTTTTTGCACGGTTATTGGATTATTAAAGATTAATCTGGTTATAACCAGGACAAAAAAATAACTGAAAAACGATCGGTTACAGTGAGTGGTTATTCTCAACTCTCATGGAAATTCTACAGGTGAAAACAATTCATTTTTTCGCGGTTAGTTATTGATTATAAAATAAAACCAACTATCGACCAACACTTAAGTAGCCTTTATTCCCGTTTTCGTAATAACCTCCACGGACATAACAAGAGGCTGAAAAACGATATGACCACGGCTGACTTGACCATTAGGATAAGACTGAAAAGGAGCTTGATGAGAGATCTCCTTTCCTGAATTAGAGGACTTATTCTAGTACGGGAAGAGGTGCTGCTGGGGTACTGTCCTTTCCCATGCCTAACATACCATGTTCGTCTTTTATCACCATCATATTTGTTACACTTCTGTGACAATTGCGAATAAAGAGCTGAAAGTTTAAAAAAAAATTAATAATTTGAAAAGATGAAGGGAATTTGATAAAATTGATGCTAGACTATTTGTAAACTAGACCCCAACTTTCCTCTAGCATTAGGCCAAATCGGACAAGCCGTTTTTGAAATATACGCGTGACAAGGAAAATACGTTCACGCATGCGCAAGTGAAAGTATTGGATGGGCTTCGATAAAATTAATAATGAACCACTTAGGTTCCAACCCGCACATTCTCTGAAAATTTCAACAAAACGGAATTAATTATAGCAGGTGTTATGTCCGCCACATGGCTTTAACTTCAGACAGACAGATCGAAAACACGGAATAAAATTTATTCCTAGATGTCTAAAACGTTCAGTTTTGTTTTCTTTATTTGCGAGTATTGCATAAGTTGCTTTACATGACAATCATTACCATAACTGCTGAATAGTTTTGTTCATGTTATAATAATAATAAAAAATATCCTACTCGAAGGTTGTAACGGCAATGGACACGAGACCTATTCTATTGTAAAATATGACTATCTGATTCCTGACAGAAATAAGGGCAGACAGAAAATGATCCAACGAAGGACCCGAACAACAGCTGAAGCCTATAAAATCAAAATAAAGGAAGCAAAAGCAATATGCAAGCAAAAAAAAAAGGCTGCATGAAACAAAGAAGTTAGGTAAGATTTAGCACCTAACAAGACGAGAAAATTCTACAAAAGCAAAAGAGAATTTCGGAATGGATATATACTGATTCGGAATTCATTAAGGATAGACAGGAGAATTTAATAGGAGATAAAACATCTGTTCTGGAAAGATGGAAGCAGTTCTTCGTAGAATTACTCAATCCGAGAAAGGATCTAGCAGTCAATAAAGAAAAAATAGCCCCAGATAAAAGAGACTCAGCGGATATGGAGGAAGAAGAAACACCACCAGGTAGGGAGTAAATAGCTGAGATAAACAGAGCACTCCATAATAACAGAGCTCCTATAATAGACCGTATTTTGAATGAGGTTCTGAAATACGGTGCCGAGGCAGTGGTGGAGGAAATACATAATCTAATATTTGATGTATAGATGCAAATGAGGATGCCACAGGATTGGAATGTGGCAATTCTGTGCCCAATACATAAGAAGTGAGAGAGATTAACCTGTTAAAACTGTCCACTGTCTAAAAGGTTCTTTAAGTCGCAATAAACAGAAGAATCATGAAATGGCCAGAAATAAATATTGGCGAATACCAAAGTGGCTTCCGGCCAGGAAGAAGTATAGTTGGTCATATCTTGTCCATTCGACAAATGCTGGAGAAGAAATATGAAAACAATATTGATCTCCATCACCTGTTCAGAGACTTCTGTCAAGCATAAGACACTCTAAATAGGAATGAACTGCTTAAAGTAATGAAAACACTTGGGGTCCCAGAAAAGCTAGTTGGATTAATCGCGAGGACCCTAGACAACACCAAATGTAGAGTGAAGATCCAAAACACCCTATCAGAAGAGTTTGAGGTAGAGAATGGTTTACGCCAGAGAGACCCTCTCTCCCCTGTATTATTCAATATTGCACTAGAACAAATAGCCAGATCAATTAGAACCCATACAGGAGGAACAATATATAACAGACTTACCCATTGGCGTATGCTGATGAGGTGGTAATAACGGTAAGAACAAAACCGGCAATTACAGGAGCAGCTTTACAGGATTTATAAGAAACTGGGAAAAGAATTGTGACTTGAGATAAATAAGGAAAAAACTCAATATATGATTTTCGCAGAAAATAGACAGAACTACGTGCAACTGCTCCATCACACATTTAAGAAAGTGCCTAAAAAAAGTACCTAGGGATTTGAGTGGCGGAAAAAAATGAAATCAGAGCGGAAATCAATAAAATGCAAGAATCGCAGCTGGCAACAGATATCTTTTTACAGTCCGAAAAACATCGCAGTTTCGAAACCTGTCACGGAAAGCAAAGCTGCTTATTTATTGAACGATCTTAAGGCCAATTGTCACATACGCAGGCGAAACATGTCTCCACGAATGCACGCGCAAGAATGCGAGATCTTGCAGACCTGGGAAAGGAAGGTACTTCGACAGATCTTTGGGCCAGTATGTATAGATGGCCAATGGAAGACAAGAAATAAAAGAGAACTTCAGGAACTATACAATGAACCGCAGCTATGCAATCAAGCCGTATAAGATGGCTTGGACACGTAGAAAGGAAGGGAGAAGATAGATACCCGAAAAGACTATTAAATGAAAAACCAGGAGGCAAAAGAAGGAGCCCAGGCTGCGACGGATAGATGATGTAGAGGACGATCTGCAGAGGATAGATAAATAGAGCTGTTTATAGGGAGGATTGGAGAGGCAGTGTTGAGGAGGGCATATGGGTTTTAGAGCCACAGAGTAAGTAAGATTTCTGACAATGAGTTGTTAAACCTGACAACGGTTTAATCACTTAAGTTTAGAGTGCTTGCGGTTTCAGTTCACTCACTCAGCCTCCAGTGGCATTTAATAACAAAGGCTTGGGGAAAGAGAAGGCCTGAGTCTCCTGAAGTTCTGCATTACCCTTCACATGTGTGGAAAGGGCCGATTTAGGGAAAGGCAGGCTGAATGTAAATAAGTACGGATTTAGTTTATTTATCTTATTATAATTCTTATGTTTTCGTTGAATTTATTAATATACTATTTTCTTTTGTTTACATAAATACTTTTTTTTGTATATATCCTATGAGTGAGCGCATATATCTTATTAAACTCAACAATAAAATAAAGAAGGAAAAAAAGTTATAATAACTTTATCATTTACATATTCATTAAAAAAAAAAAATAATAAATCACAAAATTTATTTATTTTCAGAACTATTAAAAATCAGAACGTAGTTTAAATTATATTTTCTATTGAAAATAAGGATTAGAAACATTTTTCCAATAATAATATTAAAAATCGAATTAACCAGTATATTGAATATAAATGTTCAAGGTGGTCCACTTTAACACTCACCATTATAATTAATATTATTTATTATAATTAAAATTGCAGTAAGGTGATAAATCTTATCAAGGATAGGTGTTAACATAATGAATCACCTTAAATATATATATATATATTTAAATATATACAAATTTTAACATCTATTACAATTTATGTGTAAATTTTTGTAAACCGATGAAATACTATGATCCTGAATAATTTATTTAATTTGGTTTTTATAGTTTCTAAAGGGGATGAAAAGTTGGAAGACTGTCAGCCGAAGCTTGCAGATCGCTGCTTTGAGCACTTCAACTTAACGAAGCTCCTATGTTATAATAATAAAAATTGTGAATTTAATCCGGACACAGTTTGCGAGTAAGTCAAAACTAGAAATTCAGGGCTATGTATTTTTTTCTAGTTTTTATTTCATATCTTCCATACTAAGTGGTCAAACTGGTATAGGAATCCCTCTCCAAAATGACAGTGATTTGTTGAGTATTGGATTAATTAGTTGTAGGAATTAAAGTATCTATGTTGAAAAAGTGAGAAGGGATGGATGAAGATGTTTTACCTACCTTTATTCCAAGGCCTATTGTCTTCTCTTTTCAGTCCCAATTGATTCTGGTATTCATTTGTGGTTATTCCACCCAATATTTTATTTTGGAGAATCCAGTGATTAAAATCCATTAAAAGATACTTTTATGTCCTGTTTTGTAACTGATTCAAGTAAGAAGGGCTTATGCTGCTCTTAAGATTCCTTTGCTAGGGTACTTAAATTGTCACATGTAATTCTCCTCTGTAATTATCACACTTCCAGTGTCTCAGAGAGCAGAATCCAAGACTTTTGAAGTAGAAACCTTTTAAACTATAATATAGTCTTATTCTGGTTAAGCAGCTTGCCTAGAATCTCATGAATGTTCAAAATCTTTTTCAATAAGATGAGCAAGTATAAAAAGTAATACAAGCCACAATTGTAACAAAAAATACATCAAACAAACTATTCACAGTCATATTAGATTTTATTTTATTATTCCTGTTAAAATATTTAAAAAATATAATACTACTGTTAAATATATATATACATTATGCTTTCTGTCTACTTATCACTTACATTCCAATTTTTTCAACTTCCTAATGCAACAAGTTGATTTAACTTCACAGATACTAATTTAATTTAAAGAACCTGATTGTTGCAGTTAATTGATATCAATAGGGTATTGGTTATTTATAAAATAACCTAATCTCACCTACACTATAAGTAGCCTAACAAACCCTTAACATGGCCTATTCAATTTAGCTTCCACGTTACCACCCAGTTGTGGACAAATAAAACATTTTCTAGCATTATCTGTCAAACCATCCACCCACCGCATTTTGGACCTCCTCTTCCTCTATCTGTACAATGGATTTGTTTGTATTTTCCTTGTATCTCTTCACTCTTCTCTCATTTTAAAAAATATAGCCTATCCATCTACTATACATCTACTTCAGCTAGATTAATTATTATATTCAGCTGACTATATAGTAAGTAGATTAGGTCTTCATCTTCAGTAATCTTACACATAATAGTTCATAGATCTGGCAGAGGATCTACTAACAAACACCTATGTTCCTTTTGTCTACTTAGTCCAGATTTCTGATTCAAAGTTTTGGATGGATACAATCACTTATTAGTAATAATGCAGTTTAATTTGTAGGGAAAGAACAATATATTAAAAACATTCATATCATGTTTAAGCATGATTAAATTAAATCATAATTGTTCCATAAAAAAATGTAAATACTAAATTATAGTTGATGTAATCATATTCAAGGCATTTACATAAATCAGCTATTACTTGAACAAGACAATTGTTTTTATTTGCAGTACATTGGAAGATGAAATGGACTGTGCACAGGATATAATCGATACAGATTGCCAAACAGAGGGAAGACATAATTTTGACCGATGGATTAATGCCATACTGGCCGTTCACACATTTGTTTGCAAATACAATAACAACAAAGAGGCAATGATGGGTAATGTAGGAATTAATGAATTTATATATATATATATATATATATATATATATATATATATATATATATATATATATATATATATATAAAATTATATAATAAATTCATTTTTTAAAACCTATATCAAAACAATCTATACATTTATGGATGTAGTACTTGATAAAAGACTGCTGATTCTTGAAAACTGTTATTCCAGGAAGTGATGTTGTTAGCATCATGCTCAACCACTTGTTTTTCCACCGAACAATTGAATGATTAAGTCCTGAAACTTCTAATATCTCTCTATTTCAAGCCCTGTGTCTAGTCTGATCTTTTTACAGAAGACAAAACAAAAATTACAATAAACAAAATTATAAAAATATTTGTTGATAATTGCTATTTGTCTGATTCTGCTAAAGTAAAGTGAAGAAAATAGTTAAATTGACAACTTCTAAAGTAAATAATTAGATGAATGCTTACCTATTATGGATTTTTCAGCACTGCTGACTGAAGAAGAAAATGGTAGAAGATGTTGGGATATTAACGTATTTCTACAGTGTGTTGAAGAAAAAACTAGAGTTACTCACATCGTAGATATGTTGCAAGTGATGGTCGATGTAAATGAATGCAAGTAAGTAAAATATTACTAGGACTTTTGAGAATGATCAAGGGCACACTTGGGATTTGCGCTGTAGAGGCGTCGGGTAGGGGGAGCAGTTGACCTTAGACCAGAGGAAGTGGCAAGGTGGAGCATGGTTACTGTATTAATAAACTTAAACTGTATTGTGAAAACATAAAAAGATGTTTTGATTAGTCACTAAAAACAGTAGTTATACTAAATGTAATCTTATTATTCTTTTTCATTCACAAATTTTGACTTTTGGGATAATACGAAATCTCTGTTATATAAAATACAAACTTAGTAATTGCTATAAATTTTCAGCAATGGGAAGACCACATCCCCTTAATTATGAGAGGCCTACAAGTTAAAGTACTAGTAGAAAAAGGCTTAACATTTTTTGCAAGATACATTTAGGATATTTTTGTCAGAAATCCATGACCAGGATCAAATACTGCTTCTACAGTGGTGACATCTGATAAGCACAATCCTATCAAAGATTTTAAATATCACTAAAAGATAATTGATTAATAAAATAAAAAACATTTTATAACACCCAACCTTCTTGAAAAAATTAGTTTTAATACCTGCCTTAAAAACTCCTGTGTTGTTCATATTAACAAAGATTCTATTTTTTTGAGAAATTATTGTTTATTTATAGTGCTAACTGGTAATTCCATTCAAGTTAGGTTCATTCCTTGGTGGAATTCCTTTTAAAAAAAAAAATTAAACATTATATTATGTGAATGACACAAAATATTATAAATAAAAAGGAGGCATGTAGTGTTTTTTATTAAATTTAACTATTAGATGGATATTAAATGGATGGATATATTATTAAATTTATTAGTAGATTAGATGGATATTAATCAATGATCAAATGATTTTCAATGTGTTTGTTTTTTTTTGCAGCTGGATTTTGATAGCTCTTACTACATGTAATATGCAAGCAGAAAGATGCAGAGGGCGTAAAGATTTTCTATCAGAAATATTTCATATCTTCATAGAGCAGATTAAATGCACAGTTTATTGCTCAAGTAGCTCAAAACCTTTCAGGAGCCAAACAAATATCTTAATTTTTATTCTATGTATAATGCAATATATTCTTATACTTAAATAATTATGAGTTCATTTTTAAACATTATTTTTCCCTTTCAACCTGAACTAACTATAAACTGAAAGAAACTTTCACTAATTGGTTCTGCCTTTAATGAAATCAATGGAGAGGAAATTAAGAGATCAATGTACAAATAAAACTCTTTAATCTTATGTTTATTTATAAAGATTTTATAGATGTAAGTTAAAAAAAAAAATGGAAACAAAATTGGTTCCATATAAAAAATTTAAGAATTAATTAAAGTTAGAGGGAACTAGAAACATATACCTGTCACCTAAGATTGGAAAGGGCAGTGCTAAACTCAGTACCCAGGAAAACAAAACACCCCAAATTATTCAATCAAGATCTTTTTTTCATTTTTGTTTTAGTCATTAGTAAGGTCTCAAAGTAGACATTGTATACTTGCCAAAATAAACACATGAACAATTAGCCTAAATTTGTTAAGTTAATCGAGATAAAGGGAGCAGTTAGAGGTGAGAAAAGTATCCCGTCCCAATGGACTGCCTTCTCAAGGCCACCGTCCCAACAGCCTGCCCTGTCGTCAAAGGGTTAATAGAATACGTTATGTTGTCAAATCATATTAAATTTAAATATCATAGGATATACATATTTTTGACTTCAAATACTAGGTTGTTACAAAAGTCCTTGTGTATGAACACAACCCTTAATTCCAACTTTCATAATTAATCCTATAAGAATGTTTTTGTTCCTACTATTTATGTTAATGTTTACTTTGACTAATCCTTTAATTCCTTATGACTTGTTTGGGCTATATGAGGTCATTTACGTTTTCAAAATGCATATGCAATGTAAGAAGAAAAAATCGTGATTTGTGGTCTTTTGAGAAAATCTTAAAAACCTGAATCTTCTAGTTAAAATGTTTCTAGAAGATAGATCCTAAATTGAGAACTATCAGAAAAAACGTGCTATGTTAATCAACGTTTCTTTTAACCATTTATTTGTCATAATTTAGTATGATTACCTTAAATACAGTGATGCCAGATGCAGTAATGTTGTTTATTGAAATATAAAAATAAAAATAAGCCTGTACCATTTCAACCCATGAAGGGTCTTCTTGGATTCAATAATTGGTAAAGATAAAGATGAGGAAAAGAAAATTCAAATTATTATTAATATAATTAAAAAATATAAACATGTTGCTGTAACATGAAATTGTAAAAAAAAATCATAAGATCTATAAACAAAAATATCCTCCTTAGCAGTGTAACAGTTTTTTTTAAATATTTACATAGATAAAGATCTATTTTGATGCATTTAATAGTAAATTAACTTTATCTGTAACACATATAGTTTGGTAGACATACTAATATACTGCAGGTTTTAAACAGCTTATTTTGAAAGCAAAAGCCAAAAATTTTAGCTTAATACATTAATCTAACACCTTGCTTTATCTATTTCAATACAAATAATTCAATATTTCACTTTGTAGATGACATAATATATTTCTGAATCTAATCATTAGTTTATTTGGAAGAAATTTAAATAACTAAAAGTGTACAAACAGTATTTCATACAGGAGATTATTTTGTGCTTGGAGCTATCTATTTTTTGAGTTTTTTTTTTTTTATAACTGAAATTATGATTAAAATGAAACACTTCATTAATAAGGAGCTCTTCATTCAAAAGTAAATGATTCAGAAATTAGTCACTAATAATAACAGACTTTCAGATTATATAACACCAAAACCAATAGCAATTATTCCATTCATTCAAATTATTTCCATAACACTAAAACCAGAATCATAATACATATTAAGTAGTTATCTTGTTTTTAAATAAATAAAAAACTCATGGTATCAAAACAAAACTCCAACCATGTTAATATACAAAAAGAAACAAGAAAAAAATTGGTTATTTTAGGTTGAATATGTGAAGTACAATTTATATAAATGACTTAAATTAGAGGACTTATTTGACACAGAGTAGCCTAACACTTCTAGGACATTTTTTTTGTTGTTATCTTTAAGAACTAATCATTTGATATATTAAAATTAGAAAGCACATTCTAATAAGTCATAATACAAAAAATAAATGTGAAATATAACTTTAATTTCAATTTTCAAATTAAGTTATATAAAATCAAACAATTCAAAAACTCAAACAAGGGTTATAAAACAAATTTTTTAAATATTATTTCAAGTCTTATGATGAATTAGTAATGACCTATGGTAACTGAATCCAAATCAGCAAATATATATACTTTATATAATGAACAAAAAATACAGATAAGCATAAATAAATGCATTCAACAGGCATTGAAAATTGAACTTTAAGCATTAAATAACAAAAAAAGCATTTTTTCACATTCAGGTTATTACACCGACTTAAACTTATCACTCTTTCACAATAAAATATTAAGAGATTCATTAGAGTACAATTTTTTAACAATTCTAAACCAGAGAGCTCTGCCTTAAATATCATGTACCTAGTGCTAACAATCATGATCACTGATGAAATATTCAGAACAATTAATTTTACACCTGATATATACTATCTTAATAGGAGGAGTAAAAACAAAATAATACATATGGGACTAACTAACTTAAATCATTTAGGCTTTAATGAGTTTTCCCAATGAGCAGAGCACATATTACAATAATTAAATTTGGTTTGTTTACTAACAACATTGATTGTCAGATCAAATTATAAAAAATAACTAGTAAAAACAATTCTAATCTATAGTTTGAGGTCAATGGACGGACATTTTATCACATCTCTATTCAATACCAAAAATATATTTACATACAAATATATCTGCATAGAATTTATAAGTTATAAACAACTAATAGAAAGTTATAAAAAAATATATAAAATGTTAACTAGTAATATTTTCAGTAGACCCTAAACAACTTTAAATCTTCGGTTATAGTTATTAATTATCTCTAATATATGAAATACAATCTGATTTGATATTCACATTTTTTCTACTGGTATATAATTTAACTATGTACTTTCTATATAACAATCATAGTAATGTTAATATAACATTACTTACAGTGGCAGGATTATTGTAATTAACACTATATTTTTTAATTGTTATTAAAAAAAAATTAATCACACAATAAGATGATAAAAAAGTACAAGAAGACTGACGTAGAGAGAATTGTAATATGCTCTACTGGCATAGTTACGGAATAGAGCTTCATCTCCTAGAAAATTAAATTAAAAATATATATTAAAAATGAGAATGAAAAGAAAACTTGAAAAATAAACAAAAATTTATAAGACTGACTTGATAATTTTATAAAATCTTTAAGAAGGAATAGGCTCCATTTAGCAAAGTGTCGCATCATTTGTTAAAATATACCAGCAGCATGATAATTTACTGATCAGAAAAAATGTATTAAAAGTATAAGATGGCCAGCAAGCCATGGCATTAGGCAGTTGTACGTTTGGTGTATTTCAGAGTCTGCAGTGCTGTAAAATGTCATGTCACCCTTATGTTCTGGCACAAATAACTTTTTAGTTTCAAGTCATAATTATTTTAAACTTCCCAAGAAGAGAATAATAAATAAAAAAATATCAAATTCCAAATGATTTTTTTTTTTTTTTTTGGGGGGGGAGAGGAGGTGACATAAGCCACATTAAGCTTTTTACCTATTTTATTGTTCAAAAGAAAATAATATTATGTTTTCATTAGGTTGTTAAAGTAGGCAGCAAAAGCCATGTTTTTTTGTTTTTTTATCACTCAGGTTTATAAAATTGTAAGAAAAAATAAAATAAACTAAAGGAAACTAAAAACACTAATTTTTAAAAATATTTAAAATACTATTATAAAACATGATTCCTGTGCATGAAAGATTTTAACTACTTATATAATGTAGAACATCTAATTTGAACAGGAATAAAAGAAGAGAAATAAAATAAAAATCAGCGAATGAAATGTGCAAAGGATAAAAATAATGAACATGAAGTATGCATAAGGCAAACTAAATAGAAACTGAGAGGGTCTAGCAACACTTTAGGCCTGCCCCTGAATAGTTGAGTCCCTTACTTTATGCAAAACCAAAGTCAAAGTGCTACTACGGCTTCATAGCCTAGCTGTGCTTTTGACAGAAGAACAAATAACATTCTCAAACAAAAAGAATATAAAGTATTAATAAATAACAAGCCCTATTAACTTTGGTACATGCAGATATGCATACATGCAGTTAATAACAGTAACTGTAGGTTAACTGATGAATTAAAATATTTTTAGAAGCCAGAGATGACTATTAATTTGGATTTTCATATTTGATGAAAATACATCCAACAACCAGAAAATGTTTTTTTTTTTTAAATGGTCGGACCGAGCAGAATAGAAAATCAGTACATGATTCACTTTTAGTTAGTTAACTTAAAATTACATTAAATATTGATGAACTAACACATTTATCACTTTTATGAAATGAACACTAAGATTGGAATATAAAGCTTATTTAAGTTAACTTCTAGCTAACATACTGCTGCTATATATAGTAAATACTGATATGGAAAAGGAATATATTTTGATTAATAATAGTAATAGGGTACATAACATGGTTAGTTCAATTTATTATATAAATAAACATTGTCAACTCAAAACATGGAAATTTGATGATGAATGGGAAGGCAAAAGTGACACCTAGGCATACCTAATTAAAACCTGCATGATCGGGGAAAACCAGCCCATTTTCGGTAGGCAGCTTGGGTCCGAAAGTCTATTAGCCAAGTCATAAAGTTAAGATAAAAACGCCAACAGGAAATTTCAAGCATAAAATAGTTATACTTCTGAGAGTTGAAATACACAGTGAGCTGTCTTAGCAATCAAGCAGGACTAAAGTCAAAATATCAATAGTTCATATTCTTGGGGGAAATGATAAAAAAACGTGTGTTTATGAGTTGGTGAAGTTAGGAAAAGAAACATTAGTTGAAACAAAAATAAACAATATGAGTAAACATTGAATGTTGAGAGCCAGTATCGCAGTAAAATACAAGTTAACAAATGTTAAACCATTATTTGTAAATATTGAATTAGTTCAGTATCAAATTTAATTTTTCCAAATATGGAATTCATAGCAAAAAGCAAGAACTTTACAATATTAATATCAATGTAATGAAAGCTTCCCTATTTTTCGCAGAAAAAATTAGGTATTCTCACATTAAAAGTGAGAAAGAAAAACATCAGAGATGACATTTCAAAAATCTGACATTTCAAATATTCAACTAATTATAGTTTCAGCATAGTATATAGCTTACATATTAAACACTTTTAGTATACAAACACTTATTAGTACTTATTTAGTATATAAACACTTTTTTAAATATAAAATACAATCAACTATTAAGCAATTCAATTTATACTTAGTGACAAAAATAATAAAAACCTAACTTCGTATTCTAATGATTACACTTTATACATATATACATATATATATATATATATATATATATATATATATATATATATATATATATATATATATGTATATATATATATATATATATATATATGTATATATATATATATATATATATATATATATATATATACATATATATATATATATATATATACATATATATATATATATATATATACATATATATATATATATATATACATATATATATATATATATATATATATATATATATATATATATATATATATATATATATATGTATAAAGTGTAATCATTAGAATACGAAGTTAGGTTTTTATTATTTTTGTCACTAAGTATAAATTGAATTGCTTAATAGTTGATTGTATTTTATATTTAGTAAATATTTGAAGTTGCCTACAAAAATATAAGATTGTATTATAAACATCTTTTAAGCTCTACTACAAAATCAATTTACTTTTGAAACTTGTTAATAAAATACGAAGACTTAAGGAAACTTAAATAAGTGAAATTTTGATTAAATAATGTTTTATTTTCTTTATAATAATAAATTATTTGGTAAATGTTTTGTGGTTTTTAGAGGTGCGGAGTAGCTCAGTGGTAAGGCACTGTGTTACCGTGTTCCTGGTCCCGGGTTTGAGACCAGCTGTGGCAGATAATTATTTATTCTGTTATCAGCTGTGAATCGACCCTGTAGAGTCGGAGGACCCTCTTGGGGCTCACCCAGCCTCTGTAAAGTGAGCACCCTTAATTGGGGGGAAAACCTGGCAGTTGAACGTGATCTCGGCCAAATCATCTCCTTGCACAATCGTTGGCTTAGAAACAGTAAGGTCCTTACCAAGTAAGGACTCAAGACTCTTCAAGGATTACAGTGGTACAGGTTTGTGGTTTTTATATAAATGCCTATTCTGACTTTTGTTCTGCTTGATTGCTAAGACAGTCCACTGTGTGCCACCTCAAGGAAGAAAAGTGGTAGGAGAAAATTATTTGTTTTAAAAGAGAGGGTCGATAAAATAGTGTATGGAAGGGGCTAGAGAAAAGGAAAAGTCAGTCTAGGGTAGTTGAGGCAAGGAGTGCGAAGGAGAATCAGGAGGGTGGGGAGAGTCCCTAGCAGAGTTAGTCAAAAAGAGGAGAGCTGAGAGCCCAGAAAGTATAAGGGAAAACAGGCAGATGAAGGGGTTGAGTAGAGAACCTCCAGAAACCAGATAAGCATCAGTTCATAATATTCATACTGGTACTTTCCATATAATTTAGTGTTGGTAACTAAGTAAAATATTAAGATATTTCCAATAATCCATATCAGTATTCTCATTTCCATATATTCATTATAATTTTGTTAATTAAATCAGAGTTTTATTTATAAGATATCTTAAATAAAATAGTTTAATTTTTAAGATTTCCTAAATAAAGTAGAATCTTTTAAAATCTGGAATTTGATTTTATAGATTAATCTTCATGCCACCATATAATATAGTAATTAGTGAACATGACAAAATAAAAAAAATATCAATTTGTAATTATCATATTTCAATCTAGTATACTATAGCTGGGAGTTTGTGGTATCTAGCTTTTTAATATACAAACACAAACAAACACACACACACACACACACACACACACACACACACACACACACACACACACACACACACACACATATATATATTAAATAGTAAATAGATAAATATAATAGATGCTGTTTCTGGAATCCCTACCTGTCTTAGAAAAGCGGATAGCCAGAAACGCAGCACTATCATGGTGAAATATTGAAGAAAACTGAATGCTTCCATAAAAATAATCGCCGTATTCAGAATTATAAAGATAGAAATTGTCAAAAAATAATTTACCACAATCGATACTGGACCATTTATGTTTATTTATTAAATTATTAATACATTAATTAAGGAAACTAATACATTTGTATTTAAATTACTGTTTGTCAACAGAGAGATAATCAGTGCATGCATAAATTAAAAAAAAAATATAAAAATTTGCCTGTTTTAATTGAAAAACATACTAAAAAGATAACAAGTCATCATTCATTTATAAAAGACTTACCCATCTGAAAAGTATAAGTAGGAGAAGACATCCTTCCATCACCTCCGTTTGAAAATGCTAAAACTCTCATATGATAAGTTTTGCCCGGAGTCAAATTTCTGACATATGCTTCTAAAACAGATCCTAGAGGGACAATTGTATCATTAGCTGTGCTCATGTCTTGATCTATTTCCCATACACGAACCTAAAAAAAAACCACATCTCAGAATATAAAATAATGAAATCATTTATAACATAATTAGAAAAATAAAATAAAAAATGACCCATATACATATTCAATTAAAAGCAAAAAATTAATGGCACTAAATTTATAAATCAGTTATGATGAAACAATAAATTAATAGAAAATTCACAATTTATTAACTGAATTATAACCAGGTTAAAATATAAGCTAACTATAAATAAAATATTATTTAGTTGACATCCGCATCATGGTATAGAAGGATCAATCTAATTAGGGATTGATAAATTATTTGCCACTTCTATAAATTTGTTTTATTGAAAACTAGTTTCGAATGTTATACATTCATCTTCAGTTCTAAAAACACACAAAAAAATCAAAAATAAACAATTCAAAATATAGTTTGGTATTATTATATATATTAAATTAGATGTAATTTAAATCAATATAATTAAAACATTTATGAATTTAATTAAGACAAGAAATCAAACACATGTTGGTACTCACCAAGGTTTAAATGGATTATATCAAACAGAAAAGTTTGTACTGGTTTCTTCTCGCATTTAACTAACAATGAACCAAAGATAGGTAGGATGTTTATAGGTAAACGGTTTAAGGGTTGAGGTTTTTCCAGTAATGGCGGTAATTGGTTTTTCTGTTATAGATAGGAATAAATTTAAGATTGGTCTATTAGAGATATTTAATTGGTCAGTTAAGCAAAAATCTGGATTGGATTTGAAGGATTTTATTATTTCAAGTGCTTCATATATATTTAATTTGAGGCTGTTTTTCACGTGATGTATTAATTTAACTCCTGAGTCTTTGATGAATTTATGATTTTTTTCATTTAAATGAATTGCTAAGTTGGAATTCTCTGTCTTATTATTATATGCACATATATGTTTCTTTAATCTCTGATTTAGCAATCTTCCAGTTTTTCCCGTGTATTTCTACACAATCATTCCAATTTAGTTCGTATACTCCGCCTTTTTGGAAAGGGTCTATTTTGTCTTTAGGAAAAGGAAAATATGAGGATATCATTTTTCCTATTTTAAATGCAGGGTTTAATCCTAGTTTTTTCAATTCATTTCTGACTTTGGTGGATATAGGGCCGTAATATGGAATCAAAACATAATGTTTCGGGATGGGCCTATCTTCGGGTATTGTTGAATAGATATCATTAATTGTCTTTTTTTGTATTTGATTTTTTAAAATATGATTGTTAGTGGTTTTACTGTACCCGTTATTTTTTGCTATGGAATATATTACTTCAATTTCTTTATTATAGTTCTTTTCATTTAATGGTACATTCAAAAGACAGTAAATCATGCTATGAAAGGCTGTGAGTTTATGTGCTATTGGTCTCCTAGCTTCATTGTTTATAATGACATCCGAGTGGATGGGTTTCCGGTAAATTCTAAATTCATGATGTTTGAGTCCACAAACATCATGAATTTAGAATTTAGAATCATGAACAACGGATGTTGTTATAAACAATGAAGCCTACCTATCTTTCGTTCATTGTTAGTTCAATGCAAGAAGAAACCAGTATAAACTTTTCTGTTTGATATAATCCATTTTGATTTCTTGTCTTAATTAAATTCATAATTCATAAATGTTTTATAATATTGATTTATATTACATCTAATTTAGTATGCATAACAATACCAAATTATATTTTGAATTGCTTATTTTTGAATTTTTTGTGTTTTTAGAACTGAAGATGAATGTATAACATTCGAAACTAGTTTTCAATAAAACAAATTTATAGAAGTGGCAAATAATTTATCAATCCCTAAAATATTATTTCATTTAAGAAAAATTTTCAAGCAAAATTTAAAATCAAAATCAAAAAGTCAGGTTACACATTCTCAACAGTCTTGCCTCGGATATCGGATTTATTTACAGAAATGAACTGGAACTCATATTATGGCAAACAAGGTTGGAACTTAGAAAGCTTGGTCACTTTCTAGACCTGAAGCACTAACGGATTTGAAAACTCAGCTGCTGCATGTGGATATAACTTTATATGGAGTTAATTGTAATCCGGGAAACACAATGGACAAGATATGGAAAGCAAAGCAGAAAAAATTTCATCCTTTTTTACAGTGAAGCCAGGATAGACATGAGTTTGGAACAGCTTTTTAAGTGTAAAAGCGAATGTAGAAAGCAGTGCAGGATTTCCAATCAATAAACCAAAGAATATGTAAATTAAGGAAAGAAGTTTAACATAACCCTTATAAATGTTTATGCTCCAACAGAATAAAAAGAAGAAGATTAAAGGATCAATTCTATGAAGATTTAGAAAGGACCATAGATACTTCCTTCCTCCCTCTTTTGATATGAAAATAGAGCTGGGTGATTTTAACGCTTAGGTTGAAAAAGAACCTGTATTTGTACCTCCCATTGGCAAGCATAGACTGCATAAAAAACAAATGACAATGGAGAACGAATGCTTATTTTTGCTACATCTAGATCATTGGTGACGATGAGTACTATTTTTCCTCACAAGGAAAAACACAAACAAACATGGATTTCGTCAAATAGAGTTGTAACTCAGATAGACCATGCAGACACTTTAAAATAGTTAATGATGTCAGATCGTTCAGAGAAGCAGATAACTGGAGTGGCAAACCAACACTGTAAGAAGGAGCGAGATGGAAAGTTAAATACTTGGTTTGACCTCGAGTGTGAGAAGCAGTTAAAGTATGAAATGAAAAAAAAGATGAAATTGCTGAATAAGGACTAAAAACAGAGTAGAAAAAAATACCATGATGAAAGAGCTAAGGCGAAAACGATTTTGAAGCAAATGAAAAGAGATGCAATACAGGCGAGATTGCGCAGTATGGAATAGCATAGAAGAAATTATAATAAATAAGTGAATAGAATAAAATCAGGCTTCATAAAATGCTGTCCAGTGATAAAGCGATCAGATGGAAAAATTACTTTTTTTTGGATCAGGATGTACAAAATCGGAGGAAAGAGCATATTCGAGAATTGCTAAATCCCTGTGAAGATGGGGAGTACTGATCTGCATATGATTCCCTTATCAGAAAAGAGCTGTATCTGGCAATGGAAGAGTTAGATACCCCACCAAAGTTAATACGATTTACAGCATGCACATTGAATGTAGCAGGATCAGCAGGATAAAAATCAATGGAAAGTTGGGCCAACCTTTTGCGATGAAGTTAGGAGTTAGTATGGGCAATTCCACCTCTCTACTTCTATACAATATTGTCCTCCAAGCTATGGTGAAAAGAACGGAGCTTAATCAGTCAGGTACCATTTTTAATAATATTACACAACTGCTTGAGTATGCAGATGATATGGTCATTGAAATATTTCTTAAGGCTATAAAAAAGGCTTGTGAAAAGTTGGCGAGAGAAGTGGAAACAATGGGACTATCATAAATGAAGAAAAACTAAGGTAATGGTGCTAAGGAAGAAAAGACCTCTGAACCCACCAAAATGGTATATAGCAGGAAAGTTTGTCTCCAGTTTCAAGTATCAGGGTTCTATTGTCAATGATTGAATAGATGAAGAGGAAGCAATACGTAGTAAGGTCCATAACTTTCCGGCCTGAGGAAGAATGGCATGTGAAAGAAAAAAACTGGTGTTATTGTTTTTCAATATATATGCTTAGGCAACATTTCTATACCATGAAAAAATAATTTTCTTCTTTGTTAGAAAAATTTCTTTCACCACTGCTTGGACCTCTTCGTCGGTGTTAAATCACCTCCACAAATGCCAGATTTTAACTTCGAGAAAAGGCAGAAGGGGCCAAATCTGGACTGTAGGGTGGGTGGGAGATTTCTTGGAATCCGCAGTCCTTCACTTGGAAATCAATGCTGTGTGGGCAGGGTCATTGTTGTGAAGAAGCTGAACATCTCTGCTCAACTTCCCCCGTTTTTTGTCTTTGATGGCGTCTCATAAGCGGTGAAGTAGGACTGCATAATACTCGGCATTCCCTGTGGTATTCCATTCCTTAAAATCAATCAGCAGTATTCCTCTACAATCCCAAAAAATGGTGGTCATTACCTTTTTAGTCGACTGCGTGGCTTTTGCCTTTAGCGGAGGTGCTTCTCCTGGATTTCTCTATTCCATGGACCCCCTTAAGCTTAGTGGGTCATAGTATAGAACCATTGTCTCATCCCCAGTTACAATTGAATCCAAGAAATATTTTGGGTCGGCATTATACCCACGTAAAAATTCATTTCCGCAGCGAACACGTTCCTCTTTTTGAGCAGCCGAAAGAAATTTTGGAACCCACCTTGCATATACGCAAATGTTCTTTATGATCCTCAGAACACTCATTTTTGAAAGCCCCAACCTTGCTGCTATTTCATTTGGTCTTCAACCTCCGATCAGACAGCAATTCAGCTTCTACAAGATGGATTGTTTCAGAAGGGACAGCTTCCAATGGGGGACCAGGACACGGGTCATCATCCAGACTTTCTCTCCCTAACTTAAATAATTTTGCTCATTCTTTTACAGTGGAATACATGGGGGAGGACTCCACATGCACACCATCCAAGCGCTGTTTAATTTGCGCAGGAGTAAGGCCCTCTTAACACAAGAATATAATAACCGCACGGTATTCAATCTTGAACATTGTTAAAATGCACAGATTCCTTCAAGGTTAGATATGGACTGATAGGATTAAGGAAGGACGGGTGATAGGTATGGAGAATGCAGGCATAGACAAGTTTCAGTCTGCTTGAAGGAGGGGAACGAGGGAAGGCCGGAAACTTATTGACCTCATTACATACAAAGCCGAAAAATGGGGGCTAATAAAGCTATTGGGTCTTAAGAAACTTCCTCAGGAGTAAGCTGCTAAGTCGTCATACAAAGATAAATTTGTATAAATCCATCATCCAGCCTATTCTAACCTACTCCTGTGCAATATGGACCCTACGAAAATGCTTAGGTGAAAAAATCGATAGGTTTGAAAGGTAAGTGCTCAGACGTATTATGGGCCCAATAAGAGAAGATGGAGCATACCGATAAGGAAAAACACAGAGACGTACGACATTCACAATGATTTCTGAGCTTCCCATTTTGTCCTGGTTCAACACATAAAATGGTTAGGACACGTAATTAGGATGGATAATGGGGGACCCCAGATGGAGTCAGACTTTGCGGAAGACTGAAGGGAAGATAGAAGGTTTCAGTCCCTGAGGACCTGAGGATGATTGGAATTTCATGCAGTCGAGCACCTGACCAGGACTGGGAAAAAACAGTTGAAAGAGCCAAGGATAGTTTCATGCGTCTGTAATTATAAATAATAAACTATATTATTGATTATTTATTGAAGTAATAAATTCTTGAAGGAGTGGGGAGAGGGATAAATGAAGAACCATGGACTCTTTCTCAGCATCAACCGTTTTCATCTTAAAAATTCACTTGACAGCCATTCAATCTCTCAGTATTCTATTGCTAATGTTATTGTTATAATCTTTCAAGTGATCAGAAGTCGACAGCTATGATCGACATAAAACTTTAATAATTTTTTTAGCAGTCACTAATAATACCAATGTATAGGAAAACACCTTTTCTTCTCCTGCCACAATATACATAAAGCATACAATAACAATGGTTTAAATGTGTTAGTTCTGTTTATAAGATAAGAAAATATAATAGTTAAAATTTTATTCATTCAAAATACGTAACATTTATAGTGTGCATTGTAATTTTATTTAAAATGAATTGCATAATTTAAAGTGGAAAATGATATAACGGGCACATAATAGGGGGTCTAATAACCTCACTATTCAGGCCTATTATCTGGTTGTATTATGTATAGATAAACATCCTCCCCAAACTTGGTGAATCTATTCCATACGTAAACGATAGAGAATTCAATAGCAAAATTAATAATAATGTTAATGACTTGTATAAATATTGATAAATTATATAAATAAAGTAACTACTTTTAAGCCATAACAAACAAAAGATACCTAAGAAACAAGCACAACTGAAAAGATGATTAACTTCAATCGTGTAAAATTTAAAAAGTACCTTATAGCCAATGACAGGTTCCTCATCTAAACTTGGTTGCACATAACGCCATAAAACTCTTACAGTCGATGGATCAATACCATACACATTAACAGATGAAGGTGGTTTTTGTGGAGCTTTTCTGTAAGTTTTTTCTGAAAAAAAGAAATATAGAAAAAAATTAAAACATTACTTTAAAAGTTACTGTTGATTTTAGATTAAACCTAAGCAGTCACTTTCAGCAAAAATAGAGCTAACAATTTAAAATATAGTTGACCAAGAGTAAGCGAGGTTCTGTTTCAACTCAACTGTTTGGTATTTCGTGTGTCTGTTTGTTATGAGATTACGACCATACGCATTGTTCAATATTCTTCAAATTTGGCACAAATTTTCCTTGAAGTCAGGAAAAATGACATATGCATGAGAATTTTTATTTTTTGATTTTGATCATAATGCAAGGGAGGCATTATGTTGGTTACCATGATTATGAACATTATCCTTACCCTGCAATGCCAACTTACCCTACCTACACTACTACACGATATGTTGAACCTCATGATTATGTGGATAGACCTCAAACTCCACCAAGCCGAAGTGAGAAAAGTGAATCTTCTCAACATGGTGTTCGGTGGCGGGATCCCAATCTTACAGAGGTTATAAGTTTCTTAAATAATCCTAACAATGTTATTAAGGCAAATGCTGCAGCCTACCTACAACATTTATGTTACATGGATGATCCAAATAAGCAAAAAACACGTATTCTGGGTGGCATTCCACCACTCGTAAATTTATTAAATCATGATGCCCCTGATGTGTATAGGAATGCATGTGGTGCTCTGAGGAATCTTTCTTATGGTAGACAAAATGATGAAAATAAGAGAGCCATAAAGAATGCTGGTGGTATTCCTTTATTAATAAATTTGCTTAGAAAATCTTCGGATGCAGAAGTTAAAGAATTGGTTACTGGTGTACTTTGGAACTTATCTTCTTGTGAGGATCTAAAGAGAGCAATTATTGATGATGGACTTACTGTAATTGTTAATCAAATTATTATACCTCATTCAGGTTGGGGACCTAATTCTCTTGGAGATACTTGCTGGTCAACTGTCTTTAGAGGGGGGCAAAATCCGGCCTGTACCTCCTCGTGGTGCCCCCTGGGTCACGCTAACACAGGCGGTGGGGCAGGTAGGGCTCCTCGCTGGGTAAAGGCAACCTGTCTAGGGGAAGGACACCCCGAAATCAAATCTCTGGTCCTCCAGGTTGGGGGTTAAGGATTTGGGCCAGCACCCCATCTCCTTGGAAAAAAAAGTAAAATCGCTTACAGACCCAATAACGTAAAAAAGCCGGATGGATCCAATGGAAAAAGACTAAAGCTTAGGAAACGGATTAAACAAATTGGAACATGGAATGTTCAAGGACTCAGGACGAAAGAGACCGAAGTGCAGGAAAATATGGAAAAGTATAATATAGAGATAGCTGTATTGACAGAAACAAAGAAAAAGGGAAAAGGAGAAGAGACCTTGGGAAACTTTAGCCATTATTACAGCGGTGTAGACAAGGATAGGAGAGCCGGTGCTGGGGTATCTATTTTATTAAATAACAGGCTTAAGAACAGGGTAGTAAATTATGAATGTGTGGATGAAAGAATAATCATGCTAGAAATTAACTTATTCGGGGAGGAAGTAGTCATTGTGGGAGTTTATGCTCCTACAGAGTGTGCGAGCATCAGTGAGAGAGACATATTCTTCGATAAGCTTAACCATATCATGGAATCTATTCCCCCAAGAAAGACAAAAATATGTATGGGTGACCTTAATAGCAGAACAGGAAGAATACCAAGTAGTATGGTGGTTGGAAAACATGGGGAAGATACGGTAAATGAAAATGGAAAACGTCTGATAGATCTGTGTGAAGAACAAAGGCTAACGATACTGAATGGTTTCTTTCAACATAAAGATACCCATAAATATACATGGCAACAGCACACAAGAAATCTCAAATCAATAATTGATTACGTCATCATGAGAAGAAACGGCCGGGTGATCCCGCTGGACGTTCGTGTAATGAGAGGAGCAGAATGCGGATCGGACCATTTCTTGGTTAGGGCAAAACTCTTGTTTAAATTCACTTCGAAACCAGGAATAAAAAACCTCATAAATAGAGATAAGGAGGAAAAAGTCGAGTATAATATTGAAGGTCTTCTTCAGGAATCGATAAGGGATCTTTACAAGAGGAGACTGCAAGAAAAAATAAGAGATAAGTCCATAAAAGAAGATATGACCTATGAAGTGTTAAAAAAGATTTGCCACGAAGCGGCCCGGGAAGCATTAGGAGATAGAAAGAAAAAGAAATTAACAAATAAGTATTGGTGGAACGATGAGGTTGCTAAAGTTGTAGAAGAGAAGAAGGGGGCATATAAGAAATGGCTATCAGCAAATGACTCTATTTCACTAAATGAATATAGGAAAGCAAAAACAGCCGTTAAAAAGAAAAAGAGAGAGGCTATAGAGATGTTCTGGGATCAAAACTGTGAGATGATCGACCGCTGCATCCAAGGACAAAAAGTGAAAGAGGCATGGAAAAGGCTAAAAACGATAAAGACCCAAGCTCGGTACAAGAATAACTCTCGACTGATAGAAATGAAGGAATGGAAAAAATATTTTTCTGATTTACTGCAGGAAGATAGGTCAGAATACATGGTAGAGAACCAGGAAAACGACCGGACTAACTACGATATTAATGATGTATCCTTGGAAGAAGTGGAGAGAACCTTAAGGAAGATGAAAAATGGAAAATCACCCGGTCCGGGGGATCTACCGATAGAGCTTATTAAAACAGGACCAGTTGAACTCAAAGAGATACTAGCAAAGACTTTCACAAACTGCTTAAAGACAGGTAAGATATCAAAGGATTGGTTAGTGGGAGACATCATCCCTATCCACAAAAAAGGAAAAAAGAACATATGCAGAAACTATAGAGGAATCACTGTGCTAAGCAGTGTTGGGAGACTTTATAGTCGAATCCTGAAGGAAAGGCTAGAGGAGGAGGTTTCTGATCAGATGGTGGAAGAACAGGCAGGTTTCAGAAGTGGAAGATCGTGTAGTGATCACATTTTTACCCTGACTCAAGTCGTGCAAAAAAGGATGGCATACGACCTCGAAACCCATCTGACGTTTGTTGACATACAGAAAGCCTATGACAGTGTTCCTCTAAAGAAATTGTGGGAAACCTTGGATCTGATGAAGATAAGTAGAGGCCTTAAAAAAGCCATAAAAAGTTTGTATATTGGAGCGGAATCAAGGGTAAAGATAGGAGGAAAAGTCTCAGAGTCTTTCAGAATTACGAAAGGATTAAAACAGGGATGCAGCATGTCCCCAACACTTTTCAATATATATATTGAACAGGCACTAAAATCATGGAAACAAAGATGCCGAGGGATGGGAATTGAGGTCGGAAATAATATATTGTTTACCCTACAGTTTGCAGACGATCAGGTTGTCATAGCAACAGATGAATATGATATGGAATTCATGATGAGAAGACTCCTTGAGGAGTACACCGAGTGGGGCCTGGAGATAAATACTGAAAAAACGGAATACATGGCATGCAACTCCCCTATCTCATCTCTCTGCATAGAAGGATGGATGATCCCTCAAAGTACTGCTTTCAAGTATCTTGGAGTGACGATGGACAGTTTGGGCACAGTTCAAAAGGATATTCAAAACAAAATTACTCATGGTAAAAAAAATAATAGGTCTCTTAAACGGTATATTATGGAGTAAAAAGGTCTCTCTCGAAACCAAAAAGAAGATATACCACTCCTTCTTGGTTGGCACAACGCTATATGGGTCAGAATCATGGACAGTGACAAAGCAGTATGCGAATAAATTACTGGCCCTAGAAATGGATTTCTGGAGAAGAAGTTGTGCCATATCCAGATTGCAGAAGGTCTCCAATGAGATTATAAGAAATAAGGTGGGGGCTAAACTCAGCATTCTCAATGACATCAGTGAAAGAAAACTGCTGTGGTTTGGACACGTCATGAGAATGGACGAGACACGATGGCCCCTTCGAGCACTTAAATATTGCCCTGAGAAAAGAAGAAGACGTGGAAGACCTCGGAAGCAGTGGATGGAAGGGGTCAGAGAAGAAATGGCTGCTAGAGGTCTGACAGAGGAAGACTGTTTTGACAGAAGATATTGGAGGGAAGGCGTATTGGGGACCGGGATGTGAGAAATCGCAAAACCCGATAAAAAAAAAAAAAAAAAAAAAAAAAAAAAAAAAAAAAATTTTGATCCAAGATAGAGGTCATTTTGATGGCCCAGTATCATCAAAATCTGTTTGTTTTCCAGTTACGACCAAATGCTTTTTAGATTTTCTTCAAATTGAGATGAAAATTCCTTGAAGACATTTAAAACAACGGTAATAAATTTTTTTATTTATTGATTGATTTTTTTTTTATTTAACATATGTTTGATGATGAGAAAGCAAAATAAGATAATTACAATAATTGTGAGATTAAATTTTTTTAAAAGGAAAATTATTCATAAATATTTTAGTTGATATTACACGAGGAAAATGTGAACTGCGGCAAAAGAGGTTTGTGCAAGTTAACACGTATTGTAAATTTGCAGATTTGCATTGTGATTGGAATAAATGGTTATAAAATAAAACAACAATCCCTAAGTTGGTTTTCTACCATACACAGAACTTCCAGTAACTTATAAATATAAATTTGCGTATTTCCATATTTTTAGCCAATGCTTCTGTAAATATAAAAACTTTTAATGGTTTTGAAAAAAAAAATTGAGAAACTTCTACAGAAAAATGTTTTTATAAACGCTCACATCATTTAGCAACAAAAATTAATCGGTAAAAATAATTGTTATTCTTTTTTAATAGATTAAGTGACTCAAAATTTTAACTAAATTATAGTAAAATAATTTTGATTACTGGAACAAATAGATAATATAAAAATATAATTACCTAAAAATCTTTCACTTTCTGGTCCTTCTCCTGCAGAATTATAGGCCATTACTTTTACAAAATAATAAGTATTAGGTTGAAGCCCAACAATAAGAGACCACGGCCTTGTGCTTCTACTCAAATAAAAAACTGCATTTTCTTCTGTAGTACTTTGTTTCCAATATTTTAGCTACAATCATTAACAAAAAAAAAAAAGTTTCATTAATTATTAATAGTATGAACTTCGTTCGGATTGTACCCAAATATATACAAAATATTTAGTATTTCCATATAATATTTATGGTAACATATGTAAATAACAGCTCAAAGCTGTTATGAGGATAAACAGGATAGAACAGGGTTCAATAAACCCGAGTTATATTATAAGGCCTGTGCAATTTGAAAAGAAAAAAAAACTAGGCTATAAAAAGCTAAGATTTTCACGAAAAAATTCTTTCTATTCTAAATATTGGTTGTTTTGTTTTATTTAAATGATGGTTGTAAGAAGAATATTTTATTAAGAGTTGTAAATTTATCACATTTTTACAAAACATTGATTTTTTTTATCACTTTCGAACCAAAATTAAAATATTTCAATTAAAACACATTTAGTCATATCACAAACTAAACTATGTTAAGTCTTAATTAAATTCAATGCTCAAAAATATTTGAAACCTATTTCTATCTGGAAATCATTTTAAACTGAAGCATTGGGAGCTACTGAAAATGCAAAACTATAAGTAATCTTCATACTTTTAAATACCTACTGAATAAAGGCAAAAACTATAAAATTATCTGAATGTTATACCATTTATAAAAGATAAAATATTTTTTACTGAAAATTTTTTGTTATAATTATAGATTCCCTTAAGTGGTATTAAATATGTAAGAACTGGGTGATAACAAAGCAAAGTTCAGGCAGAAATTATGTAATGCAGGAAGGCAATGTAAATAATAAAAATACCCTGTGTCCAATAAGCTTTCCTCTTATTTTCTCTCGAGTAAGCTCAATTGGTGTCCATGTAACATTGATTGATGTTGAATTGAATGGACGTGCTGATACTTGCTGGGGAGCAACCTGTGGCATATCTTCAGCAGAATAAATTACTGTTGTATTGGAAATGGGCCCAGCACCGTCTGCATTAGAAGCCTAAAATCAATTCAAAAAGATCATATAAAATTTTGGTAAATCTACTATTCCAAAAGATAGCTACTAAAAAAATTAACATAAAATACCTGCACTTTCACATCATATTTGGTATAATAATCTTCTAAAGGTACCCTCACTACAGCTATTCCAACATTTCCCATTCCAGTTAAGTTCTGTGATTGATACTCATTTTCTGAAGTACCATAGCGTTTCCAAAATATTTTATAGTAAATTCCTGGTCCATTTTGATCTTTAGGTGAAAGGGGCTGAAGTTAATGAAAACCGAAAATTAAAATATTTCTTTGAAGTTGCAAGTACATAATAAGTTTTAAATTATGAAATTAGTTTTTAAAAAATATGTTATTCAATAGTTGAATAACAAAATAAACAAACTGCAAGTTAAACATAAATTTATTTGTATCATTCAATTTTGTAGTTATTAGTTAAAATAAAAATAATTATTTTAACTAGTAGTGGTCTTGTTGCAAGAAAAGTGCATCTCCATTTCCACTTTTGTTTGCACAGCTACAGTAAAAACTAATTTTTTCACTATTTTTTTTTTTAGCAGTGGAGTAAGCATTAAGATGCGTACACACTGGCGATCGATTGGCATGTGCTCCGAGCGCGATAACTATGTTATCTCTATTTGTACATGGTTTTGAAGCAGAGCATGACGATCCATCTCCTCTTGTTTTTTTTCAACGAAACCTTTGATGGTGAGCTGTCCCGATTAGGGCGGGAGGATGACAGGTTTGTTGGTTTTCGCACGCATTTTTTTTTTAAATTAACCCATTTGCATCATAAGGAAATATGAAAAAAAGGCCCATAGTACCAGGCATTTTTTAATTTATATTTAAGTACAAAATCACTAGAAATGAAAAAAAAATTTGTATTACAGCATTGTAAGGAAAAATAAATTGGAATATGTTGTTTTAGTCCATATATAAAGAGGTAATGGCAGAAAAATTTAGTTATTTTGTGCATTATGATAGTCATTGAAACGTAAAATGCATAAAGTCACTTAACAATTTATACACTGATAAATTGTTTCTCTTCTTTTCTTTTGATGTAAACGACGCAATGCTTTTGGGCTTTTCTTGAGGACATTGATGGTTTCACCGTTGGAAAATACTGTCCAGAAAATCTTGATGGCAATGATAGAGGTTTTGTAACTTTTCGTGCTTTTTTGATATATTTAGTATTTTTATATTATGTTCAATATTTTCTTCAGCCAGTTTTTGTTTGAACACGTGAAATGCTCTGTCTTTAGTTATAGTCTTGAAAATAATATAACTATTCAAAAGCATCATATCAATGCAATAAAAGAAATTTTTTTATATGCTTTTTGATCCCGTTGCTTAGTATGAAATTTGCTTAGTATTTGCTCACCTCCAACAATTCCTCCCATGTTCTTATTATAATCTAAAACTACAGTAGACTTGATAATTTGTTCTTTGGTTTTGTAATTTATATTTCCCGTTTCAAGAGCGTGCATTGTAGATAGCATAACTGCATCCTTTTTGTCTCTCCATTTTATGGGTGATATGTTTTTACTTTGAAGTATAGTTGCTTCTCCTTTTTTTCAGTTTTGTACCCTCTAGAGCTTTTGGTATTCCTTTTCAGTTTATTCTGACTGTGCTGCAAACATTTGTTTGTAATTTGTATAATTTGTTTTATAAATCTGGGGAACTATACAAATTATCTATATGCAGGCAATAACCCTTTTGTAACAAACAACTTTCTCCCATTAGATCTAATACAATTTTTGTGCTTGCTAGCCCTTTCTCAGTTTTGTCTTTTCCTATATATATATTCTAAAGTTGAGTATATATATTTGGATTTTGAATCACAAATTTTATAAAATTTTATCCCAAATCTGGCTCTTTTTGATTTGTTGAACTGAATATAATGCAATCTACTTCTACACTTTATCAATGATTCGTGTAAGGATATATCATGTCCTGGTGTACACACTTCTTTGAATGTTTCTGTAATCTTGTCAAGTACTGGTCTTATTTTTTTCAACGGGTAACCAGGTTGTATAAATTCATTATTTACATAAATTGACATGAAACGATTTCTAGACATTACTGTTCTAAAAAACGGTGTTTAGGTACTGGAGTCTGTTTCCCAATAGCTTTGCAACAGTGGTTTTTGCACCAACGACATCAAAATAGTCAAAGCGATGTAAATTTTCATTTCGCCTAAACTAATCTCTTGGAAACTATTATCATTTTCACCGAACCTATTTGTTTCAGTTACAATATTTTGCAGAATATCATCACATAAAAATAATTCAAACACATTCAGTCTAGAAAAATTTGAAATGTCTTCGTTTATGCTGCCAACACCTGTAAATTTATGTAGGCATGTAGGCAACACATTTTTTTCTTCCCACTCAAATTCTCTCTCACTATCATTTTGATTATTATCACCTTCATCACTATCTGATGTTATATCCATAATTGGTATTTGTTTTATTGGCCTAATTTCTTCTTCAAAATTATCAGAATTATCACAGTTATATTATGCTTGCATAGGTGAGTATACATACTGCTGCACTCGTGTGTGAGAATAAGTATGAAGGATGTCACACATCAGAAAGTTAGGAAACAACTGAAGAAATATAATAATAAAGTAAGAAAATGGGTGGGGATTCTGTTATCAGTGTAATGTTGCTATGGTAAATTGAAACTTAATAAAATTAGTGGACCGTTCACTCAGATAGGATGTTTCTGGGACAACACTAATCAAATCCTTGAAACAGACTTGAATTGAATTACTGCCTCTATAATAATTCAATTATTGACTATCGAACAAATTTCGTATTTACTGATATCTTTTATTTTATTATTGTAGTTTTATAAGAAGCTTCCATAAAAGCGTAACGTAGCGTAACTCGCACGTGAGATTTTTTCTCACAAACTGGCTTTGATCAAAACAAACATTTCCTAAATGGCCGAAAAGCATTCGACACCGGCTTTAGCACTTCTGTTGTCATGAGGCATCCCTCTTCTCCAGCTATACAAGAGCCCGACTTCCTGCCTTTGTATATCAATGGCAATACCGCTTAATTAAAAAATGTGAGACAAAATCTGACAGTGCGAGTACTTGTGGGTTAAACTAACTGATAATAATAGTGATAAACAAAATAGAAAATATACATATGGTTCCAGTTAGAATGACAAGAAAATTTGAGCGTATATATTACGCTCCAGTGATAGTGGCAAGAAAAATAGAGTATATCTACACGCTTATCATGAAAATGGGTTAATATCTTGATGCTATATTTTTAAGGAGAAGTTGGTCGGGGGTTGGTGTTGAGGAACTTATTTTTTATTGTGTGCCAACTTTTTAGTCTACGTTGTTGGCATTCATCAGGGCTAAATAGAAAAAATAAGATAACCAATTTAATGCGAAATTTTTGAAGAATAAAACATAAAAATAAATAAATAATATAGGTAGGCAAATATAGATAATAAAGTATCGTTATAAAAAATAGAAATAAAAAATATTAAAATATGAAACTGACACCTCAGTCCCTAGCCATGACAAACGACTCCTCTCAGAAAGCATCAACATTCGATTAGAATCCCTTCCCGTCAATCAAAACACTGATAAAACCTATCCCAAATATATTACCAAATTTTCAATATATTAAAACAACAATAACTTGTTATGGTCCATTCCCATATCCCACCATCACTTATCTTCATTATCAATACTAACATTTGGTTAACTTTTGATTTCTATTATTATTTTTTTTTTTTCCTATTCGTTGTAAATATGTTTTTTTTATTTCATTTATTTATGTTTATTTTCATAGTAGACATTTTCTTATTTCACTAAGACTGTCCAACCTCTCCAACTCTTACCCTTTTTGTCTCTATACACCAGAATCCTTATTTTATTTATTTGTATCCAAAAATCATCCAATATTTAAACCAATAGGTTAAACCAATCCTTCATATCAATAGGTTTTACCATAACTTAAATATTATTCTAGGTTTATAACTAAAATATTATTCTAGGATTATTCTATTCTATTATTTTATTTTTAAACATGTTTAAATTTATTCTACAAAATTACTACTAAATGTTTATGTGTTTCCTATGGATCTCCGGATGTACGTTGAAAAAAAAAAATATTTCAACACGCATAGGACGAGCCTCCAAGCACGTTGAGAGGATTACTGAAGGTATATATGCACCTTTAAGTACAGCTTTGGGATACCTATCAAAACTCATCGAAATTTGTTTTGGTCGGAAGTGGAGATGCGCACTTTTGATAGAAAGCCTCTCAATTTTTATGTATATATAATAAAAATAAATTATTGTAATTGTACAAGAAGAATTTTTTATTTTTATTACTATATTAATTTGAAAATAGAATGAAAATAATTACCAAATAACTCAAGTAAATAACCTATGATTGTACAATTATTTAAGAGTATGATGAGCTATATGATTAGTTATTATATATTACATATATGATTGTATTATATTTGTATGATTATTTAATTTGAATGTACGGAAAAATGCAATGGAAGTTAAATAAATATCAATGCTAATTACTAAAATGTAATTAACTATTTGTATATGTTTATGATTTGCTACCTTAGAATAGATAAGTTTAATTACCAAAGATCATATTTAAGCATCTGGAAATATAATCTGTAATAATCCAATTCTAAGAAAAAGTAACATAACAGAAATAAGTTTCACTAAACAAAACATCACCAATTCATCAGACTTCAGGAAAGAAGCCATGTGCAGCAGATTTTGTTTTTACAATTCGGATAGACTTAGTAAATACAAAAGTTAATCATATATTTCACAAATATCAGAGCTTGTTGATTTTTCAGGCCTATCACAATCCTCTCATCACCAGTGAACTCACTTATATTTCTTCAGGCCAGATATATTACAAATTTATTTATTTCCTAAAACCCTTTAACATAGCGGCCACGAATCACCAACATAAAGAACAGTAGGAAGTACAAGAGTTTAGCAAATTCATACTTTCAGGTTTCTTGAGACTGAACAGTTTTGGAAAAATTACAAGCATTTCCTATCATTAACCTAGTTCTCATTTTAAAAATATCAATTTAAATATTTATTATAATTTAGAAATAAATTATAACATAGCTAAATGCTCTTTACAAATTAAAATTGAAAAAATAAATATAAAGCTACATTAACTAATCTCATAATAATTTAGAATAATAAGGTTTGGGTGCAGAATAAGGAAATAATAAAATATAAAAGAGAAAACTGCATTGAAAGACGGGGACGAGAAATTACAAATGTATTTACAAATCATCAATACTACGTACTACTTTAAATACATATAGTACTTACCTCCCATGTTATTATAAGGTCCCCAATTTTTCCTCCACCTCCACTTATTTTGTCAGGTACTTTGTAAGGTTTGTCACTACGAGTTCTGTATTTAGGAGAAGGTAATGAAGGTATTCCAAGTCCTAAAATATTTCCAGCCTGAACAACAAAATCATATAATGAATAGGGTGTTAACACATTTTCAAGTTGAGCTTCTTTTCTACCATTATATCTATCAACTTCCTTAGCAACTATATCTGTAACATTGAAAAATATATATAAATAAGTAAGATTTGAAGATTTAAAAAAAAAAATATGTATATATATAAATACAATTTAACTACTGAAATTAATAATAATGGTGTAAAAATGTAAGCAATACAATATATTGCAATAACTGACAGTGCACGGTGGTCAAAATAGCATAATTAACATGATAAAATAGGACTTTTTGAAGTTCTCAATTCCAGTTGAGATTAATTGATCTTTGCAGGATGTGCTTCAACCCTGAAAGAATGAACTGAAATTTTTAATTTTCTTGGCTGGCGAGTAGTTTCGTTCCAGTTGCTTTCTCTCATCAAGAAAAAGTGTCAGTGCTTCAATTTTTATTTATTTATTTCCTATCATGTCAGCTCCCCAAGAAGGTAAATAAATCAAATCTACAGAGTAAGCAATAAAAATTAATCTTAACTACTATCATTGCCTCAGCACATTGTCACCTCATGGACTTGATTAAACAGAGTTCATTATTTAGAATAGACTACATTCTGAAAGCAATAGCTATCAGAATTATTGGTGAAATCAGCCAAGACCTGGCTGCTTTGGATCCACCAATGATGGTACAACCGCTCAGACTTTTTTCAGTGATCATACGTTAACACCGACTATAACAGGCAATAATGAGAATTTTCTCCATCGATTCAGCATTATTTCTTTGTGATCCTCAAGGATTCTACATCCCACTCCTAGCATTTTCCATGTTTTAAACCAACGACTTCCTGTCCTACAACTAACCTTCCCAGGCATCATAAGAGAGACAGCCTTGAAATCTTAAAATATAGAACTGTCATTAGAGTACTTACTACCAAAGGGTAATTTCTCTACATGTCATTTAATTAATTTTAATCACACAGCACATTATCATACAGTATCATTGTTATAGCTGTATATCGTATCTAAATAAATAAATTAAAAAAGTCGCCACAAAGTTAAAAATATTTAATTAAAAAGTGAAAATTGAAATAGTATTATAAAACAATGAATGAATCTATTTATCTTTTTTTACTATAGTGAAACATACACGGATAGATATAGTTCATAGTATTAAATAAAAAGCAAATAATACTTACGGCCAGAGGTTCAAAGACTTAATAATACTAGTATTTTTATGTACATTGCATAGTACCTAAGCTCATAGAAAAATTCAGCATAGTAGTCTTATTTACTAACAGATTAAACAACATAAGAAACAAATTCAAACTTTGGAAATATTACTTTAAGAAACTTTAGGGTCCTTGAAATATGAATTTTACGAGAACTAGTCAGTAATTTAAAAATATTAAGTATTATAAGTATTGGAAAACCATGTTATTAAATGAAATTTTAAGATAAAATAACTATAATGTTTATGGTCATAACTTACTTTGAGCAATAGGAACCCAAGTATTGTTAAAAGGGGTTCGCCCTGAAATTAGATAGTGAGTGATTTCTTTTCCATGGGTGGCTCCATCAGTCCATTGAATAGTGGCTGAATTTTTTGTGATTGCTAAAACTTGAACACCCCCTAAACAAACATAAAAACATAGAGGATAAAATATTTTAATTTATTTACTCCTTGTTAATTATATTTTATATCTATATGTCTACTTAATTATATTAATCTATAAATAATATTTTATGGGAAATAACGTAGTAGAAATATATAAACTTAATTGTTATTTAACACTTAACTTCAACAGAACACTATTAAATAACAGTAATAGTATCAGTCACAATAACTATCATCTAATTTCAATATTAACAATTGCCACATCAGCCTATCATAAACCAATAAGCTCCTCTATAACAAATCAACACAATTTCCCATAAATTATTTTATGAAATGAGGAAAAAAAAGGCAATTTGCCATACGCAGGTGACCGGGCATCCCTCATTTTTCCATGCATCACTTCTGACTATGTTCACATTTATTGGTTATCTAATACTTGCCAATTAATTTTAAATAAAGGGTGGCTGTACATCCTCCATCTTATTCAGAGTGTACCTAATGAACCCGAGCGACTTCATAAGGATCTAGAGTCGAATAAAGGGTGGCATATACTTTTGACAATTAGTGTAATATATTATGAACACATTCTACACTATATAACTAATACAGTAATACAAATGGCTTTATTGACAATAGAAGTAACTGCTGAAAACACACTAACTTGCAAATATCGGAAGTAGAAATTGGTTCGATCCGTTTTCAAAAGATAGCTGTTGATGTAATGACAGCTGATTTCGGAGGTTTCAGAGATGTTAGACATCAGTCAATAATATTCAGTTTGTATCGCTTTGAGTTTCATACAAAAAACTTGATTTTTACTGTATTGAATATGTCAAATTTTGTGTTTACAGTAGCATTTGGGGGAGATAATATCTGCCAAATCGTGCTGCATCCGTCGGAACAACCAGTAATCAGAAGGAGCAATGCCCGGAGAATACGGTGAGCGACGTAAAATATCCCACTTGAACGTTTCCAAATTTTTTTTTACGACTTTTGCGACATGAGGCCGAGCGTTGTCATAAAGAAGAATAATTTTGTCATGTCTTTGCTCGTATTCGGGCTGTTTTTCTCATATTGCACAGCTGAAACTAATCAATTGTAGCCTATACCGATTGCTCATAATGGAATCGTCAGGTTGTAGCAGCTCATAATATAAAACACCCTTTTGGTGAATTTTTTTGGCTGTCCAGAGCAAGGCTTGTCTTCAACACTTCGAAATCATTCTTGAAACGTTGAAACCATTCCCTACATGATTTATAAGTTGAAGCATTATCACCATAAATCTCCACAAGCACTCGGTGCACTTCAGCTGCACTTTTCTTCCAATTAAAGCAGAAAACTAAAATCTCTCACAAATGCTGCTTAGTTAACACAAAATTTGGCATATTCAACACAGCAAAAAACAAGGTTTTTCTATGAAACTCAAAGCGATATAAACTGAATATTATTGACTGATGTCTAACCACTCTGAAACCGCCGAAATCAGCTGTCATAACAGCCACAGCCATCTTTTGAAAGCGAACCGAACTAATTTCTACTCCCAATAATACAAGACACATATTGAACTGTTGTGTAAAACAAATTGAATATAAGGACTAATTTTTATGTTCAATAAGATACATTGTTATCAATTAAATTAAAAAAATCAAAACACTCTTACCAGGTGGTCCTGGAGGTCCTTCAACAACTATTGTAGTTTGAGTAGATACTCTACCAACAGTGCTTTTTAAAGAACACTCATAATCACCAGCATCAGAAAACGTCACATTGATTATTTCTAAATAACCGCTATCAATTTTCTTAAAAAAAGAAGAAAAAAAAAGAATTAAAACGCACATACAAATAATATATATATATATATATATATATATATATATATACAGTCAACTCTTGGTAATTCGAACTTCAAGGGAATGAGAAATCACTTTGAGTTATACATAGTTCAATTTAAAAATATTTAGAGTTATAGAAGTAATATTTTTATTTCAGATTCAAGTGCTTAAATGAAAAAAAAAAAAAAAAAATTAGATATAGAAATAAAACATTTTATGAATGTATTTGTATCTAGCAGATACATTATAAATATGACTGTGAATTTAAATAAAAACACATGTTAATTATTTTGTATAAATAACCTAACATAAATTTTTTTTTGTATACATAGTTTATGTCATTTATTCTGTCCTGAACATAAGATTCAATAGAAAAATTAAATTAATAAAAATATAGAGGTAAATACTTTGTTCCATTGACTTGTAGAGGTCAATTATTTCGAGTTATCCTCATAATTTTATTTCGATTAAATAAGGTTTTCTCAAGAGAACTGAAAAAAAATTGTGTTATCAGAGAATTCGAGTTATCAAGAGTCGACTGTAATTGGATATTCAAGTCAAACCAGGTAAAACAAAGAATTATATGCTCGGTGCGAATAAAACTTATAGCTTTTGGCTTGCAGAGAATAAGTGAAGATTACAATAACAAACTTGAAATGTTTTCTGAATCACTTCATTTGATTGATGAAGGCTGATTGCATTATATAGCAATAGAATCAAAACAACTATCCAAGCAAATAAAGCAAACAAACTTACTACCAACCAAGAAAGGAAAACAAAAAGTTTGAACGTAGAAAAAAGTTGAATAAGTGATGGCATTACAAGGCAAGTGATGACTGTTTTTGTGATGAATGATTCAAGTGAATTTTCAACTCTATGATGCTAATATCTATAACAATGAGTACTTCAAAGTTCAAAGTGATGTGTGAAAATCATCAGTGGATAAAAAGGTCTGGTTTGGTACTTAAAAATCCACAGGAATCTCATATATTTGTTGCTTCTTTGGTTTTATTTAGAACTTAAATCTGTAGACAATGGTTAATTATAACATTGATATGGTAACTTCTTACATTTGATTTGCAGTAAATCTACTAAAGCTAACCAGCCATATAAAGTAGATATCAACAGAAAAATTCTGTTCATCATTAATCTAATAGCTATGAAGAGGTTTTTCGTGAAAGCTTCACCTTTTATAAAGATTTAATTTCGTAAAAATGAAGTTGAGGTTTCTTTTGGGATTGGTCTAGATTTGGCTCCTGATTTACCAAAAAGTGCGGTATGATGATATGATATGAGAAGTGATGATATGATGATGATGAATGCGGTATGATACAAAGAAATGTTTTGAGTATGAAATTTTTTAAATTCACTTTGTTTCTAGTCAATCAAATAAAACAGAAATACAGAATAAAAAATGTCTTTCTGAAATAAAACAAAACTTTACCAAAACAAATATCTGTAAATTAACCAAACAATTAAGAAATTAAATATTAAATGAAACTATCCCTGAAAATAAAAATAAAACAAGCATTGATAAATTAAAATTAATAATGCTTAAATATTTAAAAGAAGAAAATAATTTTACAGCAGCAATAACAATAGAAATACAAAACATACTTAAAATAAAAATATCCTTATTGACAATCTTCTTTAATAAGTCATCATTATTTTTCAAGGGCAAACAAAAGTTTTATTTTATTAACTACAATATAATTCAAAATAATACAGACAAGTAACAATACATTCATTGTTTTTTTTGTCTTTTTCTCATTTGTTTAGTATAATTTTTGATGTTTTAAAAGAAGCAACTTTTGTAAAATAATAGACATTTAATATAAAAAACAACCCTAATGTAATTATAATGTATAAAAAAATTTGATAAGAAATTTGACTTATTTTTAAATGTATTTTTTGATGAAAAGTTAGTCTTGAAAATGGAGAGATAGGTCCGAAACGTAGGATAAAAGAAGATAAGAGAAGAAAGTAAAAATTATAAGGGGTGTTAAAAATTTTTGAAAATATATGATTATTATATCTTATTAAAATAATTTCTAAAAAAACCCAGAGAGGACTCTACATACTCTTGCCCTCTTTGAAACAGCGTCTATTGATGCTTTATTCTCTTGCTCATGATAAATTTATTTTTATTATGTGTTATATTTTTTTTTTTGTTAGTGCTTTGGTAAAATTATTCTATTATTTTAAATATTTAAGTATTATTCATTTCAATTTTGTCATTGTTAATTTTATTTTTATCTCCAGTGACAGCTCAATTTCATATTTAATTTCAGAATTGTTTTGGTTAATTTACAGATATTTTTTTGTAAAGTTTTTTTATTTGTGTTTTTTTCTTTTAATATTTATATCCGAGTTATTTTAGATTAGAAACAAAGTGAATTTAATAAATTTCTTTCTTCAAAACACTTTGTCAGGGAAACCTAATTCCATACTACACTTTTGGAAAATCAGCTGCCAATTCTAGACCAATCTCAAAAGAAACCTCAACTTCATTAATAAATAATAATAATAAAATAAAACTTTTCGATATTGGTTACTCTGAAAACACCCTTACAATGGATTTAGTTCAGCTAACTATAGGCTTAAAGGGAATTTTCTCTACTTCATGATGGTGCAATTGGAACTTAATTACTTTGAATAGGTTTTGAATGATCACTTCCTATCCAAAAAAAAAAAAAACTTAAATTTCCTACTTTTCTGTGGAATCGGACTATAGCTCATATGAACTTTTTTGTTGTTCTTGAGGTGTAGAATCAGTTCCTGAAGTTTCCTGATTCTTATCATGTACACCCTGTATAAATGAAGTTAGTTTCTATCTCAGACTACAGAATGATTACTCATCATTTTTATGACAATTAAAGCTTTTGATTAAATAGAAACCATGGAAAATATAAAGTTGTCGGTATGGATTAAAATCAGCTCTATTTCCGTAACAGAAATGAATTCAGCAAGGTAAAAGTTTCAACCTTTCAAAGGTAGTTATGGATTAGGGATGAACAATTTACAAAAAAACTCTAAGACGGAAAATGAAAATGATTCTAGCACAGTGCCTAATTTGCGGCAATGAGACTATGATAGAATCTCATGGTCAAGAAAGATTTTGAAGCACTGTTGATGAGTGGGATGTAGAATTTAACAAGAGAGAGTTAGTTAATAGACATGACTTCCCAGGTTCAGCTACCTGATGTGTGCATAATACCCACAACAAAAATGCTCAACTATGGCTGTTTTAATGAGTTATTTTTCATGCGTTGGGGTATTTGGCAGGCACGAGTTTACTCCAACAAAAATATTCTTTTATTTTGTATGAATAAAACTCCTGGTTCAACATGAATATTCCTTGTATTATGTAATCATGTTTACTCAACATTTACTACAACACTACCAACCGAAAAATTATTTTAATTAAGAACACTTTATAAAATAAATTAAAAATATAATTTAATATAAAATCAAATTTTCATTTTAATAAAATAATACCAATTAAGAACAACTTTTACACACCCAATGGAGAATTTAAAGTGAAATCATACAACACGACTAGATAGCCTTTTAAAATGAAACATTTCACATAAATAAATTTAGCCATTGTTAAATAATCAAATAAAACTTCTATAAACATTTTTTAGAATGCAAAAGAATAATTTCAATATAATTAATACTTTATTAGATTTTAGCACTGAAGTATTAATTACGCAATTAGAAAATAGGATGGTACTAACACTTGATTTATTTTTTTAAATACCTTGTAAAGTTAACATGGAATAAATTTATTAATTTTATTTTATAACATTAAATCAATATTGATATCATACTCATACAAACATAAATCCAAAAAATGATCAATTTAACGAAACTTACAACTCTGTGATTCTCAGTAGCAGAACCAAAAAGTCTTATTCCATTATGGGTCCAAATAAAAGCATGGTCTAACATCTCTACAGTTATAGCTTTGCAATGGAGATATATATTTTTTCCAATTGAAGTCACTATTTTAGGAGGCAAATTTTCAAGCAAAGAAGGTCCTCCTGAAATATGAAAAAGAAATATCCAAATTATTAAAAACACGAGTAGCAAAGAATAATTATGTATTTTTTAATAAATCACAGAGATATAGTTGACAGTTGAGGGTGCGTTCAGAAATAAAACACAGCAATGAAATTTACTGTTTAATGTGTGCTAACATTTTGGCCTAAGTTGTAGGCCTTCTTCTTCATGGCTAGGATGTAATGGAAAGGTGTAAGGAAAAAGAAGGAGGATAAAAGATATAGAGGACAACAAAAAGGAGAGTCAGCATCGAATAAAACACTTCTATCTTACAATGAAAATTCAAGTTTACATGAAATTAAAATTTGAATTTGAATCAAAAGAACAAAACATATCTAATAGCTCCATGAATGATTCCATTAAGACATCCAATCTCTGTATTAAAATAACAAAATCATTTAAAGAGAATTTTGTACCAGTGAATATCTCATCAAGCGAGCAAATTTCAGCGCTTAGGATAAAGCATTTGTTGGACAATTTAATATTACAAGTAGAATGCGATTTGGCAAAAAGTAAATAATACCATTTAGCTAAAAATTGATTTTGGCAATGTAAAAATTGATTTTGGCAACGTAAAAATATAATCTAATTATTATTTACATTCAAACATTAATTAATAAGAAACTGATATTAAAAATGCTTATTTCATAGAATACTACCGAATTAATAATTTTAAATACACACACATATAAATGTATGGTTTTTTTTTTTTTTTTTTTTTTTTTTTTTTTTTTTTTTTTTTTTTTTTTTTTTTTTTTTTTTTTTACGAGGGTGGGTGGAAATCTTCAAAAGACACGGATGGTGGGATTTCTACCCACTAAAACCACCTCCCTACACCTCTTTCCCACCCTCCACGGGACCACCGTTAGGCATTACTTCATGGAGGGTGATTGGCTGTGTGCCGCCTCATTGTTTTAGGCTGTCACTATTTAGTCGCGCCTCTCCTTCTCCTCCTTCCTCAGCTTCTTGATGACCTCTGCCGCTAGGCGCTGGCCTGCCATCCAACACTCCTGTGAAAGCAGCATCAGGCTGACGATGCTGTCTACTTTGGGTCCTGAGCCACAGATTCCTAGAAATTCTCCCCTCTCTTCTTGAAAGCGGGGACAGCTAAAGAATACATGCTCTACAGTCTCATCTATTGTTGGACACCTTGGACATACAGCGGTATTGTCCAGCTTGAACTGCACTTGGTAGGCTCTGAAGCAGCCATGTCCTGTGAGCATCTGTGTTAGGTAGTAATCTACTTCCCCATGTTTTCTATCCAGCCAAGGTTGGATTTGAGGTATCAGCCTATGGGTCCACCTCCCTTTCAATGTCGTATCCCAGCTACGTTGCCATCTCTCGGCCGTCTGCTTCCTTTCCTCGGTACTGGAGATGCGTTCAACTCTCTTATATGAGCGTTGCCTCTCTTCTGCGACCAGCTCTATCGGCGGCATCCTGGCCACCACACATGCAGCTTCGTAGGAAACTGTGCGGAACGCGCTGATCACTCTGAGAACACTCCGTCGGTAGACAGATACCATTGGTCTCCTGTAGGCCAGTATGTCCAATGCCTCACTCCATATCGCGGCTGCATAGAGCAGAGTAGATGGGACCACACTTGCTACCAATAGTCTCCGACTACTTCTGGGTCCGCCTATGTTGGGCCAACGCTGTGCTCACTCTAGCCGCTTTATCGCATGCTTGTTGGATATGCTCCTTGAACCGCAGCCTCTCATCGATTATAACCCCAAGATACCTCAGGGAAGACTGGGACCTAATTTCTTGTCTACCCACTCTCAAGGTTATTTCTTCCTTCATTTTGCGACTACTAATAAGAAGGGCCTCTGTTTTCCTGTCTGCCAGCTGGAGCCCCACTGATGCCAGCCAATCTCGGATCAATGAAATGCTCTGGTTGGCCTTCAAGGTCACTTCATCTTTGTATTTTGCCTCGATCACCACTGCGATGTCGTTGGCAAAGCCCACCGTCTTGGCACCCTCTGGCAGGCGAAGCCTGAGGACCCTATCGTACATGACATTCCACAGTAGTGGCCCAAGCACTGAGCCCTGGGGTACTCCACCAGTCACCTTAAACCTTTTTGGCCCATCCTCTGTTGAATAAATCAGGGTCCTGTCCCTGAAATAATCTCGAATAATGCTTGTCAGGTAAGTGGGGACACCCATTTCCTGCAGGGCATTCAGAATACAGCTCCATCTAGCCGAGTTAAAGGCGTTTTTAACATCAAGCGTGACAACTGCGCAGTAGCATTTCGCACCTCTCCTCCACCTCTTCCCCGCAATAGCCTTCCGAGCCATTTCTACCACCATGGTGATTGCGTCCAGAGTTGATCTTGCTTTCCGGAAGCCAAACTGAGTCTGTGCTAGGCCCCCTACACCTTCTGTGGTCTCTTGTATCCTACCAGCTATAATTTTCTCCAAATCCTTGCCAGCTGTGTCCGACAGACATATCGGTCGATATGCTGAAGGGTCCGATGGGTTTCCCTTGCCTTTCGGGATCAGCACAAGGCGCTGTCTTTTCCATGGCCACGGAAAGGATCCTTCACTTAAACAAGAACTGAAGACTTCCTGAAAAAGATTTGACCTAGTCTCCATTGCCGCCTTTAGTGCCACATTTGGGATACCATCCAAACCTGGTGCTTTTCCTATCAGAAGGCTAGTGCAGATATAAATGTATGTATGTCTGTATGTATGTATGTATGTATGTATGTATGTATGTATGTATGTATGTATGTATGTATGTATATTTATATTTATATATATATATATATATATATATATATATATATATATATATATATACACACACACATATAATTAAGAATACACTTATACATAATTATAAATTCATAAAATAATAATTAATTCAGTATTATTCTATGAAATAAGCATTTTTGATATCAGCTTCTTATTAACTTATGTTTGAATGTATAAATAAATATATGAATATATATATATATATATATATATATATATATATATATATATATATATATATATATATGCATACATATACACATATATATTCTTTAAGTATCTAAAACATCACTGGGAATATACTATGTATACTGATGAAGTCTTCTTAAATAATTTGCTACCTATTCTTGTAGGACTGTTGCACAATAAAGATTTTATAACTATTATTTTGATACTATGTATAAAAGTTATTAAATTAGTTAATTTTCATGAATATAAAAGAATGAAGAACCAAATATTTGATACTATAAAGAAAAAGAAGTGACTAAACTATTGGTCAGCCATAAGCAAAAAAGGAGCATTATGAATTTTTATTTATTCCTTATAAAAATGCATCTGTCTAATGAATATATATCAATCTAGTTACTACTTGGAAAAAAACAAATTGAATGATTGTTTTAGTTAAAAGAAAAATTTAATTTTAACCTTAAAAACTTACTTAAAAAAAAATTCATTAATTCCTTTAAGGACTTTAAAGCAGTTGATTTCTACCAAATATTTAATTGAACATTTTACATACAAACATAAAAAATGCTACTAGCAGACATATGCAATGTAATTTAAAGGTATACATACTAAGTACAATTAATCTTCCTTGGCTTTCAGCAGTACCATGCATATTGTCCGCAATGCAAGTGTACATGCCATCATCATCTCTTGAAACTGGAGCTATTATGAGGTTACCATTTTCTAATATTTTCCTTCTTCCGCCAGATCCTAAATATACATTGAAAGCATCAGTTTATTAAATTACAGTTATATAACTCCAATAAGGGCCAGTGAAATAGAACTGAGCCAAAGGTGGGCAAATGCGGGTCTACACATGTTAAAAATTTGAAAACATACTTTCAAGTTAGGTTCTTAGAAAAATTACAACAATGGAACGAAAAGAACAGAACTAAAACTTCAGTTGTAAAACAAAATAATAAAAACTATTAAGCAATATTTCAGCAGATACGATTAATAAATATAAGAATAAAAACATTTTTCTACATCAAATAAAGTGAAGATCCATAAAAACGACGACGTAAGAGCAAATTTGTATGACTAAAAAATTCTTAAATTTTCTGAAACTCATACTGACAGCCATATAACAAATTCATTAAGAATATAAATGTTTTGGGGGATTTTTTACATTGCTATGACATTGTACCATAAATTTTAGATGGCTTTTTATTAAAATTTCAGTTCTAATTATTTTTGAATAATTCACATGGCTCCATTATAATTTAAACTATATCATTAAATAGTAATAATATGAAAATATATATAAATGAGTAAAAATAGACTTAACAGTTCCAAAAATTATGGAAGAATACTTTTTCTTTTTTCGCATGATGAAAAATATCCTGTAAAGCCCACTGAAAATTGATTAAATAGATTTTTTGTAACTGCAAGAGTCCCCATATTCTTATTTATATAAAAACAATGGCCATAAATACAGCAACCATTGCAAAGATCCAGTCAAAGTATTCATAGAAGAGTTCTTAAATTTATGGTTTTTGAAATGCATTTTCTTCCCATCCACATTTATAAAAATTCATAATGCAAGATAAAGCGAGAACCATACAAATTAGTGAACAAATAAACATTAAGAAATTTTGCTTAAAAGTTTATAATGGGTTAAAATTTGACGTTAAACCCATAAAAAATTATGTAAAACATGTGAAGTCATAAAAAGAGACCTGATCTATGATACAAGACTACCTAGTTCTTTATTTTCTGTTTTTTTTCCCAAACATTCAAGACCAGAAAAGCCATTAGTGAAGGATGCTATGGTTAATGATGACTGATAATGAGACTCTTTTTCTTTTTGCTATTATGTTTTATAAACAGAATATTAAGCACAATGTTTACCAATAACGTTTCCATCTTTCATCCACTTAAATTTTGGTCTCGGAGCAGCTTCAGGATTACATTTGATTGTCACATTTCCTCCTTCTCCTGCATAAGTTTCAGGTTCAAGAGGGTGTTTGCGAAAAGTTGGACGAAGAGCTGCAGAAGAAAAATGGAAATTAATGACATATCAAGAATTCAACTGCTACATGTATTAATGGTGATACAATCCCTAACCCTAATAAAGATAGTATTAAATAAAAACTATATAAATGAATAAATCAAAAACTATTTCCTTAAAACTATATAGTATTATTCTGTTGTAACTTAAACCAAAAAATTCACCTAATATATATACACACACATAAACATACACACACAAATTATATATATACTCGTATATACATAAAGCATGTAACTGGGGTAACATTAAGACATATTATACAGATATTTTCTAGTTATCACACTGATCAGAAAAGTTATTCATTTTAGACCTAAACTAAATGAAAGTTATAGCCATTATTTACCTTAAAAACTAGAGTCTTTAGATTTCTTCAACAGGGAGGGAATTGCTACTGTCATAATGTTACCCCGCCATCTGGGGTAACATTAGGACAGACACGTTTCTTCATTTTATGGGAAAACAGTAGGAAAAAATTGTAGATCATAACGTTTCCTGCATATACGTCTGATGCGCATCCAAACCTATTTAAGTTGCAAGAACATGATACATCATTCCAACGTATTTTTGTACCACTTTTTTAATAAAAAATATTATCGAGCCGGTAAGTACTGTATTTTTCCAAATTTCCAAGTTTCAAATAACAGGAACATTCTACAAGAAAACGTTATGCTCAACAACTTTTCCCTTCAGTATTTTTCTCTCAGACCAACTGTTTTGCCAAAATCTCATTTGAGCCATCTTAAAATTATGTCACAATATTACCCCAGTACTCTGAATAAGTTTCAAGCGGAGTTCAACCTTCAATCCGTTTGAATATAAGAATTGATCAAAAGATTAAATCATTGTGATAACATTAATGCAGTCAGTTCTCCAGTTATGACAAAGTTCCGTTCATCTATCTCGGTTATAAGTCGAAGTGGTCGTAAATTGGACAAAAAATATAACACCTAAGTATTTACATAAAAATATTTTATTTATTTGCTAAATGTATAGGGAAATAGTCATATAATACATTCTAATAGGATATTATCATATTCTTTGTTACTAATATCTTCTTGACAATCCCTTCAAACGGACACAATAGATAACTGATTGGCATTGGCTGAGAAAATCGATGTAATCATCCGGATGTCAGACGAAATCGATTGCATCATCTTGTTTTATGGCAAGAGCAATGTTTTTATGCAACAAAAAAATGTTTTTATCTTTTGAATTCTTTTCTGTTTATCGTAAGTTCGAATGATAACTACTTACCTGATATTCCCTAATTATAACAGAAAACCGGGCAATGGAGGTTTTAAAATCATTTTGTCAATTACTAAACAATAGCCACTTTATTAACTATTGCCAAGAAGGTAGAAAAGAGGCTACAGGTGGTTGGCCTGTCTCTAGTTGGCTCAAGTGGTGTTACAGACAAACTAAAATAGGAAACTAAACAAGAGCAATAAGTCCCCATAGATATTTATATTGTGAAATCCTGATTGTCCTAAAGCTACTTCCTCAGCCTTAAAGTTGCTCCAGTTTATAGTATACAAAATGCAAAAAGTAACGTCAGATTGGAATTTTGGGCTAATGTCTTGCAAGACAAGATGTTTTCTCTACATACCTCTGCATCGTGAATGACACTAAATTTATAATCAGCCACTGCTAACAATGAACTCAAATAATTTATATTAATATTTTGTAAAATAAAATATTAAATATTATCCGTCATGTTAGAAAATAGAAAATTGATATTTATATATCTGCATGTATCAGAATTATTTTATTTTATAGTAGATGCTCTCACCAAGAACTCTAGGAACCCATGCAGAAAAATATCATGAAACTTTAAAATCATTATTTGTAAGAGCTGTTCCAAGAGAGAGAGAGAGAGACAAATACTTTATTTACTAGAAGTTCAGCCCAAATATATTGGGTTGCTACATGACACTGTGTACTGACGATATATAATTAGACACAATACATATATTTATATATACTGTGTCTAATTATATATATATATATATATATATATATACGTGTGTGTGTGTGTGTTATAATACATATTTATATATAAAGTGTCTAAATAATTACATTTTTCATTTTCTTTCCACTTTAATCTGCATTTATCTTAACTCTATTATACCACATCTCTTCTTTTTCTTTCTTTTGTATTATAATCTTTCTGCTGCACTCTCATTTCTCCCACAATTTTCTTTTCCAGTATTTCTCGGCAATATCTTAATTTAATATAAAACTTTTACACTAAATTAAAGTAAATCATCAAAAATAAAAAAGCTAATCAATGTTAAAATTTTAAGAACGCACAAATTCATACTAAAACAGGTACAGGAAAAAAATAAATAAAAAAGATAGAGACTAATAAAGATAGTGTTAAATAAAAACTATATAAATGAATAAATCAAAAACTATTTCCTTAAAACTATATAGTATTATTCTGTTTTAACTTAAACCAAAAAATTCACCTAATATATATATATATATATATATATATATATATATATATATATATATATATATATATATATATATATATAGACACACACACACACACACACACACACACACACATAAAGCTAAGGAAATAATGGTTATTTAAGAGAAACAAAAAGCTAAGAGTTGGTTCACAGAATTATGTGAAAAGGCAGCGGAAAAGGGAAGAAAAATAAAAGCCCTCTGCCAAGCCAAAGCTGATTAAGCTATGTTAGAAAAATATGCTGCCACTAGGATGATGACAAACAAGATAGTAAGAACATCAAACAGAGAATTCCTCTAAGAAAGACTGCAAACTATTGAGGACAACTGGCAGGGTGGAAATATATGTGAATTCTGCGCAGACATCAGGAAAGAAAGGGTAGGATATAAAGCGAGAAATACCCAAATTCGGAGAAAAGATGGCAAACTTACGGCATCCAAAGAAAAGGTAGTCAGCTTTTCAACCAAGGAAATCCCACAAACGAAGCAGACATGGACCACACTAAGAACCTTGACCCACAAAGAGGTTGAAAAACAGATATTCTGGATATGGAAATAGCTATCGACAGGCTTAAAAGAAGAAAGGCCCCAGGGATGGACAGCCTACCATCAGAGCTGTTTAAAGATGGTGAGAACCTCTAAGAGCCAAGCTATTAGAACTAATCCAGAAAATATGGGAGGAGAGGACACTAGAGGCTTGGATAAGGATGGTAACCACAGAGGCATAGCACTCCTTCCGGTTGCCTATAAGATAATGACCAATGCAATTAAAATAGATGACCACAGATTCATAATCAGCCATGGTTTCAATATGAATGACCTGAAGCTATATGAAAAAAATTACAATGCATAACGGAACTAATGTCAAGGTTTAATAATTCACTCTGTATATCTTCTGGTATAGAAACATTACCAAAGGGAAAGTTAATGCCAGCAGTTCTTCACAACTTTGTTCAGGATTATGAGAACCCAATTTCTAGGAAAATTCTACAAATACCTGGGCATTAAGTAAGATATTAAGGTAGTAAAGAAAGAGATAGTGCTCAGTGAATTAATAAGATAGTTTATGAAAAGGCTACAGAAGGTTCTTAAAAGTCATCTGACTGGTAAAAATAAAATCCATGCCATTAATACATGGGCGATTCCATGGGTAACGTATAGTTTTGGTATAATAAACTGGTCGGCTATCAACCTTCAAGAAATGGACTGGCTGGTGCGTACAATAATAGCGAATGCTTAAATTCATCACCCAAAGCAGTCTAAGACTATATTCTATTTGCCTAGGAAGAAAGGTGGCCGTGGGCTTATTGTGATTGAAGACTGATGCCGAAAATTCCATGCAGGAGTATTTTATGGGCAGTAAATCTACAGTCATCGTCATGATGAGAGTTGAATGAAGATTACACTACCCTTAACTTCAAATATCCGAAGCTGCAGGGAATAAAAAATGACAACCACTACAAGACTGGAAGTCTGGAAGGAGAAATAATTGCGTGGGAGATTTTCTGTCCTACTCAGAGGATGTTTTCAAATAATGATCACTGTTAACAGACTAATTTTATTCAAATTCTCAAAAATATTAAACATTTTGTAGACTAATCTTCTTTACAGCAGATATTGTTACCTGACAAAGAAGGTAGATATCTAGTTTATTTTTAAAGAATACACGATTGTCATGTTCTATCTACTATTACTATCTACAACTACTAGTGTATAGGAACATATACTATTTTGTTAAATATAGAAATCTAAATATTTATAAATATAAACAGAATATGTAATGAGAATTTAGAGCTTGTAATATCTGAACCTTGCTTATTTTATATAAAATAAAAAAATCTATTAAAATCAAAGTTTTAATGAACTTACTTAAAACTCTTAGCTGAGCAGACGAATATCTGATTTTCAGATTGTTTTGGGCTCTGCATTGAAACATTGCAGGATCTGTTTCAGCATTTAGATATTTTATTGTTAAAACGTTATCTTGAATAGCATAACGATTTTGATCTGAAGGAGGAAGGCGATCAATCTAAAAATAAATTCCATTTTAAAATTTGCATATTTATTGCAAAACTTTCATTGGTTCCTTTTTTAAATATAAAAAAAAAAATCATAAAAATGTCTTCCAAACTTAAAAAAAAAAAAAAAAAAAATAATCTTACTCAATACAATGAAGTCTCAAGAAGCACTTTGCTGAAAAGCAGTGGTTTCTTTGTATAAGTGAATGTTTTGTATTACTGAATATCGTATAAGTGAATAATTAATTACACAAGATTAAATAGAGCTTTGTCGGGAATGAGAATTTCTTCATATAACTGAATGTTTTGTATGAATGAGTTTTGTATAAATGGCATTCCACTGTATATAACAGTTTAATTTTTAAGAAAAACATTTTTTATAACTTAACCACTATTGTTTGTCTCCATATTAAACAGTCATTGATGATTAAAAAAATATGCCTTTTAATTATGAGATCCACATTAAATTATGTAATACAAATGTATTAAGAAATTATTTAGGTTTAGAAAAGTGAAATAAACCAATGACAAAATAAATTACAATTAATACCCAGTCTTAATGATTTTTAAATAGAAAAGTTGTTACAAAGGCATTACATAGCTATAATCTTGATGAATTCATGTTGAACCAAAAAACATTGAAGTACTCGTGCCTTCTGAACAAAAAAAAAAAAGTAGGAATGACAAATGTTTCTATGACAAATAAAAACTTAAACGCAACAAATCAAATTAATTTTTTCTATAAGGTTGTTAAATTTTAAAAATTTAAATAGGTTATTTAATACTTAAGAATATTAAAACATTAATGATTTTGAAATAATATATTTAATTCCCATTTAACTCTTTTGTTTGTAAAATCAAAAATGTACCTAACTCTGTGGTGTTTGGGTAAAGGGGTATAAGTCGTTTTTCAAGTTTGTGAAAAATCAAAATTGAAAGTTTTGCAGTTTATCACAAATCAAAAGTTAAAGGTGTATGTTGAAACTTATGATTTTCAATTTTAAGGTATCAAAATGGTTCAGAACTGAATATTTGTAAATCATAAAAATCATTGTCCAGACTGAAAATTTAAATTTTCAAAAAAGTATTTAATTACATCCTTTTATCCAAAATTTTTTTCTGACTTGTGCCCTTTTTAACTTTAGATATGGGATAAAATTAAAAAAACAATTTTTTTTTAATAAGTCTCTTGGTAACATATTTGCAGTAAAAACAGTCCCCAGTGTAGAAAAAAAAAACAGGCCCAGAATTTTTCTTTTCTTTTCTTTTTTTTTTTTACAAGTTTTAAAGGCAATTGATTAAAAACAAGAATTTCAAGGAAAACATATATTTAAGAGTGATATATTAGAAAATATTAATAAGCAGAGGTAGGTGTAGAACATATTTTTGAAGAGGAATCTTAATACCATAAAAATTCTCTTTCAAGGTATTATTGGTTTTAAAAGCATTTTCTAGGAATTAAAAGAAAGAGCATATAATTGAACAATAAGAACCAGTGGTCCTCTAACTTTTCTGTCTGGGGGCACACTGAAATTATTAAACGACATTCACGGCATCCCGGTTATTATTATTTTTTTTTATATAAATGAAATAATAATCCATTAAATAAAAAAAAAAAAAAAAAACATAGAAAACATGGAAGTGTAATAAAAAATAAATATGAATTTTTAATAATGGTTTTAATCAGGGATTGAAATTATCTCTTATTTTTCTCTCCAAGTGAATACAAATTACAAAATGATTTTTATAATTGGCATCAAAAGATAAAAGTCATACCACGACTTCAAATAAAAAAAGTTATGATTTGATTTTTATACTTCAAGCCAAAAAATAAAAGTAAATGTTAAATTTTTATTATTTGGCAACGAATATAACACTTATTGTAATATTTTCGATATTGAGGTCCATTATTGGGTTATCGAACGTGCTGATTATGAAAATACTATAGATTTTATGATTGTGCGCTCACCTATCAATTCATTATAACATTTGGTATATCCTCGATATCAGGATCCATTATGTGGTTATTGAAGGTGATGATTATAACAATACTATCGATTCTAAGATCGTACACTCACGTATAGATTTATTTTAACATTTCAGATATCCTCGATATTCAGATCTATTATTGGGTTATCAAAAGTGCTTATTATAAATATACTAGCAGGTGGCAAATGCCACAGGCCTCAAATTGGCCTTTATAACAATAAAATATAATATCAAATTGTATTTATATGTAGTAATACAATTCTATATGAAGTAATAAAATTAATAACTAACATTGTATTATTATGTATAACACCCAGCGACATCTTCAAATTTTGATTAAGAAGCTTAGGTCCCTCAAAAGTTGGCTGCCACAGGCCTACAAACTCATACTAATGCTACTAAGTCACCTTAACCCCTTCAATGCCAAGGTCATAACTGCTACAACCAGCAATGCTCTGTGCTATGGCCGGAGGAACAACAGTTGCGATTACCACTTTTTTGATAAATTCTTACCCCACTATTAACTAAATTGTCCCTATCTCTCGAAATTCAGGGAACGGTTCATTAATCTTATTTTTTTTTTTAATTAAGAAGGTGGCCAGTGGAATTGTTTACCCCCTTTAGGTTTACCCGAACCCCATACTTTTTTTTTTGTATGGTATGCTCGTAAACACAGAGATACATTAACATGTTGAAGGCGCACGTCATTCAGGAACGACGTAAATACATCACTACATCCGGCACCTGTCGTTCCAAAACTACGGGTCCCTTTTCTCTTTTACCCGCTCTTTGGAATTTCTTATGATATGGTGTCTACCGAAACTCCTTTCTTCCGAGGGAGCATTTACTCAGTATGCTTTTAGCTTTCAAACGGTGTATTTCGATTAAAACTTGGAATTTTTAAAACCCAGCTTCTTCTTAAAGGTAAGTTCTCAGTTACATTTTCCTCATTTTTTTTTTTAATTTAAATTTTCAATATGTTCTAAAACATTATTTATTTACAATTACGACCATTTATTTTTAATTAATTATGTTAAACAATATATTTTTTCAGATTATTATAACTCACAAATAAATCTTTGTGCCAAATCATGAAGCCTACCAACAGAGCAAGATCAACATCATGCCAGGTACAACTACAGAGGAGCGGCGCACTATCAGAAGAGTCTAGAGACTGAATCGAGTGTCGTCCCACTAGCAATCTCTGGTGCCATTCTTGTTAACTACGTGCCTCCTTTTTCAGCACTTTCTTATAAATTTGGTTTTATACTGACCCCTTAAAGCTGTTTCACAGTTTGCAAATTGATTCTTATTTGGGTTTAAAATAATGAATAAAGATAGAGTTAAGAGAAAGTACACGCCAAGTTTGAATTTTATTGTGCTGCATAAATATGTTCATAATTAAAAACCATAAAATTATCACTTTACTATCGCAATTGATTTTTTAAATAATTAATTTAATTTTCTACAAAAATAAATACTGTTATTATTATCCATTATGATTATAAATTCATAATTAAAAAACATACAATTACCCATTAACTATCATAAATAGGTACAAACTAGAATCTAACAAAATTAAATCACAATGGGTGTAGCAACTAGGAAAAAAATTTGTCGCGACGTAACAAAGCGGGGTAAAATATTTTTTTAGGGAGAGACAATGTTGATATTCGTTTTTTGCACCCCCAAAAACTACTAAATACAAATTTCCATAGCAATCGAAAAATTGCTTGTAAAAAACAGCTTTAAGCGGTGAGCATAAAACCAAATTTATAAGAAAGTGTGGAAAAAGGAGGCATGTAGTTAACAAGAATGGTCCCAGAGATCGCTAGTGGAACGACACTCGATTCAGTCTCTAGACTCTTCTGATAGTGCGCCGCTCCTCTATAGTTGTACCTCATGCCAATTTGAATAGTTTGTTTGTTATAGTAAATTAAATTAAAATTAGGTAGTGTAAATTTTAGTAAACAAATTAGAGTACATTCTAGTGTAAACAGTATTTTTTATTGTCAAAATTAAATGTTTGAGCAATAGTTGTAAATAGTTTGTTTATTATAATAAATTTTAATTCATAAGAAAATATTTATTTTTATTAGAATAAAATTCTATTAAAAAACAAAATTTTTATCCCCCCTAAAATAACACAAATTATTATTGCTACTATATTGAAAAATATTTTATTGACCATTCCTTAATTATATAATTAATTTTAAAACTTATAACAAAGATAAATAAATAATATTTCAAATTGATTAACAAGATGGAAGGTAATAACAAATAAACGTGTTAATATTAAATTACTAAGTCCACTGTCATGTGGGCTTGCCTAACTTATTTCTTGCTATCGGGGGCACGTAGTTCTGGAACTACTTTAATTTTTTACTATTAAAAATTGAAAAAAAAAAAATTTAATTATTTTTCCATAAATCTACATTAAAAATAGAGTAAAAATTATAAGTTGGAAAAAGCATTTGTTTTTTTAGCCCACTGGTAGCTTTCATTATCATGAGGTCAGCATTGAATGTGTCTTATTTTTTTCACTTGGTATTGGGAGAGTGAATTTTTTTTTTTTTTACAATTAATTTACGTGCTTATTTTTGTTCATTTCCTCTTTAATTTTATTAATATTACATGCCTCAGCATTTTGTTCTTCTTCCCTAACCCTAACATCAAAGGGTCTTCGTTATTCTACCTGTAGGGTCTTGAAAATCCCCGCCTCAATATAGTCACTTGCTGTTTATCAAGAACAGCTGTTAGTACCAATATAGTCACTGGTGATATCTTTTATTAAGTCTAGAACAAATGCTGTTAAATTATTTTTTATTCATTTTTTCCAGTAAACAGAGGTAATTCCATTATAATTCAATATTATTTCTTTCCATTCAAGTGTGTTCTTTGTTTATTTTATAATCTGGGGGAAAAAAAAATGAAAACAGTTTAAGTACTGTTTTCAAACAACAAAGAAAAAAAAGAGTGGAAGCCTATCATATGTGCTTGAAATGTCCTGATAATGCAGGCTTATGTATTGAGTGCTTCCCATTGCACTACAATTATTCATGCTTTCCTCTATTTATAATTTTAACCATGTACAGTTTATATATATATATATATATATATATATATATATATATATATATATATATATATATACACACACACACACGTATGTGTCTGCATGTGTATATATAATTTAACTTAATTTTAATCTACATATGCCAAATAGTCTATAATATTAATTGTTCTGTTTTATAATTTTTATTTTTATTTGTACAGTTTTTAGTTGTTATATATATATATATATATATATATATATATATATATATATATATATATATATATATATTCCTTGTAGTATAGAAAAATATAAAGTACATAACATTTTGTTTATATCAAATAAAGGGACTTGTTTTTGAGTCACATTACTATTTTCTTTGTTCATTAGGATGGTAAGAGGTTACTTGTCAGGTAAGGGCTACTTGATTAATTGCATTGAAAAACATAATATAAACGATCTCACAGCTAAGAGGAACGTTTGTAACATATTTACTTTTAGCAAATAAAATTAAAAATTATTATAATTAAATTTCTTTTAACTTAACTTCAAAAGTTAATGTAAAAAAAGATTTATCCTATTGAGTTAAAATAATTTAAAAAGTATTGAAAAATAACAGTTTTTAGGATAAATTTTTGTTGATCACAACAGTTGCAGCCTCGGCCACAGAGAAAAGTGGACTTGAATCTTTTTACCCAACAGTCAGCTTCCTGCGCAATTAGGTACATTTCAAATTATACCACTTAACTCTCCATCTTCCATTTTGAAATTGAATCCCATTTCATGTGTTGTTTCACGGTGAATACTGTTTCATTGACTTATATCGGAGATAAAGCTCATTATAAACAATCAAAATATGACCAGAACCCATTTCTACAAAAAAGTGACTTATACCCCTTTACCCAAACACCACAGAACTGTCTTTGAATTATATTGCTATTAAGGACTAAGTGTCTTTCCTCACTTTACCTATAGTCCTGATATCACACCATCTGAATATGACCATGTCCCATCATCAAAGGCACATTTTTTGAATAGGTGGTAATTTAGTAATTACAATGTGATATCTGGATACAAGGTGTTTTTTGTTTTTTTACCTCAAACTGAATGAGAATTCAGAATCATCCCCAAATTGAATTGGCAGACAGATGAATGAAAACAGTAGAAAATAATCTAATATACTTTGAGAAGTACTTTCAAATTATTATTTTATAATTATTATAATAAAATAGTTTTAAGGATTTTTTTTAACAACCTAATATCTTAAACAGTAATTTGGTGAATCAAAGTATTGGGAGTACAAATTAGTTCGGTCCGTTTTCAAAAGTTGGCTGTGGCTGTTATGACAGCTGATTTCGGGGGTTTCAGAGAGGGTTACACATCTGTCAATAATATTCAGTTTATATCACTTTGAGTTTCAAACAAAAACTTGATTTTTACTGTGTTGAATACATCAAATTTTGTGTTAACTAAGCAGCATTTGCGGGAGGTCTAGTATTCTGCTTTAATTGGAAGAAAAGTGCAGTTGAAGTGCATCGAATGCTTGTGGAAGTTTATTGTAGCCTAATCTCCAGGTTGTAGCAGCTCATAGTATACAACATCCTTTTGGTGAATTTTTTTTCTGTCCAGAGCGAGGCTTGTCTTCAATGCTGAAATCACCATTCTTGAAACGTCAAAACCATTCCCTACATGATTTATCAGTGGGAACATTGTCACCATAAACTTCCACAAGCATTCAATGCGCTTCAACTGCACTTTTCTTCCAATTAAAGCAGAAAACTAGACTTCCCACAAATGCTGCTTAGTTAACACCAAATTTGACATATTCAACACAGTAAAAAACAAGGTTTTTCTATGAAACTCAAAGCGATATAAACTGAATATTATTGACTGATGTCCAACCTCTCTGAAACCGCCGAAATCAGCTGTCATAACAGCCACAGTCATCTTTTGAAAACAGACCAAACTAATTTGTATTCCCGATACTTGATTTCTTAAATAATCACAAACAATACTTAATTACTAAAGTTGAATTAGAGTTTAAATAATCATAAATTTAAATATTTATTTTTATAAAAAAATAAATAAACAGATGAATACTAACTTGAAGTAAATTTCCATTTCTAAACCAACTATAAGTAACATCAGGAATGCCAAAAGCTTCACAAGTCCAAGTTAGCTCACCCTCATTATCAACATGCTTGTCAGTCAATGGAATTGTAAAATTAGGTTCCGCTGAAAGAAATGATGAATAAATGTATACATATACATATACATATACATACATACATATACATACATACATACACATATATATATATATATATATATATATATATATATATATATATATATATATATATATATATATATATCTGCACACATATATAAATATATAAACACACAGAGATTACACTATAAGAACCAGGAAACTTCAGGGGCTGATTCTATACCTCAAGATCAACAAAAAAGTACATATGAACCATGGCCCGATATCCCATAGAAAAGCATTAAATTTAATTAAGTTTTGTGTTATTTTAGTTGTCATCTTTTTTGTAAAATAGGAAGCGATAGCTCAAAACCTATTCAACTTCCAATTTCAACATCGTAAAGCAGACAAAATTTCCTTAAAGAAATGAGGTTTGGCTTAACTAAATCCATAATATGGAGGCTTTCAAGGGGGACCAATAGCGAAAAGTTTTATTTATTTTTAAAATCACACTTGTGAATGTTTTTCTCAGTCCCTTGTTAGGCAACAGATGCTCCACTTTCAGGACAAAGGACTAACAGTGAGGCTGGCCAGGACGACGAGACCCCAGCTTGAGATACGAAAGGTCCCCTCAGACTGGACAACAGCTGGAAGCTGGAAGAAGTCCTGTGGAGAAGTATTGAAGGCATGGGGATCAGATAACCCACAGAAGATAGCGAGAAGCGGGGGTGGATAAGGCCCTGCTTTTCCAATCCAGAGAGGAACGGCCTGAAGAGGACGTGAGTGGTGGAGGTCCATCTGGTTGTGAGAAACAGCATTCTGATGCTTAATGAGATCTCGGGGAGATGGTGGATCCTGGATATTAGGGACTATTTTGAACCACCTCTGTCTTAAGTGTCAATGGTTTGGCCACACCAAAGTTCGGTGTAAGAACACACTGGCGTGACGGTGGTGAGGCAAAGATGGGAATATTGCCAAGACTGCCCGATGAAGAGCTCCCTCTGAATGTAAGAGCTGTGCAGTGGTGGGGAAAAAGGAAGAGGAAAGGAGGCATAGTGCGGGCAGTCAGGACTGCCCAGTCACCTTGATGAGATGAGGAAACTGGCAAAAAGGGGATGGCATCTGAATAAAATGAGCCAAATGTTTCTCATGTTTGTCATCATGCTATTTTTGACACATTTTGAAACGTTCTTATTAGTCAGATTTGTGAAAAGCTTCAAAAAGTCTCTCAGATTTCAATGAATTATTCACCTGCAACGTGGTCCTGTTATGGCTAGACTGAGGGTGCTGCACGTCAACATGGCCCGGAGGTGAGTGGTGGCTGACAAGCAGAGGACTCTCGCATGGCAACAAGACCTAAAGGCTGTCCAGGGACCCTAATGCCAAAAGAATCTGGTGACTGGATTTGACGTAGACTTGAAAGCGGTGGGTTTGGAGAGTGGAGAGAGGAGGCCTAGTGCAGCCATATTCATCGTCAACCATTCAGTCGACACAATGGAGCTAAAACAGCATACATCCACGGATTAAGCGGCATGTTATGTCAGATGGGGCAACATTTCCTTTATCCGGGTCTCATCCAACATGCTGCCTCGAGAAAATATCGACAATAGCATCACCACCATGGAGGCTGTTGTGCTCCGATATCACAATGTCTTGATTTGGTCTGACACAAACTCATGGGGCACAGCCTGGAGTTTGGTGCGAATGGACATGAGAGGCAGGATTGTGGAGGATGGCGTCGCAAGATGTCAACTTGTGTCTGCCATGGGACATTTGGGACCTTTGCCTGGCATTGGACAAGCAGAGGACTGGATGAGCCCTAGGACTTGATGTCGATGCAGCAATCTTGATTTGTACCCAACATTTCGAGGAGAAGCTCCTTAGCATTTTCAATCAATGCTTGGACGAGGGGCAATACCGGAGACAGAGGAAGATCACTGACCTGCGACTTATATACAAAGGGAGACGTAAGGATAAGGAAGAGCCTAAGGTGTACCGACCCATATGCCTCCTATCTGTAATCAGTAAGGCCCTGGAACACCTAATCATCACAAGCTTACGGCCAGTCCTCCAAGGGGCGGGCCACCCACGACAATTTGGAACGACTAAGGGAAAGAGAAAAGCGGACAGGCTGATGGGAGTGCGGAGAGACGATGAGGAGAGGGCGGAGAAATAGATGTTGATGATATTATTCGACATATCCTCTGCCTTATAGTGTATGGTGGCCTTTCGCACTCCAGCGGCTGTAGGAGTTTGATGCCCCCCAGCAGCCTGTACAGCCTCGTTCATTGCTATCTCAGTGATAGGAGGGTCAAGATGCATAGTTGCTTCTATGAGGTTGAGAGAAAGATTAAGAGGAGCCGTCCGCAGGATTCCGTCCTTGGGCCAGCCCTGTGGAAACTAGTGTTTGATCAGTTATCGGGAGAACTGGACACAGAGGGATTTCTGGAGATGGCTTATGTCGATGACCTAGCTGTTATAGTTTCCGGAAACAGCAGAGCCAGGCTGATCCAAGGTACGGAGAGATGTGCCAGTAAGGTAAGGGAATGGTGTGAGAGGCGAAAGCTAAGCATGGCCACTACCAATGTTGCTGAGAGGCTCGACAGATAGGGCTTACTCTGTCAGCCTTAACATAGGAGAACGGGTCCACCTCGGTGATAGCTCCAATTCAAGAAGAGATTTGACGTCACCCCCAAATTTGATGTTAAGAGGCAAGGGCTTAATGCACTTCCTGAGGGACTGCAGTAGAGGGTAGGTGAGAAGCCTGGGAGGAGGAAGGTGTTGAAGGAGGATTCACTGGTTGAGTGGAACAGAGGGTGGGTCATTTGTGAAAAGGATACAACCCTTAAGAAGTTTTTTCCTACCATCTACTCCAGGTTAGCGGCAAAGTGGGTCCATCCCGATTACTGGTCCTGACAGATTCTGACAGGCCTTGGAGGTTTCCGGGAGAAATTTCGGTGTGCCTGATACAGCCGAGCACGCAGTAATATCCTGTGCCGCCATGGATGGACATCGAGCCATATCCAGGAAAACCGGACTATACGCCTTTAACAAGGCCGATTTCCCGCGGTTGGTAGAGGAGGAGATCTGTCCCTTCTACATGGAATATATAAGAAGGTGGAGAGAGGTCGTGGGTCCCACACATTTCACTCTTGGTAGGGGCCGTCCTCCCGAAGAAGAGGAGGCTGCCGCTGCTGAGACAGCCTGAGGAGGAACCGTAGGAAGAAGCTGAAGTCTAGGGGCGGCTCTGGGTAGTGCAGAGAGGAGGCTCAGGAAGGAAGGACATAAAGGTACAGCCCCATCAGTAAACGGTGAGCAGCCACACACTGGGCTGCACCATAGAATACCCAAATATTGTTCCCATAATTAAAGATACCCTTAAATTATGTATGAGAATAATAAATAAAGCTGAGTTTTATTGGCGGTAGTGGCATACGTACAACCCATGTGTAACACCCCACTGCTGCTGAAACCCCATATGCCAGAAATGGCCTGGTAAGGGGATTAATAAAAATAAAAAAAAACTTTAATTTCAGGAAAACTTCTCCTTTTATTAAGTTTTTATTTTGTATAAATGAAGTTGAGGTTTCTTCATATATATATATTGTAATATACACATTTTTTCAGATTTTATATACGTAGTAAATAACTATTTTTAGATATCTTAAATTAGATTTAGTATTTGGAAATAGGGGTTCTAAGGAAAATAGTACAACATTTATTTATCCTGGTGACAATCATAAATTATAGTGCAGTATATCAAAGTGTGCTTGTCATCATAAATGAAACCAAAATAGACGCTTTCATTTAAAAACATGGCGGCTCTATTTTGGACTTCAACAGAACCACTGCCATAATGAGCGAGTGGGTGAAATTCATCAATTTTTCAATAGTTCACCAATAAACCTAATATAAGAAAATAAAAAGAAGTTGAAGAGATTTTGATCAAACGAAAACTTCTGAAAATCATAAATGGTCCATTCGTATTGGAGAATCAAAAGTTCGCCATTTTGAAACCTGGGGAGAGTGTAACGGACAACAAAGGGAGAGTGGCTGTTATTGTTGTGGGACCAGGGACCGGAGCAGACATCTTAAGAGTTCCCGTAGTACTTCATCCACATCATTTGGTAACACACTTTAATTATATCCCATAGACCACGGCCGCCGTTCTTCAAAGAAGAAAGTGTTAAATTTAAGATATATTGACGCTTCACGTATTAGTATGTTTTGTATTAGTAATAGTTCCGTGTGTCTGTGCTTGATTGTCTAGTAACCCTGCCCTGAGAATAGAGTCAAAGCTATATAAAACAAATATATATATAAAAAAGTGAAAATAAGTTTATTTATTTATTTTCCAAAAAACCGTAACTTTACAATATATATATATATATATACACACACATATATATACAGGATGTAAAGCATAAGAACCAGGAAACTTCGAGGGCCGATTCTGCACCTTAAGAGCAACAAAAAAGTTCATAGAAAACATGATCTGATTTTCCACAGAAAATTTCTGTTATTTTAGGTAAGTCACATTTTTTGTTGAATAGAAAGCGATAGCTCAAAAGCTATTCAAGATAATTAAATTCCAATTGCACCATCCAGTATAAAAAGGAAATCCAGTAGCCAAATTTCCTTAGAGAAATACGGTTTGCCTTAACTAAATCCTTTGAACAGGGGCTTATAGGAGACCAATAGCGAAAAGTTTTATTTTATTTTTAAAATCACATTTGTGAAGGTTTTTCTCAACCCCTTGCTGGGCAAAAGATGCTCCACTTTCAGGAAAACTTCTCGTTTCCTATAAATATATAGTGATCCCTTAGATAAAAATAAATAATTTTTTCGCATATTACTAACATAAAAATTGAATATTCAATACTTCTTAAATCTAACTACTTATAAATCATGGGTATAAAAAATAAATATAAATTTACCAATTTTTTCTCGAAAAATATCAAATTTAGTTCTTTGTAAATAACCAAGGTGTGAAAAGACTAAGGGGCATGATTCTCCACAAAAAGTTTTAGGAAGGGTTTACTGAATTAGAGCCCCTGTTTCTAGCAAAATTTAATCCTTCAAATAAAAAACATTTTTGTATATTGTTATATAAAATTAAAAACATAATAATTTATGTTGTCATTTCAAAAAATTGTTTGATGTAATATTTTCCAGACACTTTTTGTGCTTCCTTTTTATATGTGCAGGTGGTTCTCATACTTATGTCAGGTTCCGTTCATTGGAGAATTTCTTCTAAATTCAAGTTTCTTGTTATGCCAATACAAAGATGAGGGAAATAAGCTGGTAATGGAATTTAACCCTAGAGAGATTTCAGACTCATTCTTAAACATAAGCGTTAAATTTAAATAGATCAGCAATAAGATATGATTGATTTCAATCACAACTGGGAAAATAATATCACTATACTTACTTAAGTAGGGTGGGAACAGTAAACAATCATGACCTAGAGTTACTATTAGTTTTAACATAACATGCTTCTATCCTAAAACCTAGTAATACTCGTACTCAACTAACAAACACATTTATAGCAATCTAACTTCGGTAATGCAATACATAAATAATTTGCATCATAAAAATTATTTTATTATTTAAAATTCTTGAATGTACCTTGAATATTAAGCTGAACACTGTGCTGAATAGAAGATCTACCATTATAGGCTCGGCAAACATACTCCCCTTGATCTTCAACATTAACATGTGGTATGATCAGAACACGATTGAAACTCATTGCTTTTACACTTCTAGGTAATGATGCTCCTTTCCTGGTCCAATTATATGAAGGTACAGGACTAAAATTAAAACAAAATGTTACTGTTCTGCATAGGTAACCAAGAAGACAAAAAAAAATAAATAAACATGAAAATCAGCAGTACCAAGTAGCTGTGAAAGTTATTGAGAAATTTCCCCGATAAGACAAAAAACAATAACAAAACAAATAATATTATTTAATTCAGATTGAATATTTTGAAAATGTGTAAAACATATAGTTAAAATTAGATGCAATCCAGGTTGTGAATTTAATTGATTTATCTTTCACACTAAAAGACAAAGCTGAACATCTTTCGGATTTAAAAACAGCTAAACATACTGAGTATAAACAGGGAATGATTTTTAAGAAATTAAAAGAAAAATTGAGAATATTTGTTTCTCCAACTTTTGGAAACGAAATCATTCAACTTGTTCATGATCATTATGGTTACATAGGCCCAGCACAGATGATTGCAACAATCAGGCCACATTATTACTTCAAAGGTTGCGACAAAGCAATCCATAACTTCTGTAAAAGTTGCCAGATTCAATAACAAGGTTTGTCATCGTTGTGCATTGGCCTACTTTCACAATTTGGTCCTGCTACTGAGGCCTTTTCAAATCATGTCGAATGATCGTGTTGGAGGTTCCCCAAAAAATCGATCACCCAAAAGATATATGCACATCTTGGTAGACCATTTCACTAGATATACGTGGATCTCCACTACCAAGAGTCAGAGCGCTCAAGATTTTATAAATCTAATTCAACCAATTGCTTAGAAGAAGAATATTTCGATCCTATTAGCTGACCAATATACAGGTATCAATTCAACCAATTTTCATAACTATTTAGTGAACAATAGGATACAATCGTTTTCACATGCATTGACTGACCACACAGAATCTAATGGGCTTAATGAACTATTAAACCAAACCCAAGTGAATTGTTTACGATGCAAAATAAACAGTGAAACTAATAAAGCCTGGCCGGTTCTTGCAAAGGAATGTGTCCATGAGTATAATGGTACCATTCATAGTTCCACACAATTCGCACCATCATATCTACTGCTAGGTAAGAAACAAACTATTTCTCCTCTTATCGTTGACAACCACTCTTCCCTAGAAGAAGATCGCAAAATAGCTTTTGCAATATTCCTTAAGAAGTTTCCAAATTAATAAAAAGCGCATAGATAGGAACCGACGCCAGCATACATTCAATGTTGGCGATTTGGTAACTATCAAAAATGGAAATAAATTGAATTGTAATAAGCTTGATCCTGTTCAAAATGGACCTTTTCCAATAATCCAACGTTTTATGAAGTAGCAAGTAGAAAGAGAAAGAAGATGCCCAATTTATTCCATTCCAGCAAGCTACTTCCTTTTTCTCCGCATGAAGCGTCTTCAGATGTGGAGGTGTAAAGTTTGCTAATCAGATAACACTACTGCAACCTTTCGTCGGTGATAACACAAACTTATCACTTGTTACAAACATTGTGTTTGTTTTAGTTGGTTAGTTTATAATTAATATATTATTATGTTTTAATAATATTTAGATAATTAAACATTTTGCAAAAAAAAAAAAAACAGGCATTATGTTTCTCCTTGGTCCAGTTCATGATATAAAATATTAAAATGCAAAATTATGGTATGAACGAATTGGTGAGTTACTGCATATATACATTTCACTTCAGCAAGATATTTCACTTGGAGCCATGAAGGGTTAAAAAACAAAAATTTGTCAATGATTTTACTACTAATACAAAATTAATGCAATCTGTATACGAACTTGCTATAAATTAAAAAGTAGAAAAACTATTTGACTGACGGAATAGCTACTCAAGGGATATTATGTTGTAAATAAATATTTTGTCCTGAATTCATAATTACATTTTTATTTTAAAGTTGAACACTGCCTGTGGTGGGAAATATTATTTTAATGACTATATTAAATAAATATTGTCAGTGTTATAAAAATAGTAGAGTTTCTTAAAAGTAAACATACCATCTCATAAACATACCATTTATTTTTTTTTTTTTTTAATTGATAATATCTTAATGGTGTTTTATTATAGCCCCATACATTGAAATTTTCATATCTTAACAGACAGATTCAAAGTATAGATAGAATGAGGAATATAAGAAAAGAATGATCAAAAGAACCAAAACAGCCAATGAGGAGGTCATTATTGTTGGATTCAAATAGCCAGTTGATTTGCAGACTCATCCTCAGATCTTATGGGAGTAATCTAATAGACTTTGGCCACAAAATCCTTGCCTATTGTGCCCGATCTGTTAGCCAAGAAAGGGTTAATATGATTCAAAATTCATATTTAATAAAATAAACTCCAAGGGTCAATAAGGGCCAAAAATAATAATCATGTTTAAATTTTTTTTTTTTTTATGATTATTGAATCAGTACATTAATTCAGCACTAAACACTTAAAAATTGAATGTATCAATACAAGAGCTTTATATTTATGAGGTAGAGTGAGTCATTGGTGGTTCACAGGTAATCACATTCCAAGATGTTAGTCATACTTTGAAAATGATAATGAAAATTTAAGCTAAATTAACAGTTGGAGAAAGAATAATTATTCTCCGGCATTTTAGATCAGAATACAAAAAAGGAGCTGAACTGGACTAATTATGTTCTTTATTAAAAACAATTATTAACTATTATTGCAGAAACTTGGAAGGAGGGTGTGCAAGCAATGAATAAGTCTTCTCCAGCAATTAGTTCTATGGCCAAATATACTTCCACCATTAACTATTATTATTTATTAATATTGGTTTAAACCTGATACTTACTATCCAAAAGCTACACATTCTAATCGAACTTCTTTTCCGGCAATAGGAGCTTCTGGAAATGCTTTAGGAAAATTGTTCGGAAACTTCAACTGCTGATAATTAGCTGTAACATTTTAATAAATTGACAACTATAAGGCATATTCAATATAGAAACAAACATACTATAACAAAATAGACTATGATGACAATAAGAAAATAAATCATTAACCAGAAAAAATATCTGAATCAATTTAGTTATATAACATTCTTACAATTAGGTAAAACTCTTAATGGAAAGAAGGGACCATTTCTGCCTGTATCTGATACTTGACTCTGAACAGAACAGCTGTAATTTCCTTGGTCAATAGTTTCTAAAGCAGAAAAATAAAGAGCTCCGTCAAACGAAACAAATACTCTTTTATCTTCTTCAACGAAATTGGGGAAATAATCTCTTGTCCAATGATAAATCACTCCTAAAATAAAAAATTAAAAAAAAAAAAATTAGTAAAAAATCCAGAAGTATAAAAGATTCAGTATTTTATATTACAATTTTACGAAAAAATATCAGCTTAAAATTGTATAACTAATGTGATTTATACTGAAAAACATTTTGGAGTAAAAACACTTATAAGTTTTCTCTGGATAGTATCAAATGGATACCCCTTTGTATTTATAAATATTTTTGTTTAATCATATGGTTAATCTATGTTCATTGTTAAATATTGGTTGTAATTTTCCAAATATAGTTTTCATGTTTTTGTTGAAGAGCATTAATTTCACACCTGGAAAATGTTGAGGAGGATCACAAGCTATAGCCTTTCCCCAATTCTCATTACCACTTTCTGGAGACCTTTTCAGATTAAAGTCACCAATTGAGCCAAATGACAATGTAACCGTTTCAGAAATTATTGTACCATAGTCGTTAAAGGCTTTGCAGTGGTATGAACCTCTGTCTTCCACCTAAAAAAATGAAATACAAATATAGATATAATGTTTAAAACATATTTTAATAGAAATGACCATTTTTTTAAATTAATACAAAAGAGAAAAAACGCAAAAATAGACATAAAATAATTGTTAAGCAATAAACAAAACAGAAGATTCCACACATGAAGATATCTAAATTAACGGTAAACAACTAACCTGTCGACGTATGGCCAATTCAGGCATCATCAGGACATAAGAAAAATGGAGCACATCTCATACCTAAAGTCTAAAAAGACATATCAACTAGAGACAGTACCACACTCCAAGACATTAATCCATATACATACTCACACTGTGGATAAGAGATGTGGTGCATTTTATTTTCATTTCTAAGATTATTTTTTGTTTTTCTTTCTTCTTCCCTTATGATGCCTTTTAGTGAAACGGCAACAGGTTAGTTGTTTACAGTTATTTTAGACACCCTAGGCTTCATGTATGGAATCTTCCATATATATATCTTAACAAATGTTTAATTATTATATAAATCAATAAATACTCAAAGATTATCCCATTCCATCATTAAAGCAATTCAAATAAAATATAAATAATGTTGATACTTTAATTATCAATATATTAATTAATATATATTAAATTTGAATTACAGAAAAAAATAATAAGTAATAATCAAATTATCCACATGTTTAAATTGAATATGATTCAGTTATTTATTACATCAACAGAAATCATACAAAAAAAATCTGAAGATAAGTGGCACCAAAATAATAAGAAAGTTATATTTAATATAAGGAAGCGTAAGCTAGATAAACAATGTGAAAAAAAATATAATGTGAGTAAACTTTTCCCAAGAAATTTACCTGTCTAGGCGAATTTATAATAAATGTACCACCACTGATTGTAAATCTTTCATCAGATAAAGGATCAATTCTCTTAGCAACAAGTACATCATTGACATAATCTTCTTTGTACCAATCATATGTAGGAGTGGGATATCCTCCAGCTAGACAACTATAAATATATCAGCACAGCATTATGTTTTTGAAAATTTAAATTATTTTAGTGCTATTGTATAAAATTTATGCAAATGAATCTAAAATTTTCATATCTTAAAAAATTAAAACTGTAAGACAGGAGATGATATTGATATTGAATTATCATCGAGGAGTCTCTTAAATCATAGATAAAAAACAGAATTAAAAAAAAAAAATTGTTCGATACAGAACCAATACAATGCGATATAATTTATTATTGACATTAAATTAACTATTTCATAACCTTTTTATAATTTCTAGATAGAATAAGCTGTCGGCAGACCAAGAGACAACGAAAACATACTATCACCTTACAGGTGCAGCGAGAGTAAAAGTGTTTGAAATGGTCGCGCGAATACTGGAGGGTTAGCTCAACATACAAACTCAAATGCTTACATAGTTCACTAACCATAAGTTGAGCCATGAAAAACGAAATAGCCAGAAGGGGGGAAAAGTTTGCTAGGCTGGTAGGGCAAAATTATGCTGTGTGCACTTTTGCCCCCATGAGCATGCTTTTACACCACTGTACAGTGGTTTATCGCTGATCACAAATTAATAACTCTTATTCCATTCTAGGTTTTAATACCTACAATACAAGTACTTCTACCAAAAATTAAATTAAGAAAAAAACACAAAAGTAACGGATTAGAATCTATGTTTCTGGCATTGAGGCAAAGGAAGCTTTTTGGAAAAACCAAGAGATAATTGGTTCCTTCCAAACCAAAAAAAAACTTGCAAATTCAAGTTCTGAGTCAGACACAAAGATGACTGCGCAACAGCAGCTCTGACCTTGATATGCACTTCTTCAAATTAGATCAGGATGACTAAAAGGATAATGATCGCTCTCCCTTGCTCCAGAAAGATAACTTTGTTGTTGTAAAGATACAATGGAAAGCCAAAGATTCCTTTTAGTTTCATGTTTTCAAAATTAATTATTTTCATCATAATGACAACAATGGAATCTTTTACAAACGAGTTACCAACAAATACCAAATTCAAGAAACTGAAGAAGATAGTTATGTTGACAACAAAAACATAATTTAAATTTAAACTGTTGATAATTCACCAATGGAAGATGCTCTAGGACAGAATTTAGTGAAGATCATAAACTTCATGCAGAATATTGGGAGAATTGATGACCAATTGTTCTATATATCAGTTGACGTCTGCATGATGGTATAGAAGGATCAATCTAATTAGGGATTGATCCTTCTATACCATCATCCGGACGCCAAATTATTATGAGGCGAGCCAAGCTATAACGCATATTACATCACCCAACGAATAGAAGTGGCAAATAATTTATCAATCCCTAATTGTTCTATAAATATAAAAAAAATAACAAAATTGCATACTTTTACCCCCTCCTACCCTACATGTTGCAATTGTGAGATTATCGGCTTGAAATTAATATTTGTTGGACATCAAAACTTTCTGTATAGTTTTTGATGCTGATCCGATGACGTGAGGCATCAGAGCAGACCAAAAAGTCAAGTATTGTTTCCAACAAATTTCTACAAGCAAATCAAATAAAATTAAATTTGAGGGTGATACGATGATGAGAGGCAGTAGCATTTAGTGAAAATATAAGAGCTGTTCCACGATGAATCCATTTTTATAGCTCAATTTTCCACTTTTAAAAAGTGAGGATTTATAAGAAGCTGTATAACTTGTGAAATAGTTCTTTATGGGTCCTCAGGTCTTTTATTTTTATATAACCATTAGTTTCTATTTTAAACAAAATTATAGGTATATTTTAAAATTTGAAATAACCTTTGTAATGTATAATAATAATAAGAATTTTGTCGATTAATTTTCTAGGGATTTGAATTTAAAAGTGGTAACAGGGTTATATCACAAAGTTGGTAGGCACTTATAAATAAAAAATTAAAATAATGTAAATTGCAATTTAGGTTCTCAATGAATATCTTTTGTTTCCAAAATGTGTATACCCTGGCATAAGGCATCTGGTTCATCAACCTGTTAGCATAAATAATAAAAAACAGCGGATATTATATTATAATTTGTACAGTTTTAATGTTATAACAATGAACAATTTAATAGGCTATTTTGTTTTGCGAGCTTTCCAGTATATTCACATTCTGCATTAAATTCAACCAAAAACGAGCCAATATAGATGAATAACAAAGTTTTGGGAGTTAACACAACAGGTGGGAGGAGTGGTTGGTTGGTAGATTTTGCAACAGTCTCTCACACACCTCTTGTCTGAAACTATCCAAAATCTTTTAGACTATGTGATCAAGTATCTAAATTTAATAATGTATATCTTCTTTATATTTTAAAGCAAAATTTGTCACAATTGTTTCTCTTTAGTAAGAAAAAAAAGTAAACAAGAACTCAAGGTATATTTGTTGAAATTAAATTGAGGAAGTGATATGGAAATTTTTTAAAAACATGAAGTAGTTATGTTGTGTTGACTAGAAAGTAGCAATCAGTTGGTATGAGCAGAAGTCACGTGAAATGGAGTTGCTTATTTATTTATTTTAGGAAATAAAAACATAGTTATTCTACCTATTGGGTGGTCAATTGTTTAATCACCATATATCAAGTACAAGCTCACATACATAGAAATATAAAATTAAAATATGATGAAAATATTATAAATAAAAAATGTGTCAACAACTTTCATTCAAAAATAATGCTTACACACATTGACAAAAAATACTTTCAATACTTAAGAACAAGTAACAAAATGATACCTTAATGTAACATAATTGTGAATTTTGATTTTAGATAAATCAAATACAACATCAACAGGTTGTTTTATAAAATATGGCCCATGTGGAATTTTTGTGGGATCTTTAACATCAACACCATACTGATATGTTCTATCATCTACCACTAAATAATGAACTTTTGTAATGGGAAGTTCACATATGTACAACAGTTCTTCATCACCACTAGCACCTTCAAAACCCCATCTTTTTGCTTCATTGGAGAATCTGAAAATAAAAACACCAAAACAATCAAATCTGATACTGAGACGACAGAAATAAACTTATATAAACTAGATACAATATAAAATATTCTATCCCCCTCATTTAATTTCTGGAAAATCTTAAAACAGAGAGCTCAGCAGGACAGTGCAGGATAGGAGTACCTGGAAGTTTCTCATGGACACCCTGTGCTCCATGCAGAGGAAAAGGAAATAACTAAGTAACTTATTGAATATAGAAAATTTAATCAATAAAAAAACAAAGAAATGAGTCTTTCTATTAAAAAGTCTACAGTTAATCTCACATATGAATATTGAAACTGTAGATTAAATGAATCAAGATTTTCCTTTGTGGAGTACTTTAAATTTAAAAAAATAATTTTTTTTTAATCACAAGTTATATTATAATTATTATCAAAATGTATCGAAGTCGGAAGATTGTTCATATACCTTCAAACTTCTAACATCTATTTATCTTAATAAATTATTTTTTCCTTCTACATACGAGGTTTGTTCAAAAGAAAAGGTGAATTTTGAATTTTCATGGGCTGTGTACATTCGAATATCAAAATTTTTTTTGGTTATGTTGGTACACATGTTAGTCATATGTTGGCACTATCAGGCAATTTGGATTAGTAGTTTGTTGTTGACAACTGAAAAGGTTAATGACGTTTGTGTGTGTTCTTCGATTTTTGACTTTTGAAAAAAATGGATCAAAGAATATGTATTAAATTTTGTGTTAAAAATGGAATCAAGTGCTCCAAGGCACTTGAAATGTTGACTGCGGCATTCGGCGAGTCCACTTTGTCTCAAAAAAGTGTTTATAAGTGGTACAAGCACTTTACAGAAGGCCGAGAAGATGTTGATGACGATGAGCAACCATGTCAACAAGTGAAGAAAACATTGAAAAAAATTGTTTTGGAAAATCGTCGAATCACTATTAGGGAAGTTGCAGAGGATGTTTTCATATCAATCGGCTCATGCCATGCAATTTTCTCGAATGTTTTAGGCATGAAATGTGTGGCAGCGAATTTTGTTCCAAAATTGCTAAATTTTGAGCAAAAGCAACGTCGCATTAGTATCGCTCAGGAGTTCTTGAATGACGTCAACGACGATCCAGGTTTGCTCAAAAGGGTCATAACTGGTGACGAAGCGTGGGTATATGGTTATGACGTCAGAACCAAGGCCCAATCATCCCAATGGAAGCAGCCAGATGAGCCAAGACCGAAAAAAGCACGCCAAGCTTGATCAAATGTGAAGGTTTTGCTCACTATTTTCTTCGATTACAATGGCGTGGTGCATCATGAGTTCTTGCCAACAGGTCGTACGGTTAATAAGGAATACTACAAGGAAGTTATGCAATGTTTGCGTGAAGCAATACGGCTCAAACGATCGGAATTGTGGAAAAAAAAATCATGGATTCTGCATAACAATAATGCATCAGCTCACACATCAATACTTGTTCGTGATTTTTTGGCCAAAAACAACACCCTAATCATGCCTCAACCATCTTATTCACCAGATTTGGCTCCCTGCGACTTTTTCCTATTCCCAAAACTGAAGAGACCGATGAAAGGAAAGCGTTTTGCCACAATTGATGAGATAAAGTCAGAATCGAAGAACGAGCTGATGGCCATACCGAAAAGCGCATTTCAGAAGTGCTTCGAGGATTGGAAGAAGCGCTGGCATAAGTGCATTATATCTGAGGGGGATTACTTTGAAGGGGACAAAATGGATATTGATGAATAAATAAATACTTTAAAAAAAAAAATCAAACTTCACCTTTTCTTTTGAACAAACCTCGTATATGTAACCGTCCAAGTTATTATCCTTAAACCACTAAGAGTTAGTAGTTAGATGTAATATAGGCAAATTGTTCTTTAAAATAATTTAGCATGAATTAAACTTAAAGTTTAAGGATCATAAAATGGACAATCAAGTGGCCAATAATGTATCTGTAGAAAGGAAAAATAATTTATTAACATAAATGAATTTCGATAATGGACAAATTGTCCGAAACGTCAATATATGAATAAAGATGTTAAAAGTTTGAAGGCATATATATGATCAATCTTCCTACCTTGGTACATTTCAATAACTTACTATAAGCCTTCATCGAGAAAAGTTTTAATTGTAATTATTATCAATATTAGCACCAAACTACAGGTCAAAACATCTTATCTTTCTAGGTACCATTGGGTAGGTTTACCTTCAGGGCCTCAAAAAATTAAAGGTTTTAAAAAGAGCCCCTTAGATTACTAGGATTTGTAATTCAATCTCAATTTTCAATTTTAATAATGACAGACACTTTCAAAATTCCAAACAATTAAAAAAAAAATTCTAATTTACTATGAAGTTACATGATTCAGAATAACCTTAAAAAATGATTACATTCATTTAGTTAATAATAAACTACATAGTTAGGATTACATAATATTAAGATTTAATATTCACAATTCACTAAAAATAAAGAGTCATTAGTTTTACTTATATATTTATCATGAAATAATATAAAATAAATATGAAAAATAAAATAAGAAAATTACTTGTAAACAAGATAAGAACTTTGTGCCAAATCATTCCCTCTTTCGTTCAAGAATGCTGCATCCAAATCATTTAATGATGAACCATCACCATCATTTATCCAATAATCTGGACTCTGCTGTCGAGCACCAATATACCATCTCCGATGCTGAGGGTCTTGCAATGATAGTTGATAAACTAAAAACCCGTGCTCTTCTGGACTGCTTACACTTGCAAGTTCTGCTTCATAAGCCTAAATGCACAAAATAAATAAAACCTAATCAATTTATTAAATACTAAGCAATAAAAAAACAAGTTAATTTGAATTTACACACCAAAGGGAAAATCATTTTACCTTAATAAAAATAACAATTAGAACTAAATAGGATCCTGTAAGATACAATGTTTAATCCCCAAGTACTCCGTGCTTCTTGGAGTTACACTAATACTCACACCGCAACACATTTTTTTTTTCTATTCCAATGCTTATATCTTGTAAAATATAAAAGCTAGAAAAACGTAGTTATGTCCATTTTATTTAGTGTTACATTTTCTTCCAAAAACCATGAATATAAATACATGATATGTACTTATACTCAATAAAAAAATCACTAATCAGATGATTGAAAAAAAAATTGACTTGATTTGAAAACACAGAGGACGCGTTGGGCATTTTCAATAGAAATAAAAAGTTCTTACCACTCAAAAAAAAAGTGTGGTCTTTTTTACGCGTACATGAGTGGCTTGAGGGTTAATAAACTTATCACACTCCTTCAATAGCGTTTGGAGAAGTAGATGGAAGAGGAATATTTTGCCAAAATCACGCTATATGAAGAAGGGAAAATTTAATTTTAAACTCTGTTAAATGGATTTGCATTTAAAAAGGCTTACAGCAATAAGTCAGGTCATAAATATAATTACTGACTAGTTAAGGGGTAGGCTATTGATGTATCAAAAACAGGTCTAAGGGCCGAGATTTAAGAAGTAAAATTTTAAAGCAATAATAAAGAAGTCTAGATCCTTATTGATCAACAATACGAAATAAAGTGAGAGCGGACAGATGTTGATTCCTATGTTATTATATTAATAGATGTTGATTATTTAGGACAACCTCATTTATTTGATATCTGATAACACATGAATACATCAGGCAATGAGAAAAGGAAAATAGGTTATTAAATAACCCTTTTGCTGAATTATTGATACACGAAACCCATAGTCTATACATTATTAATATTAGAGGTGCTATTGATGGTAGTGCGGGGCTTACAGCTCTTGACAGCTTCAGTTAGGACCTTAAGGTCATGTAGTGAAGACAAAGTTGCTTATCAAAAAGTTCTACTCACCGTAAGTTGATATCTCCTAAAACATACAAAGTATGATGTATCCATAATGTGTATTATTTCTTTTTAAAGCATAAGCGTATTTTGTACCCATGATCCGGTGTTTTTTTTTTTTTATGGCGTAAATATCATGTGCCAAGGTAGGAAGTGCCACAGGCCTCGGATTGGCCTTTATAAAAATAAAATACAATATCAAATTATATTAGGGATTGATAAATAAACTATAATCATGCGGATGTCATAAACCATCATACGGATGCCAACTCAAATTATTTAACATATATGTTGTAATGAAATTAATAGCAAACATTCTATTACTATGTATAACACTCAGACATATCTTCCGATTATGAGTAAGAACCTTAGGGGTCTAAAAACTTGACTGCCAAGGACCTCCAAAATACTGCTGAAGGTACCCATCGTCAAGTGAATTTTTTTTTTTCCTACGTTCTGAAACTTTTGTAACTTATTACTCTTGTATATACAGTCATGCCCTGCTTAACATGAGCAATAAGTTTCTGGACAATTTGTGTAAAACAAAAATTGCGCTAAACGGGGTTTCCTATTTTTTTACTCTCCAATCCAAACAGCTTAGAGTCTGTACAAGTCTATCAACCCCAAAAGAAGTGTAAGCCGATCCTTGGCCGCTTTGAAGCCAAGCGTCTGTCACTCATTTTATCATTAGAAATAAAAGTGCGTGAAGGTAATTTTTTTCCAAAACAGCCCTTTCTCATCCACATTGAAAATCATATTAGGGGGATAAATAGCTTTGGCTATTCATCAAATACTTAAACATAGAGGGATATTAATTGGCTACTTCCATATCAGCACTGGCTGATTCTCCTTGAAGTCAAAAGCTATGAAGATTTGAACGACGTTTGAATCGATCAAACCTACTTCGACTTGCGTTGAATTCAATGGACGAGAAATTTCTTCCTTCTTTTGTTTGATGTTGTTAAACAGGGAAATGGGTTTAGCCATAATAACAGCCAGGCTTAAAGGCATTCGCCGCTAGTTCAATCTTAAACCCAAACTGACAGTAGGTGTTCCATTTTTCTACAACAGAGGATCTAGATTGATTTACTTTTGTAACAGCAGCAGATGTTCCTGCGGACAGACTGGATAGCACAAGTTTTTCTTTGATTTTTGCTACTGTACATACGGATGACTCCAACAGGTTAAACTCACAACTTCTGTTGTACTAACACGCATCTCTAAACTGTTTATAAATCCATTTTAATTTCTAACATTAACAATTTATGTTTTAATTTAAACACTTTATCAGCCCACATTTTCATGCTTTAACAAGACGGACCTGTTCAAATCGAAGAGAAAGAAGAGTAAATTTTATTATATAACAATTCAACCTATTATGAAAGATCTATTTTATGAAGTTTTTCAAGGTTAATGTGAGCTAAAAAACTCTTCCTTATAACTTTATTCAGTTTTATACATTATACAGTAAATCCTATTGTTTAAAAGAATCAATAGAAGGAGAAACGTTTTCTATAAGTAGTTCCAAGAAATTTTTAAGCCTAACAAACAAGTCCCAATAAAGAATTATAAATAAATCAATGTCTGTTAATTATTAATAAAGTATGAGCAATATATATAAAGGAATTACAAATATATAAAAAAAAAATATATATATATAGAAACAGCATCCATATTATAGCGAATTCACATAAAAAGGGGGATGACTGTAAATATATCAGAAAGAATCTAGTTTGCTCCTTAACATTATGATAATTTTAAATCAACTTATTTTTTACAAACACATGGTACAATATGTCAAAATATGATGTATATCATTTTATACCTAAAATATACCTTAAGTTAGAAGTAAGAATGTGATTTTTTATTTGTACTGGAGACGTTTTATTCTTGATTGTTAGAGCCTATAATGGTCTACGTCAAGCTATTTGATGTCATATATTTCAAGATATTTGATTTCCTTTTAAAATAAATTTGCAAGAATATGAATTGTAACAACAAATGTTAACTTTTTTATAGTTACCAATATGTGTTGTAAGATTTTATTTATGAAAAATTATTGATTATATTATATTTATCCACTTTGAGATGGAAAAAAATCTTATTGTTAATGGAAATTTGGTTATTAATTAATATCACGAAAATTTTCCTAGAAAATGTAAGAATAAAATAGAAAAAATGAATTAAAAAAACAGAATAATATAAGAAAATAATAATTGAGAATAAAAGTGAATGATAAAAAAAGTTTTAAAGAAAAATCAATGAAATTTTACTTTCATGGGTTTACTTATATGGGTTTGCCACACCCCTGATCCAGGATCCAGTTAGGTGAGAAAATAAACATGATCCGGCTGAGAGGTTAAACTGGGAATATTAATAAAATTTAACCATCATAAATAACAATTTAAATAAATCAGATAGATCAAAATAAATAAATTTAAGGTTCTAAAATGTGCTAAAATTTGTAGAATTGTAAAGATTTATGAATGAACGGCAATAACCTTTATTCTGGAACAAGCTTTTTCCTAAGAATAATAAATTAAAACATTTATTGTCTGGCTTTACTCATTTTAAACAAAATTACACAAACCTGACAGTTTCTATTAGCTTCATTTCTTGATTTACGAGGAGATTTGATGAATCTATAACATGAATTTTGAAACTTAGCCCAATACTGCGGACATTGTAATTCATGACCATCTTGTTCCAAAATGTCACAGTGAACCAAAAGAGGGATGAAAAAATAAAATATTATCTTCCAGTACATTTTATATCTGAAACATAAATACAGGTATTTAAAATATAAATATTTCTCAAACTCGTAAATATTTTTGGAAAATACAGAGTAAATAATAATAATATTAACAGTGATACTACCAATAATAATCATTCGTTAAGAACTTCATGGATATAAAAAAATCTTATCCTACTTCTTTTTTTTCTATTTATAGGTTTATTTCAAGTTAACAATAAGCAATTTATTAAGTAGGGACACCAAATAATAAATCTCAAATGACTGAATGAATACCTCATCCTGCTCTGCTTAACCTTCACAGCCTTTTGACTAATGAGACATATATATATATTTAAATAATTACATTCATATTATAGAGTATATGTATTTCATATTATAATGTATTTCTAATGTTAAATTGAAAAGTGAAAATTAGATGCAATAGATTCAAAACGAAGCTTAATTAAAGAAAATACAGTATTCATACATAAAACTATGATATTTAAAAAAACATTTGTGATGGCTGTATAACCAAACATTAACTTTTAATAATACATCTAGTATATACAATAAAATAATAAAATGGTGGAGATATAATTTGCCGTTAATAGAATCAAAGAGATAATAATTGGGATTGTGGGTCAGAAATAAAACTGGCAATCTTAAAATATACTGTTTAAAGTGTGCCAACGTTTCACCTTAAGTTGTAGGACTTGGTCAGGTCTAAGAATAACAAGATAAGAGAATAATAGAAATGAGAATAATTATAGAGGGGTAACATGGAGGAATATGAAACAAATTTAAATAATATACAAAAAAATATTAAACAAGAAGATTGTTAAATTTATATATAAATTATAGGTCAGGATGACGGACGAGATTAACACAAAAAATAATAAAAAACCTATTTAATAGTTTTATAAATAATCTCCTTGATAACTGAAAAGGTTCCGTTGGGGTTTTATTAATCTCTTGAGCAAACTTAGTAAGGAGTAGCACTAATAATATCTAATTAAAGCAGTAACAATTCCAATGAATACGAATGTTACAATTGAATACTAGGCAGTTAGTAAGCACAAATGGTGCTAGAGAATGCTAGTCTGGTGACATTCGGGTAGCTTCGGCAGCAGAAAGTGATAATGCAACCCAATTGTTAAGTTGTACCATTCTTTTTTTTTTTATAAGACTATCATAATGAAATTTGTTGTACATTTCAAATTATACATTTTTCAAAAAGTAATATGTTCCACTAAATTATACGTGATGTGGCATTGTAGTTATAAATTATATAAACTGAAACAAAATTAAAACAGTATCATATTAAAACAATAACCATTACCTAATTATAACATAAACAATGTCACGGTAATGATATATTGTTTTGATAATTCCTGATAATTGACAACTAATATCATAGTTAAACTAATTGTCAACTATTTAAAACCATTAAATGCATTGACCAGTAAAGCAAAGTCAGGCATGAATCATACGACCAATTAAAAAGAGGAGACATAAGAGTTAACTTAATCTAGAAATAATACACTTTAAAAAAATTAATAGATGTACTATTAGCACCAATAAAAAAATATACTATATCAGGGCTAAAACACATAACCAATAAAAATATTAAATAGGTTTCATACAAAATATTATAGGCATTATAAACCAAACAATATTTAAAACATGATGAATAGTACTATTACAAACAGATAAATTAATGAAAACAGCCCACCTCTCATTTCCCTTCAACAGAAGAGCCAAATTTGAACGTAAACAAACAAACGGTTAGAGGTTATACCAGACCACACCTACAAACGCATTCCCAAACCAAAGATTATAATCCAATGACGTTATCTTGTCAGATACATTCTCTTGTTACAAAAGAAGTGGGGAGAGAATAATTTAAACTAACGTCACGCAATAACATGATTCATTCAAACGAGTTATAAATTTAAATTTCTTCTAAGTTTATTCCGATATTAATTTTTTTTTTCAAATATACATTTTTTTTTCAAAAGTTAGTATTGGATTGGTTTTAATAGTAAAATGAATAATGCAAATTATAAGAGGTTAATGCTTATTTTCTAGATACAAAATCACTTAAATACAAGCAGTTTAAACTATTCATCTTTCTTTTGATTGTAATTCAAAACCTAAAAGTAAAAATGTTTTTACATTTTAAAGTATTTAAAAAATCGTAACACATTTAAATTGAAGTTGTCCATAGTGCGTACATATATTGTTTCATATTATAAGAGCATTCCCAAACTAGTCATTAAGATACAGTGGCGGCAAAAAGTATTTGCACACTCAGTTTTTATAAAACTATCAGTCATAAGGGAAATAATGATCCACTGAACTTCACATTAATAAGAAGTATATTTAAAACTAAAACAATTCTACATGTGTACAATAATTAACTTTTTGGATTAATGGAGAAAAATTAAAAAAATAATGAAATCCTCGGGCAAAAAGTATTTGCACACTTTATGTACTATCACTAATATCCTTTGTTTACTATTTATTAATTCTTACACCAGTATTATCTACTCTATCTAATGTTTTCCTACAATGCTAAAGCATTAAATTCTTGAGTCACTGGTTAACTATCATGCCGAAAACAAGTGAATTGAGTTTGGAAACTCGCGAAAAAATTGTTTTGTTGTGGTGTCAACAAAAATCATATCGTGAGATTGCAGATTTATTAAGTATAAATTTTTCCACGGTCAGGTACGTCATAAAGAGTTATGAGGATCATGGGACAACTGAAAACAGTAAGCGAAAAGGCCGTCCGAAAAAGTTCAATTCCAGGATGAGGAGAAAGATAAAAAATGAAGCTATGATGTATCCCACAGTGACTTCTCGAGACCTGGCTAATATGGTCCATACAACTACTGGTGTTCAGCTTAGTGACAGGATTATCAAATACTGCCTGAATTCTGAAGACCTGCAGGGTAGAGTACCTCAAAAGAAACCTTATATAAATGAAATCAACCGTGAAAAGCGTCTTGCTTTTGCCAGAGAATATTTACATAGGCCGCTTAGCTTTTGGGAGGATGTCATATTCTCTGATGAAAGCAAGTTCAATTTGTTAGGGTCCCTTGGGCGGAAGAGTATTTGGAGGCGGCGTAAGGAAGAATTGAAAAAGCAAAATGTTTCTGTTACAGTAAAATATGGTGGTGGACATGTAATGGTATGGGGATGTATCTCATACCACGGTGTGGGAAATCTTGTTTAAATTGAAGGAATATTAAATGCTGAGGGTTATGTGAACATTTTGCGCCATAACCTGCATGCAAGTGCCGAAAAAATGAATATCCGGGATCGATATGTGTTCCAGCAGGACAACGATCCAAAACACAATGCCACCAAAACCAAGGAATGGTTGATATTTAATGTGCGAAGACAGCTGCACACTCCTCCTCAATCACCTGACATAAATATTATAGAAAATTTATGGCACATCTTGCATCAGAATGTGAGAAAGCATAACATCGCTGGAAGACACCATTTGAAACAAGTACTGGTCCAAGAATGGGAAACAATCAGCCTTGACTTGGTTAAAAACTTGGTCCACTCCATGCCCAGACGTCTACAGGCAATTAGTGATAACAATGGACTTTTTACGAAACATTAAATTTATATTTATTCTCAAAATAAAAAAATAATCGGAAGTGTGCAAATACTTTTTGCCAGAGGATTTCATTATTTTTTTAATTTTTCCCCATTAATCTAAAAAGTTAATTATTGTACACATATTGAATTGTTTTAGTTTTAAATATACTTTTTATTAATGTGAAGTTCAGTGGATTATTATTTCCCTTATGACCGATAGATTTATAAAAACTGGGTGTACAAATACTTTTTGCGGCCACTGTATGTAGTAAAGTATATAGTAATTATTCAATTCCAATTTTGATGAAGTATTGCCTTTTGATCCAAATAAGGCGAGTTATTGTAACACGTCGAAAGACAACTTTTTTTTTCTTGCAGTTAAGCCCATTTTTGGTTCAACGATTGTATATTAAGTTTTTAATGAGATATCAAAGCAATTATTACCTATTATTTTGGAAGCAATAATATTTTAAGCGGCCTATAATCTTTTATAACAATGGTAATGCCACACAATCTCTCTGTGGTTGTTTGTGAATGTTTAAAATAAGTTTGTAATTTTACACTGTGTTTTATATTGAACCAGTCTGGATATATATTAATGAAAATATTTGTATGTATAGGTATAGTATATGAGACATTTCAAAATTTCGACCGCATTTCTGTCAAAGGCCAATAATAGGGTCAAATCACATATGAAAGAAATTATATATTTTTTTCATGATCTGTTTATTTGGAAGCATACTTATCATTCGTTGTTTATTAAAAATTGTTGTACAACTTAGTTACGCCAAACTGGAGGAAATGGAAAATTCTGTTCTACTTCGAGCTCAGGAGATGGTGACCCCTTTTTTTTCTGTACTAGATCTGTCTCCAGTTTAGTTTAGTTAGTGATCGTGTTTTCAAATCCTTGAAGTATTTTTTTTTTCTCCCTCACTCTCTATTGTATTAATTTTCCAATAAAGATAAGTCAATTTTAATCATACTTTGTACACTGAATAAAGTCTGATAGTAATTTGTTGAAAATATTTTGGATTAACTGTTTCAAAAGTTTACTAAGCTTTTGTTCCCAAGAAATGCTGAAACCTCACGCACCGACTTCTCAATCCCTGGAAAATCCTTCAGTCTAGGGAGTGAGGTATGAATCTAGGGTGTAGTTTTTTCAATTTATAAAATCGATTGTGTCTAACATCAAGACTGACCACATTCTTTCAGACAGTCTGGCAATTCAACACCGGAATCGCACAATATTTTACTTGCTAGCTAACACGATAACTGTATCATTTGTCAACATATCAGTGGCAACCTGGAATCATTCAGCATCAGGTCATGGAAAGGGGCTTCGAATGGTTTCGGAGAAAAGCTGATTCAGCGGTTATACAAGGAAATAGTCGAGGACGAAGATATTTCAGCAATCAAACGTGTTCTTCCGCACTAAGTTTTCTCGTTCAAAGGCACCTTGTCAAGAATCAGGTGGCTTTTTAGAACGACAGGCTTAATGAACTCATAATACAAAAACTCAGCTTTACATTCCTTTGATTGCAGAAAGGATCTTCCAGGTGTTCATTAATTTTTTTTATTACATTACAAAGGTCCTGTTTTCATCAACACAATTGAAGAATGTGCAATGCAGAGTTCAGTCTGGACAACAACAACTTCAGAATGACAAATTTGATATTTTTCCAGGCCTTCTAAACCATATATTTATACAAATTCAATATCAAATATTGCTCCAGAAGCCTAGGTTTTGATTAAATTACTTTGATGTAGAAATGAATCATTTCGTTATCTTTTCATCTTTTCAGTGATGAGAAACTTGGTTGAAAAAATGATCCACTTTGGGAAAATGGTCTAAGAAGCTTTTAAAACTCACACACACAATTTATAGCAAGATATAATGACGACTGTGCGGTAAGCTTTGTGGATGTAGCCACTGCACTATACCTCGAATTATCCTGGAAAAAAGAAAAATACTTTACTATTTCGACACTGACATTGATATTTGCGAAAAGTAAAAATGTGAGTTAATGACAAGAGATTCAGCAATTATATACAATTGTTGAATACTTTCTCTTTAACGAGGGGCCACTTGTTCTTTCACTTGCATTTATACTTGTGTACGATAATAGCTGGTTATTTTATTATTAATGGTTTTTATCTTAGTCTATGTTATTGATTATTTCGTATTAAGTGTATTCCTAATTATCTTTGTTGTTGTTCACATTACAAAGTATAACGTTGTCAAACATTAAACTCTTTAAACAATCTGTAGTTTCTTATCATTGTGAACAGTTTAGTTTCAGAGTTCAGTTCAATTGTACTTGTATTGTCGTACATCCGTAGACATGAAATTGTGGTATTTGCCTGCCACGGAAGAGCTTGCCTGTGCTTATCTACAACAACATGGGATCAAACTACAACATAACAACATAAAACCAGGAACGACGATCTATTCGGATAGCTGGTGGTCATATTGTACAACAACACTCGAGCGTGAGAGCTTCGATCACTATTAGGTAAGCCACAAGTACAATTTCGTAGACCCTGAAACTAGCGTGCACACACACACACACGATTGTAAGAATGTGGTGCAGCGTCAAGTGGCATAACAAAAATCAGAGAGGAACAGTAAGGCATCACTTGAACTCTTACCCAGCTGAATTTTTGTGGCGCCAACAAATTGACAGAGTGCTTTCGAAGAAATATTATACGGAATTAAACAATACTGGCCTCCAGAAATCAACTGTTAACCAATGTTAATATAGCAATTAGTTTATAAGGTAACACCACCTAATCTGTGAAAGAACAAGTGGCCCCCCTTTAGAGGGAAAGTGCTGATTGTTGTTATTATTATTATGGAGAATGCTCATATATTTTAAAATAAAGTTTGTAAGTTCTTTTTGGAATGTTTCTTAGCGAAATTGTTTTCCATATAAGTACTTTCACTTGTATTATCAATTGTTAAGACACTACAGTATTGAATTTGTTAACTCGGATTTTTCAAGTGAATTGTAAATGTTTTTTTAAACGCTATCAGTCTAGTCTAGCTCACCAAGAATACTGGAAAATGTGATACTACAAGCCTGTGATTCTACATTTTTAAGCTCAATTATTTTCCACATATTCTAATTTTACGTACGAGTAGTGTTTATATTTTTTTATGAAACTGCTGCTGAAATAAAAACTTGATCATTTCTCACTTCCTAGAAATACACCTCACTCCCTAGAATTTTTTTTTTCAAAATGGCTTATCTATAGTTAGGTTGATGATTTAGGTGCCTTTTTACTTCTCTGAGCTTTTTATTCTATGATTGTATAATACGCAGGTTATTCACGCAGAAGATATACCATCTTATCTTATCTGATTAATTAGGTCATACCTCAGCATAATAATAACACTTAATAAGCCCTATCTTGAAACACGAAACATTCGCACTTATAAACATCACCACCCTGGAATTGGAACTATGCATTTCATATCAGTCTAGTACACAGTTATGATTAGATCGTGCTCGAGTTTTTCTGGAATTTCGTAATTATAAATATAATAAGTACATATATATATATATATATATATATATATATATATATATATATATATATATATATATATATATATATATATATACACACAGTGCCTCACAAAAATATTCTTAATTTTCCTCCTATTTTAACTTCAAGTCAGGTCCTAAAAATTAATGTAAAATGAAAGATATATTTTATATTCATTTTGCTTTATTGTATTTAAAAAAGATAAACCACTTCTCAAAAAAAATAAAAATTTATTTAACGTTTATTGACACGGCAACAATTTTATCAAATTCATAAATAAATTTAAGTCACAAATTATTCTTAACATATTTTACTTACTGCTTAAAATTTTAAATATTTAGTAGGATAATCCTTGTTGTGAAGAACGGCTTTAAATATATTAGGCATAGATTTAATCAACTTACAATTATAATTTTGGGAAATTAGTTTCCATTAATTGAGCAAAATTCTCTTCGAAGTAATATCATGTTTACGAATTTCTAACTTCAAATATACCCATAAATTCACTATAGAGTTGAGATCAGGTGGTCAAGGAGTTGTTTGTAGCACTTAAATGCAATTATAAAGTAGCTACTCGCGTGTTGTTAGTGCCTTGCGCTTCGGGTCATTTTCTCGATGAGAATGGAATGTTCTTTCTAAGCGTAAATTTTCACGCAAAATTTCAATTTTCAACGGGCAGTACCAGCGAAATATGTCCCTACCTATTCAGTCAAAGTAGTAGTAAACTGGCCGCAAACTTTGCCGCAACCACGGGCAGTACCAGCGAAAGTCTATCTTAAGTAAACTTTTTCGGACGAGAAAAGTGATAATTTGCTGCTGTGAAAACAATTTGATATCCTTTTCCTTTTTCCACAATCAACTTTATACATTGATGATGCCTTTCTCTTGAGAATCTTAAATGGTCACTTTATCAGTTTTTCTTCTGTTTAACATGCTACCGTTTTTAACGTTCACTTCATCTCCAACTTTGAATTCATAGAGACCTCGGTTTTTGTCTATTCTCATTTTGTTTATTTCAAAACTCTTCATAGAATCGTGAAATGCTTCCTCTCTATCTTTGATCAGATCATCTTGATTTAATGGATGAACCCGACCAATTAATGATTTCTTACCAAAAAGCAAGTATGCTGGTTTGAATTTCGTTGAAGAATGAATAGGTCTATTACTTTCTGACACACAATCTTGAGCTATTCTTAACCACACACGTTTATCACCGCTATTGATCTCAGACCTTATTCTGTTGACCAAAATCTGGTTTTGCCCCTCGTTTAGTCCATTAGACTGTAGGCTATCAATAGAGATAAATATCAATTTAATTATCATCCTCCCCAAATGTATCGGATGTATAATGATCTGCCAGGATGATATTGATATTATGTTTCTGCGCTTTGGGCCAATAAGTCTTATAAAATCTCCTGCACATTGGCCTCTTCACAGTAGAAATTCATGCATACCTGCTAAAATGATCGACTAAGATATTCATAAATTTCTTAGGCGATCGATTTCCTCCAAAACCACCAACAGTGTCGATAGATATGTTCTCATATGGCTCACGAGTAGGACCTAACTTAGACATTAACCCAGTGGGTGCGAACAGTGCGAACTTTATTTTTCACACTATTAGCACAATGTTTGCAACATTGGCTTATTAATGAGTCTAAATTTTTGAAATAGTATATTGGTCTTATATTTTTTTTATAATTCGAGCGACGCCAATGATACCATAATACTAGATTGTTACAAAAGTCTTTGTGCATAGAATAAGTTTTATTTAAATTTCAGTCTAAATCTATACATTAAAATTATTCTTCAAAATATGGACCATCATTGTCAATTTCTTTAACCCATCATTCTATCTGAAGTTGAATTTGGTTGTCCTTGGTTTTCAAGGAGGAAAACTCCTTATATTCTGATTTGATATTCCTGTTGTTTTTAAAGTGCCAGCCTTTCAAAAAATGTGCCATTGACCGTGAAAGACCATAGCCAAACAGTCAATGTTAGGACTGTAAGGAGGGTGGGGTAAGATGCTAACATCCTCCATTTCTGAGAATCTTTCTTTGATTAGGAATGATCGATGCTGAAACGTCACTTTAAAACTTAAAACTCTATATGCTCTTTCGAGTAGTTCACAGTAAAGCTAAACGTCAGTACCCCTGCCATCTGGAACCAGATCAAAGTGCAAAACACCCTCATAATTCCACCAAATACAAAGCATTACCTTGAAGGCTGTTGTTCCCAGAGTTGAACCACCTGTAGCAAAACGTTACTGTATTACGATGCACTGCATTTTCACCTTCCACTGCACAAATTTCCTCAGCCGCTGCCTTCGCACTTAATCCTTTTTTCCAGTAATGCCTCAGAAGACCACTAATGACAATTTTTTCTTCCAGCATTATCAGTGAAATTTAAAAAATGGAATGAAAGGTAGAGAGAGTTGGTATACATAATTAAATAAAGGATTATTCAAAGTAAACGACGTATACATAACTAAATAAAGGATTAGTCAAAGTAAACAACGATATAAGCATGCATTGTTTACATCAGTGTTGAATAAGGATTAATGCACAAAGACTTTTTTAACATTTTGATCATTAATTGTTTCATTTAGTTCTATTAAATTTACTTCTTTAATTACATCTTCGTTTTCAAAGTATTCCAAAACCTGTCATCTTGACAAAAGATCTGCTAGGACATTTTCTTTTCCTTTCTTATAAATTATTTTAAAATTAAACTGAGATAATTAAATTAATTAACTAATTAAATCATCCAAAATTTCATCTGTTCTAGATTTGGTTTTAAAATTTTCTAATGGCTTATGGCCACTGCATGCAATAAATTATCGCCCAATTAAATAATATTGCCAATACTTTATAGCCTCTTTTATAGCTTTACATTCAAGATAAATAATTTCCATTTTTTCTCTTTTTCAGAAAGCTTTCTTGAAATGTATGCTACTGGAATTTTCCTTCACTTTGTGGTTGTTTTAAAGTTGATCCCATACCCATGTAACTAGCGTCTGTTTCTATGTATATCTCATTAATCTTATCATAAATTGCCAAAATTAGGAAAGAACTAAAACAGTTTTTGATTAAATTGAAACTATTTTCATATTCATCAGTCCATTTGAATTCGATATTCTTTCTAAACAATCAATGGACAGGTTCAAATTTCTTCGCACTATTTTCTATTTATTTCAAATTAAAATTTATAGAACCTAATATACTTCGAACTCCCGATTTATTTATCGGCCTCTTAAGGTTTTTGAGAGCTATCAAATTCTCTTGTTCTGGGGATATTCTGTTTTCTTGAATTACATTCCAAGATATTTTACCGAATTGGCTGCAAATTTACACTTTTCCAATTTTAGTTTGAACCCTTCTTCTTCGATCACCTGTAAAATTCTCTCACCATGATTAACATGGTCTTCCCATGATTTAGAAAATACTAGTATGTCGTCAATATAATTTACACAAATTCATCTAAATTCCTTCACCTTATGATATTTGATAGAATCTGTTGAAAGGTCGCTGGGCTATTCTTCAGTCCAAAAGGAAAAACTTTAAACATAAATTCACCGAACTTAGTAATAAACGATGATTTTATTCTCTTTTAGAGGGATGCTCCAGAAGTTAGAATTTATATCAACAACAGTAAAGTACTTGCAGTTGGACACTTTATCGATGACATCGATTATAGTTGGAAATGTATAACATACTGGTATTGTCAAGTTATTTGATTTTTGAAAATCTAAAGACTCTTGTTCTGTGATAATCTTCTTTCTTAAATGCAAGAGTTACTGGAGATGCAAATGGCGTCTTTTTCTCTTGTTCATTTGGTATAGAACATTTTTATGCCCGAGAAGTAACTTATTCTTCACTTATTAACTTTATTTCAGCTTCTCTTGATTTCATGCTACCAACTTTAAATTAATGTTTAGCAAATACTTGCTTATATTTTTCAATTAATTCACAAATTTCCCTTTTTCTATATTCATGTTTTATGTGGTCTAGATATATTCTATAATCTATATATATATATATATATATATATATATATATATATATATATATATATATATATATATATATACAATAATATATATTTTTATATAGAGAGGGATAAATTTGGACTCGGACCACAGCATGGTAGGAACTAAGATCAAACAATAATTGGCCCCCATAACAAAGAATGAAGCTGAAAAACTAAAGTATGAAGTTAAAAACACACTGGGGACTTCAGCGGAAGAAGTCCTTGATGTGCAAGAGAAGAAATAAAAGAATGATGCTGATTGTAAAGCAGCCCTGATATCTTGTGGGATCCTTCTAGAGTGTTGTTTGCAGTTCATGCAGGGAAGGGCATCCTGTCCTTTATCTTTCTTTGATATTGATTCCATAAATGTTTAATGAATTTAGGTCTGTTAAACAAGGAGGTCAATCCAATCATAGATGTCCTTTATCTTGTTAAAATTCATCGGCCAGTCTAACTCTGTGGGGTCTATTATTATAATCCATAAGAACAAATACTGGGCCAATCGCTTATACCACATTCAGTACTACTGGTGTTAAGAACTTATCCAAGTAAAACTGAGCAGTCATAGTTTCATTGCTTAACACCACTAGTTCTGTAAGAGTGTCAGAGAAAATTTCACCTAATACTGTAATGTAACCTTTTCTGAATTAGTGAACATGTAGGGCCTAGGAAAGGATTGTATTGTTCCCCAGATATTTTGATTACTTGATCGGTTTTCTATTATGGTGAAGTAGAAAATTAGACATATCTATGGAAGGACTATTATCCCAATCATCATCGGAATTGAAGTTTCCGAACTTTATGCTTTGAGGTCAGTCCTGAAAAATTTAGAGGTCCTTGCCGGTGCAATCCGTGCTCTTTCAGCTTCCTTTCAACAGCGTGGAGGCTAATTGTCTCGTTAAAAGCAGAAACAAATATTACAGCTGACCTTCAGTTAATTTAAAAGCGATTTCATCGTGCCCAGAGTGTAAAGTATCGATTTTTTTAAACTATTGCAGCCTTTTTATTACTTCGATGATATGAGAATTCGAAGGAGCTGTCACGATAAAGTCTCCAAGCCTTACTTTGTTATTACATTTCTCTGGGTGTCACCTTCCAGAGCAGAAACAGCTGTTGCAAGCTCTTTTGCTGTAAGATGTCCTGAGGGGATAATTAATACTCAATTTTTTTTTTTAAAGTTTAAAAAAATAGATAAGTGAAAATAAGTTGTAATGGAACTGGTATAAAGTATAATTCCTAATTTTATAGTGAAAGGTACAATTAATTTATAATAATAAATGTATAGGTAAGTATATTTATATTGAAGATTAATTATTTCATTTATTTATTTTACTACAGGTATTTTTTATTATTTATCGTGGAAAATTATATTTTATTTTTTTAAAGGATTCTCAATTATCGGACCCAAGACCTTATTAAAGTATGTCTAGAGGAATGTAAATGTTCGTTTTGATATTACGGTGATTTCTCTTTGGGCAAGAAAACAAACTGTTCGTTAACGACTATGTGACATGTGTTGTATGTGGCAACATAGGTTTTAAAATTTGTCCCTATTAGGGTCTTTTTTGTTTTTGTTTTTTTTTGTTTTTTGTGATTGACCCAATCAATTTTTACATATTTTTCTAATTTAAATCATAATAAGAAGTAGGAACTGTTGTTAGTAAATATGCCACCAAACGTACAAATTCTTGACACTGTTCTGAAGGTTCAAATTAACTTATTCATTTAAATTTTTATTATCATTATTTTATTTTAAACATTTAATTTAAAACTGCTTACAATTTATTTTATTTTTAATTTTATCATCTGAAGTTCTTAATCAGTTTGTAGCTTTTAATTATACTTTTCTAAAATGTATGTTAATAATTATTATTATTTCTAATAGAGATTAGAGGGTGTGTGGTCACCTGTGGCTGGTTGCTTGTTTGGTGTTATGTATGAGGGCAAAGTGTTGGTGGTTGGAGTTGGTTTTGAATTGCAGAAGCCTGGTGCAAAAAGACCAATATGGTATGATACAACTCAGCAGTTATACCCTACTGGCATAGACTGGTGTGGTGTATTCACAATTGAACTTGATATCAATGTTGAAGCTAGTTCTGATGTTAAAGAATCTATGAAAGTGAGTGATTTTGTTAATATTTTATTGATCAAATTGGTTATTTTAAGAAAATAAAACCATGTATATTATTGCTCTAAACTGGAGCTGGACCTGCCTATGCTATCTTCCTAGGAATATTAAACATTAAACTTTTGTAACTTCCTCTGAAGCATTTTTTATTTTATTTACAATTACACTTACTGAAGTAAATGTTGGAACGTTGAGTATAAATACTCATATTCCACTACCATGAATATATGTGAAAACCTGTATTGTTTGTTTGCTGATATTGGCTCAATTGCCAATTCGTCATGAATAGAATTTTCCTCCATCATTTAATTAATTGGCAATTGTAGTCGCTGATATTTATAATAACTAAATGTATCTAGCCACTTTAACACTCTTGATTCTTTTGTGACTGAATTTATATATTTTCAAAATATGATTCAATCGTTCATACTGTCATTATCTTTCTATTATTTTATAGTGAATAGACAAATTAAGACATTGAACACATAAGGTCGAATGGAAGAACAAATGTATTATTTGGATTGTATTTTGCCAAGGGTTGAAACCTTCACCTCTTAATCATATTGCTATGAAATTGACCAAATGCATGAATAACTTTGAAATAAACAACCTGCACTGATAAAGTGGGAAGTTTTAACACAGTCTGTGAATAAATTAAAGGACTAGCCTATGAAGTATTTTTGTTACAACTTCCCCAGACTGTCACCTTATCAGTTGAGGTCGCCACACTAACGCCATTCATGCTAACTAACGGAATACTTTGTAAAATTCATATTCATTGGAATTATTAAAATTATTACTGCTTTAATCAGATATTAGTTAAAATTATTAGTGCTATCGACTTCTGGTAGTCCGGGGAAGTTGTACCTAAAGCTGTAATCATTTAAATTATGGTAAGGACCCAACCTCAACTGAATATTTCTTGAGCTAGCGATCGACAGCTGTGATCTAATTAAAGCAGTAATAATTCAAATTACAATTAGACCCCGATGTCAAATTAAAAGGGGTTTTGTTTATTTCTTGAGCGAGTGGAAGTCTACAGCACTAATAATTTTTATAATATCTAATTTAAACAGTAATCATTTTAATAATTCCAATGAATAGGAATTTTACAATTGAATACAAAATAGTTAGGTAGCAGGAATGGCACTAATGTGACGATCGCTACTGATAAGGCTGTGGTCTGGGGAAGTTGTACAGTGTTTCCAAACCTGCCTTATTTTCTACACTTGTGTCTCTAACAAACATATACAGCGTATCATTTTTATGAATTCTTTTAACTTTATGTAAAAAATCAGACTTTTCTTCTCAGAATACTACTTCTACAATCAATGTGTTTTTGTTTACCACTTAAGGTCATTCTGTATGTCATTCCAAACTTGTGTCTTAGTTTTGAGTTATTGGAACAAGTACTGACCAGCTGACATCTGTTTCAGAACATCTCTGGTTCTAAAATATTTTGTATTTACCAAACTTCCAAATTCCATATTATAGAATCAACAAATTCCCCAATAATATTCATTAAACAAAAATTTGCGATGATACTAAAGTAACTCTAAAAGAAGTATCTAGAGTCTGTATACTGGTTCCCAGCTTAGCAATCTCACAGACCACCATGCTATAAAATTTGATTTTTTTCCAAGTTTTATAATGTTTTCGTAGTTATGAGTCACAAATGAGAAACTACTACCACCTCTTATTCATGTAAATGATAAATAAAATTCTTAAGATGATATAAAAATTGCACAAAGAATCATTATACGAATGAGTGCATTTACTTCTTCCAATGTAATGTCCTTGTAGTAAAGATCTTCAGAATGAGATTCCTCAATGTGTGAGAGAGAAAAGATGTCTGATTCGTTATGAAACAGGAGGAACTCTTCCAGCCGTGTTAGCTTTAAAAATAAAATAAAGACGCTAGGTACAGAAAAACCAGAATGCTTGCAGACTGGTAGACTATTAGTATGGGTAAAAGCTTATCGGTCACTCAGAGACACAAACAATTAAAACAGTTTAAGGCTCATTGCTCCGAGAGTCCGACCATGTTTTACTAAGATTAAACTTACCATCAAGCTACGAGCAGGCAAAAGTATCCGATGGGCCAGGACCCGATTGATGATGTCTCAAATGCCCAACATCCTGACCACCATTCCACCCTCCAAAACAGGTACAACAGCGGCATTCGAGACCGATGGTCCGACGTAAGGGTTAAAAAAAGCAATAACAAAAAAACCTGTACCACTGCAATCTATGAAGGATTAAAGGATTATTATAATACCTTTCACAGATTATTTTCTGTGAACAGATTTGATGTGGTGGTCAATAAATAATATACCACTTAAAAATTGACAGTTTTTAATCAATTATTTACTCTGTTTTAGTCATCTATAGTAGCCCAAATTACAATGTAATAGATTTTGACAAATTTTTAAAAAATAATTTTAGATTTTTCCTGACAACCATGCCTTCACTAATTTTATTATTGAGTAGTTTTCTTTATTGTGCATTAATTTTTTTTTTTTATTATTTTTTTTATAGGACATTGCTGTTACTAATAATCCATTATTTTTGCGTAAAGATATTACCACAGGTAGTGTTAGTGTTTATTATTCTGATGGTTCACATTTGAAGTTTTGTGAATTTGAGATAATTAAGAAAAATGATTTTATGGAAAAATTTGTATATCTTCGTTTAGTTGGAATGACTTATATTTGTTTGCCTCTCGATCTAAAACCTCGTCATGTAGAAAAAGCAATGGAAAAAATTTCTGCTAGGGTATGTATAAGAATTTTATTTTGTAATTGATTATATTATTATTATTTAATAATATAAAATAGGAAAAATTCAAAAAGAGAAAAAATTGTAAGGATTTTGTAGGAAGACTCTAAAAACAAAGTCAGTGGGTCCCTGAGATACCAATAAATCACATAAATACAGACAAAAGACAGCACTTCTCACATGAACAATCAAAAAACGACATCAACTAGAAACAGTGCATCAGTCCAAGTCATCTACACACATACTCATGCTATATATAGAGTATGTCTTGAGATGTTTTGGACATCTATAATTATGCTATCTCCTACATATTATAAATACTTATGTTTGAATAGGATTCATGTATTATATTTTGATAATAATTTATTTTATTAAAAGCTAAAATCTCAATAACTTACTGTGAGCTATTGTGATAATAAAAAAAAACATCTTACTCAGTGATATTTTTGTAACTATTTAATCATTAGATAATATACATAACAGTCTTTTCAACTTTGCTTAGTTGAATATTTTTATCAATTATTTAAGATTAATTTAAGAAGATAATCATCACATCTGTTACCAAGTTATCTGGACATCAGAATAGGACAAAATGTTGTAACAATTGAATGATCAGAGACATCCTAATTTAATATTTACAAGCAATTAATGACTAACTTCATAATAAATCATGGTCTATAATTCATGACTCGCCTTTATGTGTGAGAAATAAATACACTGGATATCGTTTATTACGACACTATAGGGGCATTGTTGAAGCAACCTTTTTGAAACAAATAGCGCTTTGAAAAATCACTTTAGGGCTATTTTTTGGCTTGTTCAAGCCATTTTTCGAGAATCGCGCTTTCCCTCATAAGTTTTTATTATTTTTGCATGAAATTTTCTTTTTCGGTAGCCACCAACAAAAGCCACTATTTAAGCCCAAAACAAGTTCCTAAAATAACTGAAGGGCCAAGGGGAAAAATGATAAAAGTCCATTTTTTGTTTAAGAATACAATTTTTTAACTTGTAAGATGTAGTATACATATGTATATATTCCTGTCAATGAAGAAAAACACACTAATAAGTGAACCTTATTTTAATTGTGTGCTAATAACTACAGGCCAACAAAAAAATTTTTTTTGAAAACTTTCTTAACTTTAATAGTTGATCTTTACAGATTTTTATGTGCTGAATCTAAATCTGGCCTTAGTTTTTTTTGTCACCCATAGTTTTCCGTAGGTTTCAGGCTCATCAAACATCCTAACTTTTTAAACTTCTATAACATGTTAGCTACAATAGAAACATACTGTGGGTCTTTTTCATTTCCCAAGGACTTTGTAACGGCTTGCTTCAATGATTCCCATGCTTCTTCTTTCTCATTTAAGGTCATTGTGGATTCAAAGTTAACGTCAAACATCATTTTTCTGATGTCAGGTACGACAAAGACGCCTTCTTTTAGTTTAGCTTCTGAAAGGCGTGGACACTTTTGGCAGAGATACTTGAAACATGGTCCATCTTTAGGCAAAGCCTTTACAAATTGTTTCATGAGGCCTAACGTAAGGCCTAATTGTTTCATGAAGCCTAAGACTCAAAGGTGTTAAATTCTTTAAAAATCGCTTAATTTAGTAAATTTAACTATAAAATGTGAAGAAATTGTGGGTGATACAGCTTTTTTAATATCATATTTGGATTCAGCACTCTAAAAACTATAGGAATAAGGTATTTTCAGTACAAAAGTTTTTTCATCGTTGGCCTGCTATTATAATAACAACCAATAGAGTATGAATTTTTTTTAGTATAAAACATGAAAATATATAAGTAAATATAGGGAGACAGATATAGTTAAATAATATACCACTATGGAAAAAAAAGTATGACAGTAGGAAAATACAGTGAAACCTCTCTTAACGGACACCTCTCTCCAACTGACACCTCTCCCTACAAATAATTTTTAAATGTCTCAGCCTGGAAGTATGGGAATTCCGACCTATTTGCAACGAACACCCTTCAAATTGTGATTTCAAAGAAAAAGAAACAAACAGAAATTAATATTTAAAAAAAAATTCTAATTTGTAAATTTTTAAAATTAGTTACCTTTGTTTTTTATACATTTTGTCCACCAGATTTATTATCTGTTTTTAAATATGTTTATACTTGCTTATTTAATTCTATATCATATTTAATATTACATCATACACATTTAATATTACATTACATCATATTTATAAATAGAACTCAACATTGTATTAATAAACTTCATTCATTCAAATTAATAAACTTGTTTTGAAAACACATTAATTTTTTAATAAGAACTTGTACATTCCTTCTCAGCGGACACCCCTCTGCAATGGAAAAATCCATTGGACCCATGGCTGTCCGTTGTAGAGAGACTTCAATGTATATGAAATTGTAAAAATATATGAAATGAATATCTTGATATCTGTTGGATAAATATCTTATTCCTATAAAATGATTTGTGAGTTAAAATGATGCATATTTCCACATTATCTTGTTTTCAGAGACATAGTATTTGAACTTTTTTTGTTTTAGATTGCTGCTGGTATGTTTTTTCAAATGGGCAGCTCAAAAATTTATTTGAATAGATATACAACTAAGTATGATCATTCTTGTCTTGGTACAATATTTGACAAGTTAAGAAAGGAAAAGGACTTCCGGAACAATGTAGTAAGTAACAAATATTATTATTGCTTGGCCATCAAATGAGCCTAAAGGGCAGGAACCTGAATTTCAAGTTCAAGTTCAAAACTATTACTACTACTACTACTTCGTGGCACTACAGACCGGTGTGGTCCTTGCCCTCCTCAATGAGTCTTCGCCAGGTCAATCTGTCCTCTGCAACCTCTTGCCAGTTGCGGGTGTCCAGGAGGTCCTGGGTATCTCTGGCTACAGCATCCTCCCATCTTAATCGCAGTCTGCTTCTTCATTTGGTACCATACAGTCTCCCGTCCAGCAACTTCTTGGGGATCTCCTCTGCTGGCATTCGTGCGATGTGGCCAGCACAACATAGTCTGCCTAACTTTATGAACCTCATCGCTTCTCCCTCTCCATAGAACCCATAAACCTTTGCATTTGTTCTCCTTCTCCAATGGTTGCCGTCCTTCACAGGTTCAAATATGTGACGAAGGACTTTCCTCTAAAAAAGAAGAAAAGCCTTTTCTTCTGAACTTGTGAGAGTTCAGGACTCCGAGCTGTAGGTTAGGACAGGCCTGATGAGGGTCCCATATAACAGACACTTAGTAGAGCTGGATAATGACAAGCTTTTAAGGTGTCTTTCAAGACCAAAATAACTCCTATTGGCATTGATGAGCCATTGACTGCTTTCTATACTGATTTTGTTCCTAGAAGTTATCATTAACCCCAGATACTTGAACTGGTCAACGTGATGGAAGGTGAATGAATCCATCACTACCGGTTCCCGTCCTGCTATATCCGCTCCAGGACCTGCTCGCAAATACTTGGTTTTTCTTCGTTAACCGTCATTCCCATTTATTTTGCAGCTTCGAGCAACTTAAGAAGCTCATTTTTGAATGACTTGGAGGATCTTGCAATAAGGTCTAAATCATCTACAAAGCCAAGTACTTGAATAGGCTTGTTAAATATAGTGTCGGTTGTCTATATTCTCGAGTCACGCATTCCCTTTTTTAGGCCTAAGTTGAATAGCAGACAGGCAAGCCTCTGCCTAACACCTCTTGTAGACACAAATTCCAGCGAAATGTCTGATTGCATCCTAACAGTGCACCTCCTGTCATCCTGATTAGACCAACTAGTTTCAGCAGGTTCCCATTTCGCAGAAGGCCACATATTACTTTGGCCTTTTACTACTACACGTGAACAGATAAGACAACAAAATTGTCTGTTGTGAGTAGGTTATTATTACATGTTTTTAAGACTGATAATCATTGGATCAACAATGTATTTATTAGATGAAAACATTTTGTTTTGCTGATAAAATTGTTCTCTCATCATTATCGAATTAAATTACAAAAAAAAAAAAATGCTACAGGAAAATTCACTTCTCTTCTTCTTCTGGTACTACAGATCAAAGTGGTCCTTGGCATGCTTCAAAATTTGCTGCCACAGGCCTTTATCCTCCATCATATGGATGTCCATCTGCTGCATATCCTCCAACACTTTGTTCTTCCATCGCACCCTTGGCCGCCCCTTTTTCCTTGTGGCGAAGATATTCCCTTGGTAAATCTTTTTCACCTGCGTGTCCTTCTTCATTTGATTAACATGCCCATACCATCTCAACCTATTCATTTTTATATGTCAGATAAGCGCAGGTCCTTAAACAAATTGTATATCTCCTTATTTTTCCTAATGCACCATCTCTCATCTCCTTCACAAATGCCTCCATACATTCTTCGCAACTCTTTCCTTTCAAACCTATCAAGTCTTTCAGCTATTGCTTTATTCATAATCCAGATTTCGCTTCCATAGGTTACTATTGGTCTAATCAGGTTGCTCCTTACCAATTTTCTTCGTGCATAATATGCTATGTTACCTGCTAGAATGCTTCTTTTTACTTCTTCTGCTTCGTTTGCTTCAAGAGTCATTAGGGATCCGAGATATGGAAAAGCAGACACTACTTCAAATTTTTCACCAGCAATGTTGTTGAAAGCAGTGTGCTGTATTCTTATTCTTTTTAGAATCGTTAATTTGGTCTTCTAGATATTTATTTTGAGACCAGCTCTTCTTGTTTCCCTTCTCAATGGTATATACGCCTCCTCAATTACTTGCCCGCTTCTTCCTACAATTATTACATCATCTGCATATGCCATTATTTGCAGTGACTTTTTCATGATCGCACCGCTTCGGTCTAGATTTGCACTCTTCACAACTTTGTCCAGAACTGAATTTCTTTTAGCATCTTTTATAGTTAATGGAATATGGTACTTTCATTGAATCCAAAAACTCCATAACATTATTGAAATTAGTAATGAACGACACTTTTTTTTACTATTCCAAGTTTTGTAGGTATGTTAAGTATGATACTGTGGTTTTATTTTTATGTTTTTTCTGTTATGGAATTGAAAATAATTTGATATTTCATTAGTCTGTGTAAATATATATATATATATATACACAGGGTCAGGGTGACAAAGGTGGCTAAGGCGCTTGCAATAGGTAATCAAAGTTAAATAACATCGAGCGTGGTAAGTACTTGGATGCGTGGACCACTCACTAGGGAAAACCCTGCAGTCTGAGATCTTCCTGGCAATGATCCCCTCCTTCGAGATATTGTGAGGCCTAATCAAGGCAACTCATACTGACGGCATAGGAGTGATGGCACTACCCTGTGTACCTTAATTTTGAATTGAGTTGTTGTCTTCCAGGATGTCATATTGCCACTCAGAGGTTTGGTTCATGGACAGTCTGCTTTGAGGAAAGAAATATAGGTCCCCGTGCACCTGCTGACCCCAAGCCGCTTTAATCTGTGGATCAAAACTGATATGTCACTGTCCATGAACCCAAGTGAGTTGGTGAGAAGGATATTGCCAAATTGCTCCCAAAGGGACCGATTATGGATCTATGGGTAGCCTGCCGCTTAACCATGGAAACTGTGGTTCATAGCAACAAGTATTTGGTATGGGACTATCTAGGTATTAATGGGTAGTTTTAAAGGTTTTCATGATACCATATTTAGCTCTGACGATATAATATATGTAAGATATAACAATATTGTATGATTATACATATATGAAAGGTTATAACGATATAGGTTATGCAAGAGAAGTTGGCCGTTGCCGTGAGCAGTTTCAACAAAATATACAAACAGTAACAGTTAGCGATTACGGTTGGCAAGTGCTACCAATCGCAAACGTGGACAGTACCAGCGAAAGTCTACCTTAAGGTTCTTTGTATTCTATTTGCCATTTCTTCATATACCATCACTTCATTTTATGAATTGTGTTTAAATGTGCATAACACATGACAAATATGTGCTAATTAAGGTAATTGCAAGTAATTAAGCTGTGATATAGGGGATGGGGGAGAGTCCATCTGGTTAGGAGTTTTGATATATATTCCTTATTTGGCAAGTAAGGAAGCAGGGCTATAATATGTTTTAGGTATGAGTTTGGTATGTGTTTACACCAAATTGTTGGTTTGTTTATACTGTTTTTTACTTACTTATCATGTTCTTTCTTGTTTTGTTTTTACTTTAAATTGTTTGTTATATTGATTATTGTTATCTTAGCCCAATGAAGGTCAACAGACCGAAACCGATAGCTAAGAAAATAAAATATTTTAAAACAGAGGAAAACTTCTTTTTATTTTCCTTATTGGTTTGTCTTTATTATTTATTTCTTTTGTGATTTATCTCAAAAAACGAAAGTTGATCAAGTTTTGATCTATTGTAAAGTTCCTGAGGTACCACTTTTCATTTATATCTATACCTATCATACGCTTTATTAGTTCCAGTAATGGTCAATACTAAATTATTGTCTTCCTGACATCCATTACCTTTTTTGTTTTTGTCACCTCTAACTGATTTTTAAATTAAAATTTTCGACTACTGTTGTTATATTTTATTTCCCAATAATGAATTATGTTATATGAGTGTTAATTGTTTTTGTTGTTTAGAGATTATAATTTTTAACTGTATAAAATTAAAAATAAATTTTAACTGATTCTGTTGTAGGAAGTTTTAAAAGTATCTGCTCTTTTTCCTCAAGGACCATTTATAACAGAAGATAACATACTTTACAAACCTCAAATTTATGATTATTCTTGTAAGTGAAAATATTTTCTGACTATATCAATAACAATAATAATAATTCTAATAAATAAAAATACATTATTTAGTATATACTCAAATATGGCTTTTTTATTTTTTCAAACTGTATTGTCCAATTTTGTGCTTCTTTATACAAACAGATCTATTCATCTACCTTTTTTCGCTACAGAACAGCTTGAGCTGCTTTTGGTTTGTCTGTGTATCTAATGAAACTACTACTAGGCTTATTAATCATTTAAAACTTGGGTATTACTATCCACCAAATCCTTTCCTGGAAACCTCATATCGCCCAAATTTCCCGACGGTCAATAAGTACCCTTAATTTATTCCATTGTTCTTTTCATCATCCACAACCTACCCGTAAACTCCTCCTATTCTCTCTTTTCTTTCCTCACTTTGACTATGGCTGTGTGGCTTATGGAGGCCTCTCGAATGTGCTTGAGGACAGATTGAAGCGGATCTTGAACTGTTTTTTCAGATTTGTCTTTAGTACCTTAACACGGGCTCATGTGTCCAACCTTTTGGCGAGTTAAAGTGGCTCTTCACCTCCAGTCATAGACAATATTTCCTCGGATCTTTCCTATACCAAACTATCACCACACTTCACCTTTCCTACATCTACAGCCTCCTACAATTCAAATCCTCAGTCCACGCACAGGAAACAATATCGCGCCTTTCTGACCTCTATACCCCTTCTCACAGAACCAAAACATTCAAACGTTCCTTTCTCGCTCGCTCCTCTACCCTCTGGAATTCTTTTCCTTCATCTGGCATGCTTCTTCTCTATCCACATTCAAGTCCCTCCTTTTCCAACACCTTTCTTTCCAAAATGATGCTCTCTAATTACGAAATTTAAATTTAAGATCAACATCTAGATCAGAAGTAAATAATAGTTTTAATTCTCTAGCTTCAACTTTGCTTATCAACTCATTATATTTGTATTTTTTATTTTCTCTCTTTTTTTCTTTCTTTTTCGTTTTTTTTTTTTAATTTTTTATTCACATTAATTTTATTTTTCAAGACAAGAATTTATATTATTTGCTTATTTATTTTACCAAAAATACTGTTAACATTAATTTATTTTTATTTTGTAGTATTATGTCCAGATATTGTTTCTATTTTATTTGTTCAATTGTGTTATTCTTAAGGGACCTAGTCCCATAATAAAGTTCTTCTATTCTATTCTAATAGTTATGAAAATTTCTAGTAATTGAAGTTATTTGCTACTTAGATGATGATTTCTTCTATGTAACAATCAGATAAAAGTCACACTAAAGATATGGATAAAGGATTAAAAAAAAAATAAAAAAATTGAACCAACTATTAATAAAAAATATTAAATCAGACTATAAAATAAAAAAATTAATTAAAAAAAAATTCTGGTTTTATAATTATTGTTTTAATATATTTTTCAGATCCTCAAATTTTGGATAAAAATGAAAATGAAAAACATTATAAATTTGTCATGAATTTGCCTTTTGATGCGTTATGTATAGCACATAGAGACAGAGAAATGGATGAAGTCTATGAACTTCTTATAGATACTGCTGAGAGGACAGTGTTTCTTTGTGAAAGTTATTTACTAAAGTACATACGTGACCCATTAAAGGTTCATAATATACGTGCACACCATTTTTTTCCTGATGAATTAGGACATGCTTTATCATTGGTATTTTCCACTGAACAAAATGATGAAAAGCTTGGTAAAATGTTTTATTTACTTTTGGAACCTTTTAACAAGTGCTGAGACCAGATGATTCAATTGATATATATCTAATCTATGGTTTGGGGCTAAAAGAGTCAAGGAATAGACCAACTAAAAACCAACGTTTTTTGACATGGTCCTTTTAGCACCAAGCCACAGCCCATTTATGTATAAATACACACACACATATGTATATATAAATCTTCAGAAATCCAATTATTTATTGAAAATTTGACTTATATTACAAAATATAGGTTCTTTTACACCAAGTTTATGAAAACAAATTATAAATTAAATATTTTTTTTTTTAATGTTAATGGCTTATGAATAAATTTAATAAATGAAGTTCTGTTATTTTGATTTGTATTATTGATTTTGAAAATTGGTTCACTGGTATATCTGATGTTCAAATCTCTGGTTAAAAATACATAAAACTGAAGACTCTAGCAATTGAAAACTACTGCTTCCCAAAAAACAAATACCAACACACTCACTAAACAGTTATTTTTTTAAACAAACACAAATATTGAACAATTGATTATTACTAACACATAGTCTTTAAAAATGATAAGTATTTTTGGCATTTTCTTCCCTTAATGTGAGTAACTACGTTTTGAATACGTTATGAACTTTTGATGGTATAATAGTTATGTAGATCCTTACTTTCAGTTTTCTGGTTCATTGTCATGAACTGAGTAATTAGAACAGAAAATTAACAAGAATTTCACTTTTTAAGTGCTTTTTATTTGTTTTATCCATTTTTATGTCGAGACCTAATTTGTTATCAGCATCTTTTTACCTTTTTTTATTTAGTTAGATAATTCCTACAACTTCTAGTTACAATAACAAATCATCAGCATAGTCAAGCAAGGGTATTTTTTTTTTTACCATCCAGAGTTAAACTTTTTCAAATATCAATTACCTACCTTTCTAATGATGTATCCGTGTGCTAAATTTAATAAAATTGGTGAATCGTCCTGTTTTAAATATACATAGACATTAAAGTTATCAGCGTAAATTTGCCATTCAGGCTTTTATCAGATGGTTTGGCCATGCAAATTTTAGTGGATTAAATAATTTGTTCGGTATCCCCAACTCTATGTAATATTCTATTTCTAATGGCTAATAGTGTTTCAAGCCCTTTGGAAATCAATGTATACCAATTGCACTGCACCTTTGTGTATTCTAACTCCTTTTCTTGTGTTCACTGAGTAAAATATATTTGGCCAGTAGTTGATTAATTTCACCTGATAAACCCTGATAGTTTGCTAGGGACATTCTGTGATTTAGCTGAGTAGTTTAAATCAATTTATATACTTTATAACACATTGAAAGAAATGAGATTCCCCGAAAGTTATAATCCATGCTCGAACCTTTTTTAAAATTTAAATCAGAGTCTTTTTATTGTTCAGGCTTTTTTTTTTTCTTTTAGAATGCAAGTTTCCTTGTATGCCTTGACTTGTTCACCAGAATTATCTTTACTTCTGGCTGTTTTGTGTGTTTTTAGTTTTATATTGCCATTCCAAATTGCTCTTTACTGTTTTGTTTTTTATTTACAGCTCATCTGTGTAGTATGTGGAAGGTGATTGTCTATTTTTTACTTTATTTATTTTTTTATTAATAAAGTTAATTTGTTAAATTCTATTTTATTACTACATTTATGCAAACTTTCTGGGTCGATTTTTGGATAATATATTTCTTCTCTTCCCAGCTTATTGTTCGCACCTCCTAATACAATTTTCTGACAGTGTCAAAGTAATTTATCATATACCTTGGGGTTTACCATGCAAGTCATTTTTACTTCATTGTTGATGCCTGGAATGTCGAATGCTTGGAGAGTGTATGCTTATCAAAATTTTGAATCAATAATTCTAAAAGATGGCCATCGATTTGTACCTTTTACACCAAAACCTGTATAGCTGAAGGAAAGAAATTAATACTTAATCAAAACCTAGCCCCTAAGAAGTAATTATTGTTCCCTTCTTAATAATTAATGTTCAGTTAATGAGCCTTGCCCTGGCCAAATTTTATTTTATCAGTTTATAATTAAAATTAAATAAACTTATTCGACCTCGGACATTTCACTGCTGTAAACTGACTTACTCTATTAGGGTAATACTGAAATTAAACTTTTTAGACAAATTTTTCTGATCACATTAGTGAAGGAATCATGGTGTTAATTCTATATCCTGTTTTCGGTTTTTAAATGTCATTTCTTTTAATAATAATTTTCTTAAGAGTCTGATTAAAAATAAGTCTAAGGAACTCACCAATACAATCAAAATTATTGGAAATTAATACCAGTCAATGATTTCACTACTGGAAACAGCTCAAATACTGACTCAGGATTTCTAATTTCGAATTAACTGTTTTGTTTGTTTGTTATAAAAATTGTAGTGAATTACAAAAACCAATTTAAAAACCAAAAAAAAACAAGGTTATACTAAGAGCTTACAGGCAAATCATAGGATATATGTCCTAGCTGCTTATAACTTAATTTTTAGCAAACATTGGAGTTGAGGTCAACATTACTTGATATCGGAAAGTTTAAATTGAAGTGTATTATTTTCATTCTGACCAGACATTGTTAACAACTGGTAACAACCTCAATGCCACTGCAGGCTTAGTGCAACAAACCTTAGTGCAACAGAGGTTTGAGCCCTTGATTTTACCATTTTTCTAACTTTGACAATTAGGCCTATAATCATGTTGTTCCCTCTTCCTTATTCCTCAAATTTATTTTACTCTTGATTTTAACTGAGATATTTTTTTTTTTAGTTCGCATACGGCGACAAGTTCATGCCTTTCTAAATTTAACACTTGACAGGCCTTATTTTCGGAGAGCCAATAGTTTAATATTAATTCCTTCAACCCATATAACATGTCCATTAATGAATGTCCATCTTGGAATAAAACCATCAGGAAGTAAGTTTGTTTATGTTCTAATGATGAATATATATTTTTGTTACAAACCTTTATTTATGCATTATTTGTGTAACTCCTGTAAAAATAGTTTTATATACCCATGTATTTTATTATGAAGTTATTAATGATCTCACAATTTGATTTATCTTTGTTAAGAAAGCAATTATTTCTAATGCTATACATTCTGTTTTGCTATTTTAGCCGTATTTCTTATTTACTGAAACTGCAAATAGTTGAAAGTAACTGTAAGCCATGTCAATAGATTTTCGAGCAATTTAAAAGTATAAAACTGGTTTATTACTAAAAACATTGTGATTTACTTCTTCTTTCTTTATATCCTTTGTGTTGCTAACCGTGGAGCAATTTTTATTTTTAATCAATTTTAATGTAAATGTGTGGTTAGCTGAGTATTTGATGTCCATTACTCAAAAACATGACCTGTTTTTCCACAAGTCTTAATTTTTAATATTTAATTCCTGAGAGAGGATATCTTTCTAGATATTGGATATCCACTTAGTAAGATTCCCCCTCTGCAAGCCAAGGGACATACTCCATGTTCAGGCTGTACTGATAGGATATTATTTACAATAATCAACAAATTCTTTGGTCACTTTGTCAATCACTGTAAAATGAGTTCTAAAGTAGTTTTAATATAGATATTTTAAGAATTTATTCTCTTTCTATGCTATATTTTAAATTTATATACAAGTTTTTTTATCATTCATTAGAAAACAATGTTATTCTAAAAGATTTTCTAAGGAAGTGCCTATGGTCAAAACTTAACTCATTTATCTTATTTTGGTTAGAATCATTTACCTCTGCAATTTACTGATATTCATAACACGGCTCACTAGGTTCAACTGAAAAGATTATTTATTTATTGATATATAGCTCAGCTAACTGTGACGAGAAGCTTTTATAACTTATTAGGATGCTAAATTTCAAGGAAATTTATAACCTTTCAAACTTCTTTATTAATTAAATCAACGACGTTTTGGACAGAACAAGTCCATTTTCAAGTCTAAAAACATAATATACAAAACATTTGTCAACAATTACTGTACAATGAAAAATACCTAATAAATATTATATAATAAATAAATCTTCTATTCAAAAAGATTATCTTTTCACTAATCTGACCATGCCATTCTCTGTTAACAAACCAATTCCCATTTTATCTGTGAACAGAATCATTTAAATTAAAGTATTAAAATTTTACTTACTATTTCATTGTTGTTTTTTGTCTATGTGGAACAATGCTCACAGTTCTTTAGTTTTACAGACTGTTGTTTTCTTTGATCTCAACAGCGCTCAACAAGAGTATTTTTATTTTATATCAATTGCTATTATTGTGATTTGATTAGCCTGCCAAACTTTGGAGTGTCTTTGAAATTTTTTAAATATTAATTTGAGATAGCAAATTATTAGTCAATTTTTGATCAATGGTCACTTGATTTGTTGTGTATATACAATAATTATTGCCTAATTAATGTTGTTTTATTTTTTCAGTTCGCAGTGATCGCAGTAAATCATCACTTACTAAGGGTGCCTATTATTATTATCATTATATGATGGGTGGCATAAATGATAGTGGCTGGGGTTGTGCCTACAGGTCTTTCCAAACCATTTTTTCGTGGTTTAAGTAAGCACATGTCTTTTAAAGCATTAATATTGTTATGATTTCTAGATATGCAAAATATTTTTTAAAATCCCATTTTTTTAATGCCATGTTATTGAAGATCAAAGTGAAAGAACATGTTATGTGACATTTATTTTCGTAACATAACATTTTCTTCCTTTTAGCTCTTCTATTGTCACTGTTGATAAAAAACTCTCATCAATGAACATTATTGCACAAATTTTTAAACATTCAATCAGAGCAGAGTTGTTATTTAGGTAAAGAGGCTATAAGATAGTAATATCATGTTTGATTTTCTGATATATGTGATAATCTGTTTTACTGAGCTTGTGCTATATGCATTGCAAATAAAATATCAACATTATGTAATTATTTACTTACTGAAGCTTATGAGGTAAGTAATGTTTTAGTTTTAATTAAAATTGAATGATTAATGTTATCTGAGAATAAATCATTAAAGCAATGAAAAATTAATTGGAGTGCTGTAGCAACAGGCAATAGATTATTTTAATGTATGATTATTTTAATCTTTTTATTCAATAATCATTTATACAATATTTTGGATTATAGATATTTTATGATACTATTTCATTTACAATAAACCCTCACTATTTCCGAATTCGGATACAACGAACTTCTCATTATAGAGAACCAAAATCGAATCCCCTTGAAAAATGTATTGATTTTCCTATAGTTCCTTCGTTAGAACAAAATAAATAGGTTGATACGAACTGCAAACTACTTTTGGTGGACCCCTAGTGAGAAATAACTTGGTTATAACGAACTTGAAAGGGCATAATATATGTAACCTTCCATTCCTCATCGTAACAACAGAGGTGGAGGCCACTTAATCCTTTATGTTTGTTTACATTGTAATTTTATAGAATCCCTTCAGCTAAATGAATAATTATTTATTCCTCTTATGTTTATATTATTTAATCTCTAGATAATGGTTTAATGAGAATGATTCATTGGTTACATAAAAACTCGGAATATTTTATTGTTTCTTCCCATTCTAGCCGGAATTCAGGATTTATGGACCAGAAATCTTCAGTTCATTTTTGTGTTATACAAGTTAAAGAAAGATTCTGTGTCGAGTTTTTATTTTCTTATTTGGTTAAAAATGAAAAAAAAAAAATAAATGAAATGTTGTATAATATCAAATTACAAATCTTACTAGATGCATATTGACAAAAAAAACATCAGGGAGAAGCACTGAATTCCAAAGTTTATGTTATTGACAATTATAAAAAAATTAAGAATTTAATTGATACGCATGAGACCAGCGGTTCCACCTCATCTTCTGCGATAAAAGCTTCCAACTCGCTGCCTATACAGATTTAGAAAAATTATAATGATATACCATAGGTATGTACTTAAGTACAAATTATATTACGCACATACAAATTATTTATTTTTGTATTTGATTGCTGTTTTAGTTATGTGATTGATTCTACGTATAAGTGTAGTCTTTCTGTATCTAGAATTGAAGGTTTTAATAAATAGTGTTATATATATTGCGTTGCTTTAAAAAAAAAAAAAAATGTTTTTATCAGTATTATTAACATATTCCGTTTTGTTTTTATTTGGATATTACGAACTTCGTTATAATGAACAAATGATTTTTTGGTCCCTTTGAGTTCGTTGTAACCAGGGTTTACTGTATTAGTTTTTAAAAATAAATTTATTTTAGATTACAGGGATACACAACTATGGAAATACCAACCCATTATGAAATTCAAGAATGCTTGGTTAGATTGGGAGACAAACCAAGAGAATTTAGATGCAGTAAAACTTGGATAGGATCTACTGAAGTTGCATACGTTTTAGAAATCTTTGTGAAATCTCAATCAATTATTTTAAATGTTGCATCTGGTTCTGAAATGGGTTCTTTAGGACAAGCAATCTATGAACACTTTGAGCTACATGGTATTCCAGTCATGATAGGTAAGTTATTCTATACCTATTACATGTTCTATCAGTTGAATGTCATGTTTTTTTGTTGGAAATAATTTATTGCTGACAAAATACATCATAGTTATCTGTATTCAATTTATATTTATTTTTTGTAAGTGTGTACTAATTTAATATTTAAATCTTATGATGGATTTAATATCAAACATTATCTTTTATTATTTATATATATATATATATATATATATATATATATATATATATATATATATATATATATATATATATAAATAAAAATTAAATGAAATAAAATACATTAAAATCTCTCAATGGTCTAAAGTAGGGGTTGGTGAACAAAGTTTTTTTTAATAACTAAGAAAATATAAAGCAGTACTTTTGAATGACTGCCCATTTCTATGAAACTTAGTGAACTTTTTTTTTTGGCCGACTAAAAATATCGTGTGATTTAAACCCCAACCCCATATTTTAGGCTTTATAGGGGAGGAGGAATGTGGATGTCGAACACCAATTTTTAATCACACAGTCGATTTTGAGAAAACTTGTAATACCTCTTTTATTGGCTGACTAAAAATACTACGATGGTAAATTGTTCCCATCCCCTCTTCTGGGTATGGCCAAGCATCCATTCTAAATGGAAATTAGAGGTTAGATAAAACTTGACATACAGGCTGTTTCTTAACTTAAAAATGGTTGGTACCAAATTAACTCTGTTCCCTTTTGGATTTGCAACATTAACATTAACTGTAGAGGAGTGACATGTAGAAACCAGGATGTAGGTGGAGATGTCGAGACGTTTGTTATTTTTTAAATAATCTACACATGTTTTCATGTAAACCCATTATTTTTTTTTCCTTTTTATATAGTTAAGCATATTTTAACTGTCTGTAGTTCTATAGTTGTATTTGACTACAAACCATGGGTATGCGTGGGCTTGATTCCCAGTAACCATTTAAATGTAAACAATTATTTTTATTGAGTAATATTACATCCTGTCCCAGCACAGACAACAGTAATAGTGTTCAAAGAGTTCACTCACACCATATTTACAGAAGATGAAAAAAATGAAACAATAAATAAGAGAAAAAAAACTTATGTAAAATAAAATAAACATAACATCTTTAACGCAGGCATACTCATATACACTATTTACAGTCGGCCTGGGCAAGCCTTAGCTAGGCTTGTCCCTCCTTTGGGCTATTGTCCCAATCTTTCTTGCTATGAATGGTCCCTTAACAAAAATAATCAAATGTTAAGAGAAGTTGAATTTGACTAAAGATGCGACAGCAGTGTGAAAAAGTATGACATTACAACAAGTATGTTGCCGATTTATGTAATTCCTCCAATTATTTTTTGTTTTACAATGGAGGAAAGCATAAAAATACATATATCATCATCTTATTTTAAGACTAATCAGTGATCAGGATCAGGGCGAGACCGATTATATCCGAATCTGCAGTATAACGAGCCACATTAATAATGAGCATCCAGTGTAAACAATAATTGCCTTTGAAAAACATATTTTATTTTTATCATTTATTTATTATTGCCCTTCCAAATTATTATTACTTCAGATTAGTCTAATGTCTCTGATAAACAGTAGACAACTCTATGTATTTCGAAGTATTTTAAATACAAAATTATCCTCTTATAGTTTAAAATTGCTGATTATTTTCAGCTGAACTTAAATTTTTGTTTCTTTAACTTAGGAGGAGGTGTCCTTGCTCACACAATACTTGGAATTGACATTGATGAAGAATCTGGTGATACTAAGTTTCTTGTACTCGATCCTCACTATACTGAAAATGATGACTTAATAAAAATACAGAAAAAAGGTTTTGTTGGCTGGAAAGGCATTGATTTTTGGGATTCTAGATCTTTTTATAATGTCTGCCTTCCTCAGAGACCCAGGTGTTATTAACTTAATTTTATTATTACCCTGTTTGTTTATTTTTGTGATTACAAAATATTTAAACAAATCTAATAAAAACAAAAAAAACTAACAAGAAACTAAAGTTAAAACGAAAAAGACTTGAGATTTGCTGATTGGTTTTCCATCACTTGAATTAATTCATGTTCCAAACCAAATGTGCAATACAGACCATCAAATATTGATACCATATTATGGATGTATGGTTAAAAAAAAACAAATAAAACTAACAAGAAACTAAAATTAAATGGAAAATAACTCAAGATTTGCAGATAGGTTTTCCATCACTTGAATTAATCCATGTTCCAAACCAAATATTTAATACAGACCATCACATTTTGACACCATATTGTGGATGTGTGTTTTAAAATAGCTTTCTCTTCAATCATGAAATAAAAAATATGTGTATCAATATTTTTTAGTTATTTTACACTCACATATTTCTTCAATACATACTCATTCTTTGTTTTCTTTTTTTAAATTCTCTCTGTTTAACTATTAAGTGTTAAATTTTATAAAAAAATAATTTTACATTCCTTAGTAACCTGGCCTAATCCTTCATACCTAGAATTGAGTGAATTATTGTTTGTCATTAATTATCATTAGTTTAAATTTATAGTAGGTTAATATATTACTGACTATATTTGTTTATTTTTTACGATTTTGCAATATCAGTTGTGAATAATAGTATTACTCTTTTTTCTTAATAGAAGCAAAATTATAAGATTAAAAATAATATAAATTGAAAATAAGTGAAAAATAAACACAATTTAAAGAGTAATTTCAAAAGGGAAATTTATAATTATGTTTGGTGAGCTAATAAACTGGAAATCACTTACTGAATTGTTTTTTCCATTACTAAAATATATTGGTTTTAATTTATAAAATAATGATTGTGTAAATTAATGACAAGCTCTCCAAAAAAAGTTAATACTCCTTGGTCATTCGATCATTGAGCAAATATTTTGTTGTTCTTGTTCCAATTCCAATAATGGCTCTAAACTTTATGAAATGGTTCCTTCTACAAACTACACTGTAAGTTAAATATGTAGTATTTATTGATTCTTTATATGTTTATCTGTGTATATATTTAATGTGGTTGTTATGTAATTATTTTATTTTATATTATTTGTACAAATATATATATTTTTTATTTATGAAATACTCTCTATATTTATATATAACATCATAACTCAATTTAATATGGGAAAACAATCAGTGTAGGCATAAATGGTATTATTATTTATTACTTCTTCTATGGTTGACAATTACATTTATAATGGCACAAGTCGCGAAATGAGTGATTTGTTTATTTCAGCACTTTTGAGTAAATAGCGGCACTGGTTTAAATCTTGCTTAGGGGGTTGAATTTTATTTCGTGGCAGACCCTTCTAATATATTTGACCTTCTCACTCTGGCTAGTATAAGGATGTTAAATCCAAACAAACAACTAGTGTTAAATTCAAGCATAATGCTAATTTTAATATAAAACTGCTCTAAATAATTTATTTATTTCATAAGAGTAGTGCTTTATTGTTGCCAAAAGTATTTCAGAAATATCTTTTGTCATTATCCCCTAATTAAATTGTTTAAAATTTGTTTCTAAAAAGTTTCTTTTAGTTCCTTTCCTCTATTAGGATAATGTATCATAGACTTAATTTTTTTAGTGCAGCTACTGGAAATAGTTGAATATTCAAAATGTGAGGACTGCGTTTTGTCTATGGATATAAGTTGAGAATAGCTTTAAGATTATTAATCCAGATGATGGGCCGGTCCATTTTTTTTTTTATCCCTGCTCCTATTACATTTAAAGGAAATCAATAGACTGCTTGCTATGGGGTCATTTTACTGATTATTTTAGTAACAATCTATAGTTTTCTCATAAGATTAAAGTTATTTTTGGTTATTTATTAAAATAAAAAAAACGAAAATCATAATTAAAAATATGTATTATTAATAAAAAAATATATAATGAAGACTCCAATCACAAATATCAAATTCCTTGTAAAGTCCAAACTTCTCGATCCTCTCCAATCTGGTTTCTGTCTCAGTTTTTCCACACAATCTGCTCGTCAAAATCACCAGTGACATGCACATTGCTATGGACGAAAAAAAATTAGCTGTATAAATACTCCTTGACTTCTCTACAGCTTTTGATTACTTGGACCATTCTATCCTTTTTGCCAAATTAAAATCACTATCCTTTTCCAACAGCTCTATTCAGTGGTTTTAATCTTTCCTTTCTGATCGGACTCAAGCAGTTACCATTCCTAATAAACCCCTATCTTCCTTCCTTACCCTGTTCTTAGGAGTTGTCCAGCGTTCAATTATATCCCCACTCCTTTTCAATTCCTATATCAATGATCTTCCTAATTCAATCTACTGATCTTACCACCTATACGCCGACGACTTCCAAATTTATTTATCGTTTTCTCCTTCTGAGCTATTAGTAGCGTTTGCCAGTATTCAGGATGACCTAGATAGAATCAGTGCCTGGTAAAGATTAAATGCTATAAAAACTCAGTCCATTGTCATAGATTACAATTCCCTCCTCAGATCCAATGCCACCTTCTCTACTTTAATCCTGAATGATCGCCCCATCATTTTCAGCTCCTCAATTAAAAACTTGGGTATTAATAAGTACCCATAACTTATTCCATTGTTTTCTACATCTTCTTCCACAGCCTATCCGTAAACTCCCTTATCTTCCTACACTTTGACTATGGCTGTGTGGTATACGGAGACCTCTCAAATGTACTTCGAGGACAGATTGAAGCGGATCATGAACTGCTTTTTAAGATTTGTCTTCGGTGTCTTGAGACGGGCTTATGTGTCCCACCTTTACAGCTAGTTAAAGTGGCTCATCCCCTCCAACCATAGACAATATTTCCTCGGTCTTTTCTATACCAAACTATCAGCATCCAGCAAACTTCCTACATCTACAGCCTCCTACCATTCAAATCCTCGGTCCACACAGAGGAAACAAGATCGCGCCTTTCCGACCTCTATACCCCTTTCCACAGAACCAAAACATTCGAACGTTCCTTTCTCATCCGCTCCACTACCCTCTGGAATTCCTTTCTTCTAATATCCGCCATGCTTCTCCTCTGTGCTCATTCATAATCCTCCTTTTCCAACACCATCTTTCTTTCCAAAATGATGGTCTCTAATTATGAAATATCAATTTAAAATTAACATATAGATCAGAAGTAAATAGTAGTTTTTAATGCACTAACTTCAACTTTGCTAATAAGCTCATTATTTTTGTATTTTTCATTTTTTCTCTTCTTTTTTTTTCATTTTTTTTTTGTTCACATTAATTATATTTTTCGAGACAATTTATATTATTTGCTTATTTATTTTACTGAAAATACTGTAAATATTAATTGATTTTTATTTTGTAGTCTTATGGCCAGATATGGTTTCTGTTTTATTTGTTCAATTGTGTTATTCTTAAGGGACCTAGTCCCAGAATAAAGGTCTTCTTCTATTCAAATTTATAACTGGAAACAGTGAATTCCAATAGAAATGTGTGAAAGCAAAGCAAATTAGTCATTTTAATTTGGACAATCATTATTTAAACACAAAACATATAGTGATGCAACTGTTTTAATAGTTCAGCGTGTAAGTCAAGGTTTCCCCTAAGTAACAGAGGCTGTTGCTATGATCCTCCAATGCAGCTTTTAAAAATTGTTTTTTACAGCCTAATTTACTAGTAGGGTCACAACCACTTTTGGAATGGAATGTTAGTAAAATATTGCACATTCTTTTAACAAGGGATTCAGCTACTAAATGGCATCCTGGAAGATGTTTCTTTTTATAAGAACTGTTGAACCATAGAAATAGACAACCAATATTTGTTAGTTCTTTCCAGTAATAAATCGCCAAGGTGAATGTATCTGTATCAGCACTGAGGATACTAACATGAGAAGATTGAATTTTTACTGCATGAAATATGTGACCAAACATCCTTGAATCACTTTCTAAGTGCTTTGATTTTAATTTAAGTACCTCCAGGGTGTCCAGCTGCCTTGAATTCCCTGAAGATCGGGAATTCTGCTTGAAAACGGTCAGTCATCGAAATTTTTTAGCTTTTTAGTCTAATAATTCTATTTTTCCATTAGTGCTTGGCAAGAAGTGTATAACATATTGAAAAGAGGGTTGTTCCCCCTACTACTTCTAATTCCAAGAAAGCTAGAAAAAGCCTACTTCCACTAACTTTGTCCATCAGTCCGACTGTCTTGAACACTTAATCGTTCTATTTTCTGTCTTACCTTGCTATCTGTATGCTTCTAACGGTTGCTAAATAAACTAGAGATGCTATGGAATGGCAAAATAACGTAGCCTACAACCAGCTCCGAGTTTCAATTTCTACCGATTTACGCTCTTCTTAAAATAAGTTCCTCGGTTCATCTCTTTCCTTTGAGGCCGAGAGCGGTGAAGCCTTGTGTTCATACAGAAATTGAAAACAATTTGCCCTCAGAATCGAAAAGTTCCATTCTTGTTTTAAGTTTTATACGTCAAGGAACGCATGTCTATAGTCAAATCCATGCTACGGGCATTGCACCTACTTTTGTTAATGTAATTTTGATGAAATTTTTAGAGGTGCGGGTTGGTACCTAGAATGTCCCTTATCAAATTCAATCCACTACTTTCGCTTACGCATATGCAGACGTATTTTCCTTGATACATCTATATTTCGAAAACTGCTTGACCGATTTCGCCCAAAATTTGAGAAAGTAGGTTTTTAAGGACGCTGATTCCGAATTTGATTTCGGATTTATCATAATTTTTAGCATTTAGATTTACTGTTATTGTTGAAGTTTTCTTTGATATAGGAATCTAGACCAGCGCCAAAACGGCTTTAGCGATTTTGATGAAACATTCCTAAAATCTTCTCCTTAAAACACTTTTAATCTTGCTATATAGCATATCCTCGAAAAATAACAGCCAAAAATTGAATGAAGAAATTAAAAATTCATTCGCGCTTGAGTTATATTCGCGCATAGCTCAAAAAGTATGCATTCTTTTAATGACCGCTACAAAATCTTTCAAAAGCTAATTAAATTTCCTACAAAACGAATAAAAAAAATCATCCAGATCGGACAAGAAACCAAGTACTTACTGACTTTTCCAGTTTTGGCGGCCGGAGGATGTTACATGTGCTGGCTATAATTTAATTCTTTATTAAATCTAGCGCATGTTATTAATTTAATTGTAAACAAATAAATCAATATTTTTCAGTGTTCTTGTTCTTGAAAAGTCGTCACATTTTTTTTTCTTCATAAATTAGCTATCCTCGGATTCAAGCCTTTCACAACACAGGGTGTCCAACGATAATGCATGAGAGAATTCAAGGAATTAAAGGCTGTGGACGCTGATTCCGAATTTGATTTCGGATTTATCATAATTTTTAGCATTTAGATTTACTGTTATTGTTGAAGTTTTCTTTGATATAGGAATCTAGACCAGCGCCAAAACGGCTTTAGCGATTTTGATGAAACATTCCTAAAATCTTCTCCTTAAAACACTTTTAATCTTGCTATATAGCATATCCTCGAAAAATAACAGCCAAAAATTGAATGAAGAAATTAAAAATTCATTCGCGCTTGAGTTATATTCGCGCATAGCTCAAAAAGTATGCATTCTTTTAATGACCGCTACAAAATCTTTCAAAAGCTAATTAAATTTCCTACAAAACGAATAAAAAAAATCATCCAGATCGGACAAGAAACCAAGTACTTACTGACTTTTCCAGTTTTGGCGGCCGGAGGATGTTACATGTGCTGGCTATAATTTAATTCTTTATTAAATCTAGCGCATGTTATTAATTTAATTGTAAACAAATAAATCAATATTTTTCAGTGTTCTTGTTCTTGAAAAGTCGTCACATTTTTTTTTCTTCATAAATTAGCTATCCTCGGATTCAAGCCTTTCACAACACAGGGTGTCCAACGATAATGCATGAGAGAATTCAAGGAATTAAAGGCTGTGAACTGTAAAATTCAAGGCGCTTTTCGTCAATTTATTTGATTAAATTTAAAACAAAATCGAAACCATAGAATGTTGTATTTCGTCGGCTTATGGAAAAATGAACAAAGTCTTATTTGAGAATGAATTTAAATAATTATAAAGGTTATTGAATAATCAATTAATTATTATTAGCATTAATTATCTAAATAGAATTTAGATTTACTATTATTGTTGAAGTTTCCTTTGATATAGGAATCGAGGCTAACGCCAAAACTGTTAAACTGATTTTGATAAAACATTCCTAAAGTCTTCTCCTTAAAAAAAACTTTTAATCTTGCTATATATAACATCCCCGAAAAATAACAGAAAAAAATTGTATGAAGAAAATAAAAATTCATTCGGGCATAACTCAAAAAGTATGCATTTTTATAATGATGGCTACAAAATCTTTCAAAAGGTAATTAAATTTTCTACAAAACGAATAAAAAAATCATCCAGATTGGACTAGTATTATCAGAGATATTGCGCTTTGAAATTTGTACACATGTCATAAAATATTCTGCACACGTTTATAGTCGAATGTTTAATCGTGCATGTACAGTTCGAACTATATTTTTTGTGTGTGTAATTTTCCGAAGTATGTCGAGTTTAACAATTAAAACATTAAATTTGTTTTTCCTATTGTATTCTACAGAAAGAGAGAGAAAGCTATAGTGAGTTCACTTATGTGACAGGTGCTAAAAACTTGGCAGATGTTTTTTAAAAGCTCTATGAAACTATATTCCGATTGTAAATATTCTCAATTTTTTTTTTTTTTTTGTAATTAAAGCATTAATGCATATTTTTTCTATCCCCCACAAAGTGTCAATTTATAGAAGAATTTCAGAATGCGATATATGCTAAACTATTCATGGAACTTAATGCCTGATCATTGTGATCGAAAAGGGACCTACTAAGATAAATTTCAACATACAAAAACTCAAATATATATATATATATATATATATATATATATATATATATATATATATATATATATATATATATATATATATATATATATATATATTTGGTCAAAAAAATTGAAGTTGAAATTACAACTTGATTTTGAAATGAACCATGAATTTTTACAGTGAAAATTTGAAGATGCAGTTCCGGAACGTCAATTTTGTAAGGATAGTAATGTATAAAAAACAAATGATTTTAACTAAGGACGCTTGATTTGCCTTAACGGGTGAACTCGAGTTGGTTCCCGATATATTTAATGAGATGGTGCATGATGTGGGTGGACGGTTGTTTCCTACAAATGGAATTGGGTCCGCCAGTGAATGGGGGTCAGTAACTTCAATGATTACCTCTCCCACAAATATATTGAGGAGGATGCGCCATTCCCCCCTAGTGTATGGGCTGAGTATACCGCCATTGTCAATCGCACTATCAACAGTTGCGAAAGTTTTCATGTCAAACTTAATCCAAGATTCACATCTGCCCACCTCCACATTGAAGCATTGCTTGGCGTTCAAAGTGAAATTGACACTAAATTCGTAGCGCAGCCCCACGGTAGGGTTGGGGATAGTTCGATAGTATCGATAGTCAGACTATCGATGGCATTGCTGACAACGCTCGTTTTTTCCCAAAAGTCTAATCTTTTAGTTGCGAAAAAATAATAGGATAAAACGAAAATTAAATAACAAATAAAATTAAAGAAATAAGGCTGTTACATTTGAAAACCTATGAAAGGTTCTTCTATGTTAGGCTTTTTAAAGCTTTTTAAATAAAATAATAACCTCGAAATATACTGTGATTCCGGGAATTCCGTTAGGAAGTTTTCGGTTTCCACTGCTGATACACAATTATTTATTATAAATTATCAATTACGAATATGTCGGAAGTTTAATAGTTTTATAAATAGAACAGTGAGTCTCAAATGTAGTCACCTGTGATTTGTGCCGAAATGACTTCAAAACATTCTCTTACTCATCTGACTTACGGGATCATTTGATATAGAACCATAAAAATGTTTATCGACCCACGGCTTGGAGATTATCGTCTCAAGAAACTCCTGTTCCAAGTAAACACAGAAAGTTGGAAACATTTTTTTCTGTTCAGTAACCTTATCCCTCCAGAAGCGCGAATAAGCTTAGATACAATTTTGATAAATATTAATTAAGATCTAAACTATAATAAAAATGAAAACAGGCTGTAATTGAAATCACTGGCTTACTGGAGTACACTGCAATCCTTGAAGAACCATGACCACTGCTAATATCTTCTTCCACTCATCTCGGTGAGATGCGAAGCGCCTCCAGCAGCTGACACCGATCCTCCTGCCATCTGAGACGGGGCTTATCCCGTCTTCTTCCATCCGCTGGCTTTCCATAAAGCTGCTTTCTTGGAATTCTTGCCTGGTCCATCCTCTCCACGTGCTCAAACCTCAGTAGTGTAGGCAGGATTTGATTACGGAGGGAGGGGGTCCATCCAAGTATCTATTTTAAAAAAACACACCCAAACCGAGGATGTAAGTGGGCCCAATCTCTATGTAATATTTTCTATGCCTAGGTATATTATTTATAAAATATAATTCAAATAGGTTTATACAATTTTTGTTTACAGATTAGAATAAGTAACAGTATTTTATAATTTCGAGGGTAGGTGGCTCCGGACCCCCTGGATCCTCCTCTGTCTACGCCACTGTCTAACTATCGAAGTCTATTGGGCCGAATGGTTTTCACGATGTCCTTTTCATCATACAGGGCCCTTAACTCTTGATTAGTCCTGATTCTCCATTGGTCCTCCACTCTGATTGTCCCATTAATTTTACGAAGGACTTTTCTCTCCCACGTCTGAAGGATCCTTATGCTTTCTTTCTTCAGGGGCCATGTTTCGCAACTGGAAGTCACAATTGGTCTCACTATCGTTTTATATAGGAGATATATTTTTTTTTCTGAACAGTCTTTAGCACCTCTACAGTTTCTGAACAGACATAAATTTCCTGCAGCTATACGAGCCTTTACATCCTTTTCTATTCTGTTCTCGCTGGTTATCATACTGCCCAGATACTTAAATTCGTCACAGCTCTTGAAGCTCCAATTTCCTATTTTCATTTATTCTCCTATCATCTGGCCTACATCTTGATGTTCGCAGTTACATGCTTTTGTCTGCATTGATTTCCAGGTGCAGATCTTTAGCTTCTCTGAGAATTTCTTCTAGGACTCCTGAAAGTGCTGGTACAGTCCTCCCTGTGATGAGCACATCATCTGCATATGCTAAATGCTGCGTCATACGATTATAAATTGCACCTCCGCCCTTTGGTTTTATTTTCTTTATGGCAGCTTATAAAACAAGGTTGAAAAGCACTGTAGATAGGGGATCCCATTGTCTAAGGCCTCTTTCTATTTTGAATTTTTGTTAGACTCTCCCATTCATAAGTGCTCTACTGGATGTATTAACCAGAGTCATTTTGACCAGCCATATCAATTTCTTCGGAGCTCCCAGCTTCTCCAGACGCTGGTACATGTTTTTCCTTTTGACGCAATCATAGGATTGTTTGAAATCTACAAACAAATGATGCAGAGTAACATTGTACGCGTAGGTCTTCTCTAGCATTTGCATCACTGAAAAAATCTGATCCGTAGTTGACCTTCCTGGTCGGAAACCCCACTGGGTAATCATCCGTAACTATTTCTGACCTCCTTGTCTGTCTTCTACTAATTGCAATCGACAAGACCTTGTACACCGAATTCAGCAATGAGATTTCCCTGTGACTATTTATCGGTTCTATTGCCCTTTTGTATATTGGATATATTAGGGACTTAGACCATTCTTCGGGCATTTTCTCGGACCTCCGCACATCATAAATAATATTGTAAATATCCTTAGCTAAAACTTCCCCAGTGTTTTTGAGGATTTCATTTTGGATTGCATCCAACCCTGGCGTTTTATTGTTTTTGAGCTGAGAGATGATTTCAGTAATCTCTTCCATTTCTGAAGGATTTCTATCTCATCTAAGCCTTCCTCCTCACTCTGTACACTGAAAATCACCGTTCGAACTTTTTCTATCTCTTCCGCTTTTCAGAAAATTTCAGATCTCTTGAAAATGACCAACCCATCTCCCCAAAATTTCTCCTTCATAACCTAGGAGGTTACCATTCTTGTCTTTAATGAAGTTTCTCCTTGGACGAAAACCTGGTCTTGTATTCTTAATATTTCTGAAAAATTTTCATTTCCCTTGAGATGTTCTTTAATATTTCTACTTCCTTCAGTCTTTTCTTTTTACGCCATAGCTTGTTAACATTTGTTAACATTCGTTTTTCTCGGTACTTGTTAATTCGTTGTCTTGTTATTATTTGGAGATTCCTCATCCGTGCTTCATTTCTCTGCTTTATCGCTACTTCGCATTCGTTGTCAAACCAGTCTTTTCTTGTTTTCTTGGTTCTTTGCCTCAGCACTTCCTTTGCTGTGCCTCTCAAGACTTTTTTCATTCTGCCCCAGGCACCACCCAATAATGTCACCTCTAACGTTGGTCCCACAACCGTATCAACTGTCCTTCGTTCCTCCAGTTGTTCCCTGTATCTTTTCCTTACTTCCTCAATCTTTAACTTTTCTAAAACATAGGCTGATATCTATTCTGCTTCTTGCCTAGGCTTTTCAGGTAATCTCTGCCTATAATTTATTAAAACCGAGCAGTGATCACTAAATGCTACGTGCTCCTCTATAGCTTCACACATCTAAAGTGTGCGATGCGTGCCTTGTAAATACCAGTACATGGTTTTCGTTTAATGGAAATTATTATTACTTAATTTTCATTCATTGTCCAGTATTTTTATTGTGTTTTTTAAAACTTTTTTCAATAATTTTGTAATAGTAGAGGAGATATATGACAAAAAAACATGAGATAGGTGGAACTAATTCCCACAAAGACGGGATTCGAATTTTTTAGTTCTTTGTTCGTATCTCTTTGGTATACTAAAAGTCTAAAATAATCTGCAAAATGCGTTTTTTTGTTCGCCATCTTGAAAACAATTAAAAAAAAAATAAAATATCGTGTGTGGTATCAAATTACAGAAAATATCATGCTAAAAAAGAATCTGATATTGGTTTTAAAAATTAAATAACAAAATAGTGACCAAAAAACTTGAAGCTTTTGCAGTGCAGGAAACCTAAAATTGTCGTTCATTTTTCATTCAAAGCTCAATCTCTTGAAACTAGCGACCGTGGAGAAAAAGATCATGAATAACTTTTTTAAAGTAAAGTAGAATTTCTAAAATTTGAGCCCTCTTTATGTTTACTTTCCCGAAATAAAGGTTTACTAACAAAAATTTATAAAAATAAAATTCTATAACTGGAAGGCTTTTTTTTATTAACTATAATTAATTTAGCCTGAAGGATTCTTCCATTACAATGCACATAACATTCCTTTACAACATTCTAGCATCCAATGTTTCGGATTATTGCTGCATCTTCAAGAATATAACAAATTAACTCCTCCTATATTGTCTATACTTAATCCATAACAATATTATTTTATCTTGTTATAAAGGCATTTATTTATTTTTTTTAATTTAATAAATAAAAATTAAAAGTAATTAGTATGTATATTGCACTATTACATTGCTTAAGGTCAATATTTACATTTAATGTAAATGTTTTTCCCGCGTTTGGTAATTTTCAAGATATTGAGCATTTAATGAAAAACGAGTGATAATTTAAGGTATGCCAACACTGCAAAAGCTTTCAGTTTTTCGGCTACCATTTTTTTTAAAATTCTTTTTTAGCATGAAATTTTCTGTTATTTGATACCACACACGATTTTTTATAATTTTTTCAAGATGGCGGCCAAAAAAAGACGCATTTTGCACACTTAGATTTTTCTAGACTTTTATTATGTCAAGGAGACGCCTACAAAGAACTAAAAATTTATACCCCTTCTTTGTGGGAATTAATTCCACCCTAAAAGCTATATCTCCTCTACAATAAACGATACCGTAATATTAAAATATTTTAAACAGGTGGTGAAAAAGTAGACGTCTTAAAATTTTGTGAACAGAGCACACTAAAACCACTGGATTAAGTCGCCCAAAAAAAATCCGTAAGTTGATGCTACTTCCGTGTCCTTCGAAAGGATGTCCTCTAAAGCGGTAGCAATGATCAATAGCAGTAGTAGCCGCCTGAAGCCCAAGTAAACCTGAGAATATATTTTTTTTTAATGCCGATCATTGGTTGCAAGAGTAACCAGAGGTTAATTGAGTAGTTTAAACGACCATGCAAAAAACAAAAGAAAAATATATCTTTTTAAGAGTGAAGAGGCTTTTACTTGTACCAGTGGACGTCTGACGAGATTTGATTCCACATTTCACATTCACAGTTTCATGTTTTCACTTAACAAACTATTTATATATTTTCTCCTGACAAACACGACTGTCTTTCAATGCCTTATTTGGCTGTAATTTTATGGTCAGAATTCATTTAGCCCATCAGCTTTAGCTTTTTTTTTTTTTTTTTTTTTTTTTGTTAATTCCTGCAGCAGCTTAAACGGTGAGCCATCTATCAATTGCTTTAATACAATAACATTTAATTTCTCTAATATTTAATTTGTTGTCATTGCATACGATTTGGCCCGAGAATAAAGAGAAATTCGAACAGTGGGACCGATTGTAAACAGACGCTTGAGGTGTTGTGTTTACCAGGAGCAGAGTGGCCTTGGAGGAGGAGGTTGGGGGGGGGGGAGGAGGGATTTAAAAGGAAGAGGCTGGTGGGGGGAGGGGAATGACCGAGCCTCTGGAGGTCCAGCCCAAAACAGCCACTCCAACTAATATCATTCCGTCTCCCGCTCCCTCCGAACATTGCCTTACCAATCAACATAGACATTAAAACTCTATCCCTATTATAAAATTATTCTATTTTATTTTAGTAAGTCTTCTAGTTAATACGGTTTTATAATCTTTGGCCATGAATCAGTAGTTCGTTAATTATTCATTCAATGGACCCAAGAAACTTGATCGGTTTGGTACTTGAAACTTGCTTGATTGAATTCCTTAAGCAAGGCATATTTTTATTTTAATAATTTTATTCACTTTCAGATTCTGTGAAGGCGGTCTCCGCAATCTATTTCATATGAAAATGAATTCAGCTACTTCAGGATCATATTTGTTTTGTTTAGTAATAATCTTGTTACTTTTTACTTGTTACTTACTAGACCATGGTTGAAAAACATTTCCGACTTCTTCCTATCTTTCCTTCAGACTAGAAAAAAAGAAAGATATGCGCGTTTGTATTGAATCTACCGAAGAATAAAGAGGCTTAAGAGTAAAACGGAAAATAATTACATAAAATTTTACAGAAGTTTACAAATTTACCAGTCTGGTAAGAAATGTTTTCCTCATGCTAAGTAGATCATCTCGATTTTTGTAAAAAAAAATTGGTATCGAAGAGAATAAAAATCAAGCGGTTACTTTTTTTTTTTTTTTTTTTTTTCCACCAGTTTCTGCTATCCTCTGTATCACATAAATCTGGATGATTAACAATTAAATCTCACCTCCCGCCCAATTTGATATTTAAGGCGGATTTTTTCGAAACTTCTAGACTTTGCTATTTTAAGTTAATTTTAAAATTTATTCAGAAAAAAAATTAATTTTGATACCGCTCGTGTCAGAAGCTGAATAACCCATTCTTCGTTGAGGAGACTTAAAAGATGAAATTTCCAACTGAGATTCATATGGAAAGGCGACCTAGTTAAAAAAATTCACTTTCCCAAACATGAAGATGAAAAAAATAGAGAAAAGTAAATAAATCTTTATCAATCACTTCTTATTATAAAATGATAAATTATCATTGATGGCTTAATTCATGGCGAATGAAAAGGTTTTAGGCAATATAAAGCTCTAAGGTTTAATTCAATTTGGAGAGCCTAACTTTCATTGAAGGCTTTGGTGAATGCTTAGGTGGCGTTTTTTATTTGTAATAAAAGATAATAACAAAATATAACTAAAAAAGACAAAAATTAAAATCGTGTTAATATTGTAAGATTCCAAAGGAAATAGTCCCTCAAATCCTGGTTGATTACAAACCGGTCAGAGTTTTGTCAATTGAGGCGTCATCATGTTAGATACTCTCAAGTCATATCGAAGCCTTAAGATATTTTCCAACTGCTGCAGATTATTGCTGTAACTTAAATACCATCGAATGCAGAGCCTTTGATTTGGAATATTTCTGTTATTAGCAAGAAATAAAGAATCTATAAAAAATAACTTAATCAATGTTCAAAATAACAATAATTTCGAAAGAATATATATTTCCAAGCGTGTGGCCTGTACTCAATAATCTCTCGATGAAGCGTTATTATTATTTTTTAAAATAAAACTCCATAAATCTATCCTTCTTCCCCTACTCGAGTATGCATCTCGAAGACGCATACGGTTCAAATCGACTTCTGTGAAGTTTGAAGACTTGTAATCTAATCCCCCATCGATTTATCTATCTGCCGAAGAACTTTTTCATTATTGTGGTCCAAATTGCCGAACATTTGTTCAGCACGTTTCCTGTCGAAAAAGAATTATATATATATATATATATATATATATATATATATATATATATATATATATATATATAAAATAGTATAAATTATATTAAATAGTAATACTTCATTGTAGTAAGGATTTTCTATGCAAGATTTAATTTTCAAGACATTATTATTTCTGTTACAAAGTAAAGAATCAATTACACACCTTTCACAAAATCCATCAGACCCCAATTTGGTATGATTTTTGGATCGAATGCATTATAATTATTTTATTTTCATTTTCTTTATTCATTAATTTATATCGTTATTATTAAATTTAATTAAATAATATAAATACCTATAATATAATATATCATTTAATATAAAATGATCTGATATGGTATGATACGATACGACACCTCACGATACGATATAATATAAATAAGTGTGAATATAATTTAATATAATAAATATAGGTTTAAATACAATATAAACAGAAACATAATATATACTGTCTGGAAATATAAAAATGGCTTTAAAAAAATAAATACAGATTTGAGAGCAGTAAATGAGTCCCCAAGGAAGGGAACTTGCTGCCCCGACTGTAATTAGTCTTTTCAATTCAATATTAAAGTAATTACTTCTTTGATTCTGTTCACGCCAGGTAATTTAGAACCCAAATATTACAACATGGTGTGCCTTAAATGGTGTCAAACATCATCATAATTATATTTTGGGTCGCTGATAAAGAATTTTGAATCGGATTTTTAACATTTAAAGTGGCAGGCCAAAGACAGTTAAGAAATTTTTGTAACATCCACGTGTTTGTGTGGGAGTGCTTCCCAATCCAATCGCAATTCCTCAATGGGCTTATCTGGTACGGATTCAAATTAAGTGACCACTCAAAAAAAAACAAGAGATGAGTGAATTTTATACGATTTGGAAATATTCCGTTACCACATTGGATCTCTAGTACACAGCGGGATTGAAAGTGGTAATGAAACCATTTGGATCATCTAAACCGAATGCCAGGTTTAGATGATCCAAATGGTTTCATGATCTAATGAGAGCAATGTTTTTCCTTGTCTAAATAGAAATTAAGCGCAGATATATCTCACACCTCTCCTATATCTTCACTCCTAGTCATCTGGTAACTAAAGGAAACAATCATACCATTCCGTAGTTTATGCGTTTCTAACGAATTCTTATGTTCGTTTTTTTTTTTTCTGTTGCGAAAAAGCCTGAGGCTAGGAGTGCATGCTTTCGATTTCTCCAATACAATATGGATAATCAAACAATACCATATGGTTGCCAGACCAACAATGAACCGCGGGTTCAAGATTGTTCTCCTATATTTAAACGTGTTAAACACTGGAAGTTTTAAAGCTGTTTAAAGCGTGAGCTGGTAGGAGGGTCCTGGATTTAAACAGTTTGTTTTTTAACCGCTCTCATATCTTTCTTGTCAGCGGCTCTTTATCTCCTCTATCATTCAGTCCGGACCGTTCCCCCTCCCGCTTTAGAAAGGGATTCTTACCTTTTTTTTTCTTATTTTTACTTTCGCCCACGGATATTGCTTTCTCTTGGATCCTATTTGGAGTATCTTCCGTTCCTTTCGCTGTCGACATAGACAAATATTTTTATGTGTAACATATATCACAGATATTAAGTAGAAAACCGGATATTTACTTAAAAAGTAAATAAATAAATTGCTCAGCTGTCATGAAAAAATAAAAAATTCTAAAATCCTGATGATACGAACTCTGTTTTCACTCATATTTACACACAGCTCCATAAATGATTAGAAAGTAATTTATCTTATGCATGTATTAATGTATTGAAGAATACCTTGAAATAACAGAACTGCCACTTCAAATTCATCGACAATTGCCAAGATTTTGAACTCATCAGCTGTTCTTCCCCCTCCTCCCGGGGGAGGGGAAGGGATTAATTCCTCTTTCTGTTATTTCGTCCTCATCTTCCATATGAATTCTTGAGAAAAATAGTTCTACTCCTTGAAGTGTCTCCTGGAAGATGAGGACGAAATATCAGGAATAAAAATTAACCCGCCAGGAGAATAAAACTGATGTGACAACTTGAGGGTATTTCAAAACATACATTTTGAACTCGGTGTATGTTTCATTTGTTTTGCGGGAAAAAAAAAATTGCTAAAGTAGTTGAGTTTTTATGTTTAAATTTCATTTTCGGCGCAAAATATACTTATTTTTTATTGGATCAAATTCATCAGTTCTTCTAATTAATTGGCTATGTGTGTTTTTTTTTTTTTTTTTTGCTTGACAAATAAAAAAATAAATTATTGTACAACATGAAAATAAAGATATGATAATAATAAATGCTTTACAATAATTAATCATCTGTCAGAAATTTATTTATTTATTATTTTCATAGGAATAACCAGAAATTATGAATTTCCCCGAATTCACCTCTCTCAAGGACATTAAGTTATCTTTTCTTTTTTTTTTTTCTATAGCAAGGAGTTTCTTTTCAAATGTTTTGAATTCGGTAAAAAAAGTTAAATGTGTTAAACATAAGATTATCACACCTGAGAATAAAATTGAAAACTGATTGGAACGGGTGGGGAAAACAAATTAGTGAAGTTACTGAGAAGTGTGAGTGGTGGTGGGGTATGCTGAGCTAATAAAACTAGCAATCAAATAATTCAGTGTAAGTCGAATGTTGTTATTCAATTATTTTCATCTAATATCGCTGGATTGAAAGTTCCAAAACATACCGTAATATATCTCTTAAGTCCTCTCCAATTCAGTACGATTCTGTAATTTAACTATCAATTGGTATTTAGAGTTAGTTTAATTTTTTATAAAGTAAAACATTTTGAACCTTTTATTACAATAGAATTAACTCAAAAATAAAATTGATAAAATACTATTATATTAAGAAATGATAAAATGAATTGTAAGTACAACTATCGCAACATACATAGTTTTGTTTTCTGATGACTGCCCAACTCAAAATTGTGTATCTCTGCCTCATCAACAGTAGAATTATCTGTATTATCAGTAAAAGCAGCAGCTAAATGATGTTATTATTAATTCAGGGCGCTACAATCCGGTTACAGGTCTTGGCCTCCTCCAACCGCTTCCTCCAATCGTCACGGTCTTGTGCCGACGCCATCCAGTACCTGGTTCCTAGGATGTTGTAAGCAACTCCTGCAACACCGTCTGACCACCTCAGGTTTGGTCTACCTCTACTCCTTGTCCCATGGATTGGCTGTGTTACCAATATTTTGGGCATTTCTTCAAAAATACGGCGGAGTACTTTTCTTTCAAAAATAAGAAGCTCCTTTCCGGTAGCCTTAGATGTTTTTCAACACTCCGATCCATAAAGAAGTACGGGGCGCACCAAGGTTTAATAGAGTTGGAGGTGGAGGTCTGCCTTGAAAGTGTCCGCCTGCTCAGCTGTTTTCCCAGCCCGATGCAGCATTTGTTGGCTGCGGCGATCCTCTTTCTTATCTCAATATCGGGGTTATTATCCTGGGTGTCCACAGATCCCAGTTAAGTAAACTCCGATACTTTTTCAAAGTTATGAGGCCGAATAGTAACTGTCTCACCTTGCTTAAGAGTCTCTTCTATTGCCATGCACTTGGTTTTGGACTAATTAACTTGAAGCCCAGGTCTGCTGGATGGGCCAGAAAAGCCTCAGTCACGGTCTGAAGAGAGCGTCCCACAATGTCTGCATCATCAGCATAGGCCAACGAATGGACAAGGCTGTTAAATATTTTTCCTTGTCCTTTATCTCGACCACGTAAGCCCACATTTCTTATAGCCTTCTCTTTAAGTGCCAGATTAAACAATATACAGGCCAGTGCATACCCTTGTCGGATTCTTTTTCCTGTACGAAATTCCGCAGATTTTTCGCCATTTGTCCTGACCATATATCTCACATCCTTCATAGTAAGCTTTATCAAGCTTATAGGTTTCTCACGTATATTCAATTCTCTGAGGGCACTGTACAGCTCTTCACGTTTTATGCTGTCATACACTGCTTTGAAATCCATCAAAAGATAGCGAGTTTTGGTTTTATTTTTATTTTTTTCAAGAATGGTCCGCATATAGAAGATCTGTTCCGAAATGGATCTTCCTTTCCTAGATCCACTCTGGTACTAACTAACTGAGTTCATACTCGACGTATGGTAAGAGAAGATTGATATTGAGAATTTTTCTTGCTACGAGATGGCTACGGCCAAATTATATGTGGAATTGTATTCATTTTTCGTGCCCCATGACTCCAACTGCCCACAAAATTCTTATAAATGGTGCGGCAATAATACAAAATGTACTTCTTCCCATAGGACAGTTATCTGAAGAAGCTGGAGAGGCTCATAATAAACATTTTAGATTATACCGAACAGATTTCGCCAGAAAAATGTCGAGAAAACCATGTAACTTTTTATGTGATATTTTGAAGTCGAGATCCGCTCTTATCTTGTATGAGAGCAATGCCGAAGAAGAGAACTAAACCATTTTTAAACGAGACTTTAGATCTACTCAGAGTTGGGCATTGGTCGGTTGAAAATTTGTCCGACTAACAAAATGACTCAAAATCAAATTTTTATTCGGAATTTTTAATTATAAATAAAAGTATATTCGACATGACTAAAATTTTATCCGATTAAAGAAAGCGGCTAAAAAATCCGATTAAAGTTTTATTCATTGATTATAAACTAAAATTTCATTCGGATAAAAAATTAATCGGAAAAAATTTAATCGAATAAAAACCAGTTTAATTTAGTCTCTACTTATTTCTGATTGAAAAAAGCAATACAATATTTTCCTTTGAGTAAAGCAAAGCCATGAAAAAATAGGAATTATAATTTTTCCTGTATAATAAACATTTTGAATTATAAGTGTAAGATATAATAATTTCGAGATAAAGGCAAGGATTGAAATTAACTTTTATTTTTCTCTGGGAGTAATGAAAAGTCATGATGTGATTTTTATAATCAGCATCGACAAATTAAAGTCAAGGTTAATTGTTTGTCGAGTATGAATATAAAGGTCTTTAGAATACTTTGGATATTGAGGTTCATTATTATGTTATCGAAGGTGGTTACGATGAAAATAATATCAATTTTAAGATCGCGCGCTAACGTATCGGTTTATTCAAACTTTTCTGATTTCTTCAATATTGAGGTCCACTATTTTGTTCTCAGGGTCACACTTTTTTAATATCCTGTCGATTTTAGAATTTCGCGCTCAGATATCGATTTATTTAACCTTTTCTGATTTATTCCATGTTGAGGTTCACTATTATGTTTTCGGGGTCGCTCTTATTAATATCGAAAAAATTAAGAACTATAAACATTTCTAAAATCGATAGTATATTAAAAAAATTGTAGCTCCAATAACTCAATAATAACGAAGTTCGGATCAATATCGAAGAAGTTTGAAATGAAAAATGTTGCCCTTAATAATGATGGAGTAGTTGAAAAATGGAAAAGTGAAATGAAGCATAAATTTTTGTAAATCACTAATGTTGCCTAAAAATATTCCCTTAAAAAACTGCTCAAATCATAAATGTGATTCGAGTATTGCCCATCTCGGAAAATAAATCATTAATAAATAAAAATATGAAATCAATTAGAAACTTTATAAGTTTTATTATAAATTTTTAGTCGTTTTCGACGACAACTAAAATATTAATCATGAATAACGACTAAATTTTTGGTCATTAGTCGTTTGAAGTGACTAAAAATAATGAATATTTTCCAATTATTCGTTTTACATTAGTTGCGACTAATGACTAAAATATTAGTCATTGGTCATGATTATATTATCCTGAATAAAAATTTAGTCATCGTCAATCGGATAATTTTCGCCTAACTCCGGATCTACTTCTACCTCACGAACCTGATACAAATCGAAAAATATTACTGGACTCGGATATTGATGAGATATATTCAGGTGAAGATTTTGATTTATCTCATGAAAAGCTTTGAATTTTGTTCGAAATAGTTTGTAATATTTTTAAATCAAGCGTAGGATATGTAATATTTGTCGTAAATTATACATTACATTTATGATGTATTCGTGTAATATATATCTGTTTTAATTAATTAGTAATTTCGTCAGTTAAACGTAAGTAAAAATTAAATATTTCTAATTGAGAAAATGTATTGTGATGTAAAATTGATTAAAAAGAGTGTATATATATGTGTGTGTATAATCTTTCTGTGTTATAAAACAACCGAAGAGGAGCAATGGAACCCTCTCGAAATATTTGGAATTTTTATTGTAAAAATGTTAATTAAAAAAAAAAAAAAAAAAAAAAAAACCTGTTCCACTACAATCCATGAAGGGTCTTGGGTTCAGTACTTGGTAAGGACCGTACTGTTTATAGGCCAACGGTTGTGCAAGGAGATGATTTGGCCGAGATCACGCTCAACCGCCAGGTTTCCCCCCAATTAATGGTGCCCACTTTATAGAGGCTGGGTGAGCCCCAGAAGGGTCTCCCGACCCCACAGGGTCGATCCACGGCTGATAACAGAATAAATAATTATCTGCCACAGCCGGTCTCGAACCCGGGACGGGGAGCATAGTAACACAGTGCCTTACCACTGAGCTACTCCTCTCCTATAATGTTAATTAATCAACCAAAAAAAGTGAAATGTGAGTTGAAAAAAACAAATAAGGATTTTAAAGATATTAGTTTATCCAGTAAACACTCCCGTTTCAAAATAATGAATGTTTGTTATCAATCATTTCCTCTTTTAACATTGATTGTGTGTTTTCTTGAAAAAGTAATATCACACACGTTATATTAGAGAAAATACCAAAATTTGCGTTTCAGACACTATGCACACTCTTAGCGCATGCTAGGCATATTATTAAAAATCAAGTGAGGTTTCGCTACTTCATGATATTTAACGAAGATTATACAATAAAAAATGGAGGTTCTATTTTGAAAGAGCAAAGTTGGTGTCGATTACGCGCATTTGATCATTGCGAATTGACCATTTGCACACGTTATTTATGTATATAGCTTTTAGGATTGCAAACTGATCACTCCTATTTACAATAAATTCATATGAAACGAAATTTTGATCAATAAATAAGAAGAAATATCTAGCTTTATAAGATCTAGCTTTGGCCGGCTAGATCGACAAAATACTGTGCGACGTTAGGTCTTAAGGTAACCTTTAAAGAAATACTCGTAATACTTAATATTTGGGAAAGTTAAGCTAGTAACGAACGAGCTGTGTTGTCTAAATAGTGGCTTATGTCAGATAAATAGGTGATTATGTCTATGTACTTGCTGTATTCGGCAGCTGATTATAAATGATTCCCTAATCAACTCGTCCCAACACTTCTAGTTTAATTAGTGCGAATGAGAGAGTGTGCACTCGAAACTAATGAGTTATTAGTATTGTACTTCACACATGAGATCAAAATCCTTTTAATATTTCTCTTCTGGAGTCTCTATAAAGCGTAGTTGTTGGCTGAATGGTGGAAGGAGATGGGGATTCCGGTTTAAATCACCGAGGATATCGTAAGCAGTAGCGGGCCGCTCAATGGGCGAGGCGAGGTGAGTGCCCGGGCTAGGGTTGGGGGGGGGGGCGGGGGTCAAGGGTGCAAAGCCCCCCTCAGGGCCGAATAGTGGGGACTCCGAAATAGTGGGAGGGGGTCCGAAATAGGTTTGATATTGGCCCCCTCGCTCACAACAGACAACCTTGGAAGCTTCTTCTCTTTAAACCAGAACGCTAGAGCCGGATGGATCATAGTGTAGCTTCTGTTATGTAGATTCTTGTTTCTCGTGGAATGTCGATTTTTTGGGATAACATTTTTAAACAGCGTAGGGTCTGCTCTAATATTATAAATTTAGTCAAAATATGCTCATCAACATATATACAATTCCCCCCGGAAATTTTTTTTCAATTAATATTTAAAAAAATCAGATGAGTATTTTTTATCAACAGTAGATTAAGAATCTTCCGGTGCACATCAGCCTCTTTAAAGAGGTCACCTCATCTATCAATGGGTTGAGGAGAAAACCTGATGGTTGAGCGTACATGTTTACCAACTTACCTCTTAGTGTAATTATTGATAATGAAACAATATTTCCTTATCAATTATCTATTTTATTTTCTATGTTTTTGCGCTAAATTTTGTTTTTGAATCGTTTATCTCTTCATTATTACTTATAGGCAAATATAGTACACTGCGAAACGATTTCCTGAAGGCTAGAAGAGATCACCTTATCCCATTAGGTAACTTTACAAACGTGTTCTACAATATTGCTCTTGAATGAGGATATAATTTATGTAGTATTTGGGAAATCCCTTAACCAAAGAGAAAGCCCTGTAATATGTGACATTGAGTTCTATCGAAAAAGAAAATTTATGACCGTGGAAGTGATATAAAGATTATGCATGGAAACAGCATGCTATTTTAAAAGATGTTAAAAAAAATATCCCCTTCTGCACTGCCATAACGTTTATTTATTGCTGAAGCAAGTTGAATATCGGAAAAACTTTTGTGCGGAAGAACTGCAGTTAAGTGACAGAACAGCAATAAAATGGAACTGTTTTTATGGAAGGAATTCGTATGTAATCTTTGTAAGAAGTAAATAATGGGAGTGATTGATGGCTTAGTGGATTAATAGTTTATGTTGGCAAGACAGGAAAATAAAGAGAAAAGGGGAAAGAAAGTAAACCATGGGGATGACCATTATGATATGTCATCCTACGACAATGGATTTTTGGAGGGATTACAAATCAGTTCACAGTCCTACGCGAAAGCTTAAACAGCTTTTATGTGTAATAGTGACAAAGGTGTCGGTATTTCAAAATAAATTCTGACCGCTGATGAGTAATATTTAACTAACGCATTATTTATAATGATGAATGATTATTAATAAATTTGATCCCGAAACTTATAGCAGTTCCTGCGTAAAATGTTACGGTGTTATAAGCTATTTTCAATGGATCAACTCTTTCGTACATCGCAATCGGTCATTGTTGTTATCGAGGATATTATTTTTTGCTTGTTGAATCCCAAAGCCTGCCATACTTTTTGTAGACAACTCGAAAATTTTATCTGTTTAATTAGGCAAGACGTGGAGGATAAGGAGCGCTCACGGCATAAAGTCTCCGTTAGCGTCGGCTATAAATTTTGGAAATGTCAGGCTTCGGGCCCGGAAGGCTGTGGTGTCTTTTTCCAACTGATACTAACTTGGCTTTGATAACAGATCCGATGGGATGTTTAAAAGTTCTTGCTTAGAAATTCTTCTTGGTTGCTGGCGTGTCATGTTAAATAAAATATAAACAAATTGATGCTGATAAGATTCTTATTTTCCCCAATGTTTTGTTCTTTCTCTGTGATTGTTAAGCAACAGGATTTTTTTTTTATTTTATTTTGTCGCTAATAATACGGGGAAATTTCTGCGTTATTCGAATTGGAGTGTTGATAATAATATATTTTTTATAAATTTTAAAAGCGATTTTTTAAATCAACAACCATATCTATAATATTTTATTGGTCTATAGTGTTGCCTATTTTTTCTTCATTGTTATAGCTTAAAAAAAAAAAAGAAACAAAATAAATGTATTTAATTTAATAACAATATGAATTTATTTTGGAAAATTTGGGTGTTTAATTATAGTCCTCCGTAAAGAAATATCTATTTCACTCTAAATGAGCGTGCAGTTAACACCTGTCTTACACGCTACACACCCCGCAAAACGCTTTCACTCATGCCTCAGCCTAAGTTTTAGTGTGTGTGTGTGTGTGTGTGTGTGTGTGTGTTAGGGTTGGGTGCTGTCTCTGGTTAGTGTCGTTTTGGTCTGTTGATGTGAGATGTGTGCGAGATGAGAGATGAGATGCATTTTGTCTATATAGATATAGATATTTTTTTTTTTTCGTTCCGTCCTGATGATGCCTGAATTGGCGAACTATCGACAAGTTATTATACTCTGGGCTTGGTGTGAGGAACGTTACACTGATATATTAATAATTGTTTCGTGCCTGTTTTTGAGTATTTCTCTTTTATATTAACCTTCAAGATGGTATGTATCCACGTTCTTTATTCAAAAATACCATTTTTTCTCTATTCACTTCTTTTATATTTTATTATATAATCGCAAGTCAAAAAAAGTGCCGTTTATTTAAGCAAATAAGCATTACTTTCGTAACAAATGACGAAATCGATCGCTTCACCGCTCATTTTAGAGGTAAAGGGACTGACTATCTTTCAAATCCCGTTAGTTTCAAATCCTACAATAACTGTATCTAAATTTGCTATCAATTCACGGGAGCAAATAATTATCTGCTAAGTCTGCAACTCCATTTCTTGAGGGTTTATACCTGCTATTTCAAATGACGCAGGAATTTTTGAGTTACGATAACTTGTTTTAAGGTTAGTTTTCTACTGAAAACACCTGTTGACATCACTATAAAAACCACAAGTCCATGTTGAGAAAATCAAAGCCTAGAACTAAATTGTTAGTAACCACGTGAAAAATAATTTGTTCCCCTCAAGCATACAATGATTTTTTTTCTCTTGAAAACTAAGATAATAATCGAAGCGAAACTTACAGCGTGGGTTCACCGTCACAATAGCATTGTAGAGAACTTTCCTTCTTTTTACAGCGTAGTTCATAATTCAAGACGGTTGCATCCTTTTAAACTCCCAAAACCCTGGGATGACACACAAGAAAGACAGGATTCTAGAAGGGTTTAGTCCTAAGATATGCCTAGGAACAGAAATTTTGGCTTAAGATGCTATGAGAGAAGGTTTTGTGTTGCTCCTTTTAAGAGGAGCCAAAGGCGTGCTCCCGAGGGGAGGCCACAGATTAGCCAAGCTTAAGTTCCTTTTCTTTTGGAGCGGTACCCTCCCCTGTCATCCATTCACCCCTCCGATATATGACTATTCGGCCTAGGTACTTGCGGCTAAAGTTCATTCGTCTTCAGGTATATTACTTATTGTTACATTATATGATATCCAACCAAAAAATTGAATGAGAAGTTTCGACAGTTCTCGAAGACGAAGAAGCCGTTAGATTAAGTACGACGCTGATGAATGCTGACGTAGAATTAGATGTTTACCTAATTATAAAACAAAACCTTTGGTTATGGCGAGCATTTAGATGGTATATAATATTTTAAAGAATCTATTATGTCTGATAGAACAGAATTTCACAATCGCAATATCTAAATCAGTGGCATATTCATGGAGGTGGGGAGGGGGAGGATAAGTTTTCCCTCCCAAAATAAACAATATCCAGTAAACTTAAACTAACTGTAAACGATGCCATAATAAAATTCGTTGTGATATAAAGTTGTGTGGAACTAGTCTCTTACAACACATTAGGAAAAGCTGGAGCCAGAGGATCATCAGGACGAATTGCATATGGATATTCGCCAGTATCTCACAATTCGACTTTACAAAGCTGTCCATGAGTGCATGAGGGCGCCTCTAAACAGTTGTAGCTCCTACAATCCGAAGAACATATTAAAACTATCATCATTTGGGACTGTTGATATTGGGTTTTAAGAACACGAACAAGCTACTATAGTGTATATATATATACAAATGTATGAAAAGGTAACATTTATTTCATTGGAATACGAATTCTATAAAATTTGGAATGTGTCGGAGCTCATGAATCTCTTTTCAGTGCATTTGGGACTAAAAAGACATAAGACTATATCATTTTAATCTTAAAATCCTTAGGATTAAAATGTATTGATATGTCTGGATATGTCTAATAATACAATTTATTTGATATATATATACACACACACAAATATAAATTGTTATTATTCATAACAACGGGTTAGCTACTAATTTACCGCTGCGTGATATCATTACCAAAAATAATTTTTTTGGCTTATATTTGTTTAGAAGTAAATCTTCATAGCATACTCCAGTGTTTCGCAACCCTTGGGCTCCGCAAGAAACATGAAAATAACGATTTTTTTTTCCGTTTCGGTACTATATTCGGCTAATATTGGGATGGGAGAGGGTGGAGGGAGGGGGGAGAGAAGCGATAATTGAAAAGCTGTCTTTGCTGTTGGACTTAGCTCGGTTAGACTCGAAAATAAACTAACTTCAAGTGAAAAGCAGGGCCGTCCTAGGATATTCGACGCTCGTGGGCTACTAAAAATAATGCGCCCCTCTTCGTATGATGTCCATACATATAATTTTTACTATTTCATTTAGAAAAGGTTATTTGGTTATTTTCGTCAAGAAAATATTTTGAGTAAAAATAATTAAATAACTAATAATACAAAATAAAATATAAAACTATAACACCAATAACAATTACCGCTCCCAAAAGACTTGCGGCCCGGGGCTATAGCCCTTTTAGCCCAATGGTCGTGGTGACAAGATTCTTCTATTTCAAAGAAAATTAAACTTATGGAAATTTAATGTTGTAAAAGGGAATCTTGATATGCTTGAATTACTGTGGAACTAAAAAGTGAAGATAGATGCAAACAAAATTTCAAATTTTATTTTATTTCACCTGAGCTGTTGAAGAAAAAATATTATATTATTATCCATAGCTGTCAACAGAACTATGCGAGTGGGAGAGGAATCTATTCTCTCGCACCTTCCGTTCATCCTTAGAGCCTAACTTTAAAAGAAGGTGAGTATCCAAAAATTCATATGGAAGTAATTAATATATTGCTGCAGTTTTCAACATCGTAGCAATCTGTATGTAGCAACGCGGTGTAAAAAATTTATATAGGTATCGAAAAGTGTTTTTTTTTCACTTTTAAGACGTGGACAAATTTTTTTTAAGAAAAAAAAAAAATATTACGTAGTAGCGTTTAAATATACGGAAAAAATAGTTTTAAACAATTAAAATCGGTCGACAACTTTTCGCAAAAAATAAAAGAAAAACCGGGAAATATGGCCATTGTTTGATATTTTATTAAAGGGTCGTCGCAGGATCCTCAATTGGGGCTTAAATTGTGACTTTTGTTGGTACCTGTCTATAATAAAAAAAATATACAAAAAAAAAGAATAACTTTTCGCGGAAATCGGAAAATGTAAAAAATGTAGATTTCGAAAAAAGATTTTAACAAGAGCCAAAATGGTCTTAGAGCCAATTTTCAAAGCGCTTTCTGTTCCCGAGGAGTTTATCTACAGCCATATTTTCATGAAATATATGTGTGATTCGATTAAATTCCTAAAAAACGTGTTTGAACATAGGGCTGTAGTCTACCGATTTTATCTAAAACATATAGAATTTGTTTATACTATTTTTCTCCTAATTATCACGTTGAGAAAGTACCGTGGAAATTTATTTCAGGAAATAAACTATTGCGTCTGGACTATAAACTTAAGTGATTGTTGTAGATAATAATTTCTATTGTTATATTATTTATGAGAGACTAAATGTTTCCATGGAAACTAAATGTAAAGATTTAAAATTTATCTAAAATATCTGATGTGGACAACACATGACTCCCTTGTACGCCTATTAAACTATAAATCGGTGGCTCAAAAAGTGATCCTGAATTTGGTTACTAGTTTCCGAAGATCGCAGTATCTCAAAAACGACACTTGGCGTCACGACATCCATCTATTGACACACACACACACACACACAAATAGGGAGGAAAACCAGTATTTTACACTCAATTTTAACACTTAAAACAAGTAATAAAAATGTTTAATTGGATTGGAAACCAAATTGCGTTTGTAACCTTTATTACCGAACATATGATTTATATAATATAAATATATAATATAATTAATATAAATTTATAGATATAATTTTTGATGTAAGCTTATTATGACCTTCAAGTAAAGTACCCTTTTCGGCTCACCAATTTTAACCAAAATATAGTAAATACATTCATATCAATATAAAAGTCCTATTTACCAAATTTGAGATGTTTTACATTATATTTTAATATAATTTTTGATGGAAATCAATTATGATCTTCAAGTAAAGTACCACGTCCGGTGATTAAGCAGTGACGAAAAGGGGAGGTTCACAACTAGATTTTACAACAATCCTAAATACAAAATTTCAACTTTCTACGGCTAACCGTTTTTGAGTTATGCGAGATACGAACATACGAACTTACGTATGCACGTACAGACGCCACGACGAAACTAATCAAAATGGATTCAGAGATGATCAAAATGGATAATTCCGTTGAAATCTGAAAACCGAAAATTTTCGTGATTACAATACTTCCTTTACTTTGTGCAAGAAAGTAAAAAGAGAGGCTAGTGAAATCTGCTTGTGGCGCACCAAATTTTTAAATTTCATTAATGTTGATTCATAGAAATATGATGAAAAAATATTTTGACATGGACGCTGGGGTTCCCTTGAACACATTGTCCTCGAGAGTGAAAATGTTGGAAAACGCTGGCAAACTCAGTCATCGACATTGAAGCGTTTTGAATGAGTTTTATGCCGAGTAGTTGCAATGACGTTTTCATTACGGTAAATGTCACAAAAGAGAATAGAACGGTATCAAGTAGGCTACCGGTATCACCTGCTTTGGGATTCAGTTATTCCTAGGCACGGCACCTCCGGGGCCAAATAAACAAGAGGTAGCTGTCTTCTGTTTGAATTAACAGTCCCCGGGTTATTCTTATTCCGGTGGAGGTTTCGGCTGAGGGTGACGCCGTCTCACGGTAGCCCTTTCTTCCTTTTTCAGTATAATACTCAATTAACCGCTTGTTACTCCGTCAAATACTCAATTACTCGCTTGTTACTCTGTCAAATACTCACTTAGTGCTGAACAATGCTTCCATACTCGAATTTATTTTACTATTACTGAGCGAGCGCAAGGGAGGCGTTTCGTTTGTCTCACTCTCTGTCTGTTACGCGACTACGACCAAAAGCGTCGTAGCGATTTCCTTCAAAGTTGGCACAAACGTTTCTTGAAGTCAGGAAAAATGACTTACTGTGGGGATTTTTATTTTTAAATACCGATGCAAGATGGCGGTGGTTTTAGTTCTCCTGTATCATCAAAACTCAGTTTGTTTCGCCTTCACGACTTAGCGCCTTGTTCGTTTTTCTTCAACTTTGACATGAACATTACTTGAAGTCCTTTAAAACGAAGTTTGCAAGAATTCATTATTTATTGAATTTTTTTTTTCAAACTCAGTGACGGACGGTGAAGGGAAAACAAAATCAGAAAATTCGAATAATTGTGAGGAGATTAAATTATATTTTTAATAAAAAAAGGCATGAGCAGTAGAGCTCCGTCGCCGTCACTAAATTATCCTTATATATATTATATTATAAATTATAAATTATTATAATATAAAAATGGCCTGGCTGGAGAAAAAAAGTTCAGACCAAAAAAGTCACTTCTCTAACACAAACTCAATTCGCATACAAATCGCCAACCCTCTAACTCAATTTTGAGGTGCGAAAAACCAATTGATATCGTAATAGTTGCCGAAATTTGGACTGAAATTTATCCCCGCTTCTATGGCATTGTTCTGCCTAAAAACAACCGTACATACTGAATTTCATCTCATTTGATCCAAAGGGGGCCGCCGGAATTGCCCAAATATAGTGGCATATGGTAAATATATATAAACATATTGTGTATTTATATATTTATATCAGACATCCCCGAAACCCACGGAATCGATGACCTTCGATAAAGTGCAAAAGTCTCTTATTTTCATAGAGAATACGACTAAAAATTGGTCAAGTGTATTATGAGTTGACATCCGCATGATGGTATAGAAGGATCAATCTAATTAGGGATTGATAAATTATTGCCACTTCTATAAATTTGTTTTATTGTTAAATAGTTTCGAATGTTATACATTCATCTTCAGTTCTAAAAACACACAAAAAATTCAAAAATATGCAATTCAAAATATATTTTTGAATTTTTTGTGTGTTTTTAGAACTGAAGATGAATTTATAACATTCGAAACTAGTTTTGAATAAAACAAATTTATAGAAGTGGCAAATAATTTATCAATTCCTAATTAAGTGTATTATGGATTCTGTGATTATATGTAAATTTTCTTTGATATCTCTAACTCGAATCTTGTCGAATGTTGGCGATTTTTTGGCACTGAGATTAGCAATTATATTACTCGATATTACGAGAGCATAATGTGAACTGAGGACAAAGAGGTTAACAAATTAATGTCCGGTATCCCTGGAAACAATTTTGGCTTTTCAATCAGTGACAACATAGGCTACTAAACTTTTAACAAAAGCTGTAATTAAGACTAGACTTTAGAATTCTTCGCGAGGTCTACAGTTCAAAGAACTTCTAGTTTTAAGTGGGGGGTTTATTTTTTAAAGTTAAAACGTCCCATATCGCCCATATCCCATATCCAACATATTCTAACTTACACTGACTGAACAGCGTTTATTGAAGTACTGTTGCCGAGACTTTTTAGGTGAATATATTTCTTCCATTCTTGAGCCGGCTGGAATCGAGATCCAGTTAAGTTTTTGAAATTAGGGATACAGTTTTAGTACGTGAACATTCTTTGATTTCAATACTTGAGTCATCTCGCAAAATTATTTCTAGGAATAGCTCTCTGAATTGAACAGTCATTTCTTAAAAAAATCTAAGTCTAAAGTTTTAGGACAAAACTGACTCATATATTCAAAACTCATGTAGAGAATCATAATAATACTATGGTGCCATATAAGGACATTACCTGATCCTCGTTTCAGAACGTATCCCTTGTGATTTTCGACGACCTGACACTCAGAACCTAAATTATATTATTGACCTTATATTCTGACGGAGACGTTCATTGCTGGAGCATCAATGGTAAGAGAAAATTTACTGACCGTTCAAATGATTGCCTATTCTCAATTCTTAGTCATCAATCTTTAATTTTTCTTTGTGAATAAATTTTTAAAAAGTAATTAAAATTTGAAGAAGAGCTTATATTAACTTTCAAGATTGCACGTTACGGCAGACATGAAAAAATTGTTTATTAAAATATTTTAAATAAAATAGTTTTTATTTATAACATCAGCTAACTAGCATAATGGATTGTGTAACAACGAATACTAGAGATCCCATAGGAATTATATACTTCTTAGAAAGTATCTGTTCCTTAGGAACAGATCTAGTAATATCTGCAGGTTTAATTATTGCCTGTTTTAAATACTGCAGTCTTTAGAAGGGTGATCCACAAAGAATGTGCTCAGCCTTTTCACCATCCTCTAGACAGACGGTATGTGGAACCTTCCACTAATTTTATCTTCTTGAGATGATATTTTAGCTAGCGGACAGTGGCTCTTGAGGAGACCCGTTCTCAACTCAATCTTTATCAGGTTTTAAAGAAGGCAGAATTTAACCTTTTCTTTTGACAAATTGATTAAGAGTTTGGATTGCTTCATGGCAGGTTTTGAAACCCAGTATGTTTGTTTCTTCTTTCTTTCCCAGGATTCAATTTCCTTAACTGGACATCAGCGCACCAAACCAGGGCCCCATTTTACACATTTTTCCTCCTTCTTTCCATATTTTCTCGTCTGGGGTAGTTTCTTTGAAGTTCTTTTCGAAGTCAAATTTCTGATCCAGTCAACTCTCTTTCATTAAGCTTATTGAGATTTTTTAAATGCTCTTGTTATAGTCCTGGTTTATAATTCCATTTACGTTGTAGTCTGAGTGAACTTATTATAGCCTCTTTTTCTATCCAAATGTGGAAGGGGGTTGTGTTAAACATTACCTTCATGGCTGCTGTGGGGCATATACTGAATGCTCATGTCGCGCCTATGTATGCAATCCTTCGAACTCTCTCAAGCCTCGTTCATTCGGGTTTTTCTGTTGTTTTTTTTTGTCATCAAGTGACCGGTACATAGGCTATTATAGACAGAATGGCCCTGGTGTATAACCATTCTAGCATTCTGGGTCTAATTCCCAGATTAATTAGCAAAGGATGGCGAAGTTACCCGTGGCAGGGCCCAGCTTGCCAGAAGAAGGCTACTATACATATCGCCATTCCGTGAAACCTCCTATGTGTCAAAAATATAATTTCACAGGACAAACAGAATACTGTCTAGTAGTAATAGACAAACGCTGACAATAGGAAGGATCTTTTTGACCAATTCAAATCATGTTATGTTTTTTTAACACTTTTACGACTTTTAACCAGCACATTGGGTGCAAAATCTTGTTTCTAATAAAATCACCATCACATAGCTGATTTTTGGTCGCATAAGATGTTTCACAGCGGCATTGACGATATGATATATTAAAGGTCTATTTTATGTTTAAAACATATATATATATATATATTTCCCCCAGACATTTACTCTGACTTTTTTAAAATTAAAATTACAGATTGTTTTTCTTAATTAAAAAAGAAAATAGTTATAAAAAAATGTATAAATATTCAAATTTACGTTATCTCCAAATATGCACAATGAAAATGGCTTTAGCTGCGTCTAAATGCATTAATTTGGATGAATGTTTGGACAGCTGTATAAAAAAATAGGCTAACTAAATATGCAATTGCATGAGTCCCTGCTTATAATCTAGGTCTCAATAAAAGAATAAAATGTGAAAAAAAAAAATTTATAAGTTGGTAGCGGAATTAATTCTGACTTATACAATACAAATACTAGAGCAGACGAGCTGAGGAATCAAGGATCTGCTTTTATAAGGTTGAACCCGAGTCTCAAAGCGTTTCTTCTTCCCACAGTTTGAGAACGATATTAATGCCCATTCATCTGTCTCTCGCAGGCAGGAAGTCGTAAAAGAGAAGCTTTGTACAATCCCTCGCCTTTAGGATCTTTAGGACAAAGCTCCTTTTGTTCGACTTAATTACTGAAAAATTTTAAGTAAAATGTAATTTTTTATTACTCAATAATAGAGCCCAAAGGAGATTTTGAACGAACCTGAAAGATAATTCTGAACTTCAAACCTCTGCAACTTGAATAAACAAATTCTCCCGCATTTGGGCGAACGCGAGAAACACTTTATTCATGCAGTTGCTTGGCTGAAATAAAATGGACATCATACTATACCAGTCTTATAACATATTTAGTTGTAAATATAATCATATTTAATATAATGATAGAATCTTATCAATATTTATACATTTTTCTGCTATTTACTACTTCTTTGGTCCACTTTCAATTTTTTTTCTTTGCCTTTCTGATATTCATCATTCTCATTTAATTACTTCAACATTTAGGATTAGTTTCTATGATTTCCAAGCTGATTGAAGGATTAGGAGCCCACTTAATACAGGCTGAGTGTACTTTACCAGAGTTTCCGAACCAAAAGTCGACCCATGGGTAACAACAGAAAATATATTTTTTACTGTAGCTATGCCGCACAGTGGTCGAAAGGCGGAGAAAACATATTTTTTCAAGGTATTTGAAAAATCATTTTTTTTTTTTCACCATTAATAAATGGATTGACCTGGAAATAAATGGATCTGAAATATTTTCTATTAAATTGATAAAATATTTCAGATCCATTTATTTCCAGGTCAATCCATTTATTAATGGTGAAAAAAAAAAATGATTTTTCAAATACCTTGAAAAAATATGTTTTCTCCGCCTTTCGACCACTGTGCGGCGTAGCTACAGTAAAAAATATATTTTCTGTTGTTAGCCATGGCTCGACTCCAAATCTAATCATGAAATAATGTTTGATTTTTAAGAAAATAATTTTGGGTATTATAATTATTACAATCATTATTAAAAACATTTTTTTTTTTTTTTTTTAAGCCCATAATAATATTCAGATTAAGTACCTAAAATAAAAACCTTAAATCAATTTTGTTAGTATATATCTTCCGAACGCATCCTACCGCAGATCTAAAATCTATTTTTTTATTAAAACAAGACTTCAAATGAAATATTAGATAAGACACAGCTGCGTCTGCACAATTTGTGTGCACAATTTGAAAATTATTTTGAAAATGGAATTACTCTTGTTATTTGTTTATTGCTTCCTAACAGCCGAAGCTGTCAAATTCAAATGGCGGGATAACACCTGCTACCGTTGATCAGATGTTTCTGAAATTTTCGGTGATCGTGCATGTTGGTACCTAGATGGTCCAATATCAATTTGATCAAATTCCATCCACTACTTTCGCATACGCATGCGCAAATATATTTTCCTTGACACTCCAATATTTCTATAACGGCTGGTCTATGTCCCAAAGGTGAAGGAAAGTTGGCTATTAGAGTAAAAATAACCCCGTCCGAATTATATGTATATATATATATATATATATATATATATATATATATATATATATATATATATATATATATATATATATATATATATATATAATCGATATATTAAAATATCGAAAAAACAAATTAAAAACCAAAAAACAATATTATGAAAAATAAATTATATTACAATTCACCAAGAATCTATCTAAATGAGAAAAATACTTAGAATAAGCTAAAAATACTAATATTAAATAAACGTTACAAGATTCAAAAGGATAATAACAACAATTATTGGATTGATAGAAATGTCAAAATCAATAGATGTTATGCTTGCTTTTAATGATACGAATGGACTAATATTTAGTTTATAAGTAACATACTATACGATAAATTAAAAACATATTCCATCTATGTTTAAATTTCCTTAGCATCATACAAAAAAAAAAAAAAAAAAAAAAAAAAAAAAAAAAAAAAAAAAAAAAATGAAGCGGCCACATTTAAATTTAAAATACGATAGGATACTCCATTGTTATCAGTCACATTACTAGGTCAGAACGTCTTATCAGGAGTGGCATGTTCCTGCCTGTTTTCAAGATAAATTTTGTAATGTGATAAACTCTTCTAGTATTTGACTGACATCATTTTGAAATTGTTTTTATTTATTTTTTTTTAATTTTAGATAACAAATACGTATTTAGACATGTTATAATACGTCTCTGAACAAATAGAACGGATTTATAGTGAACAGAAAGATGGAATTTACCGCCCTAAGTATCATCATACAGGCAGGCATATGAATAGAAATACAAACACGTTTATTGGTTTTAAATATTACATTTTAAATATATAACTGGTCTGAGGTATTTAAAGGGACCAAACGAATGCCAAAGAATTGGACATATATTTATTAAATAATTTATTCTAACAGTGGTTGTAATTAATAAACACTGAATTTTTATACAATTTCATAGTTAGTAAGTATCGTTTATTTTTTAAATAGCTAACGCAATATCTTTCCGCATTAGGGATTGATAAATTATTTGCCACTTCTATAAATTTGTTTTATTGAAAACTAGTTTCGAATGTTATTCATCCTCAGTTTTAAAAACACACAAAACATTCAAAAATAAGCAATTCAAAATATAGATTGGTATTATTATACATATTAAATTAGATTAATATAAATCAGTATTATAAAACATTTATAAATTTTGAATTTAATTAAGACAAGAAATCAAATACATGTTGGTACTCACCAAGGTTTAAATGGATTATATCAAACAGAAAAGTTTGTACTTGTTTCTTCTTGCACTGAACTAACAATGAAAGAAAGGTGGGGTGTTTATAGGTAAACGGTTTAACGGTCGGGTTTTTTACAGTTATGCCCGTGAGTAATTGTTTTTTTCTGTTGGAGATATTTATTTGGTCTTTTAAGCAAAAATCTGGATTGGATTTGAAGGATTTTATTATTTCAAGTGCTTCATATATATTTAATTTGAGGCTGTTTTCAACGTGATGTTTCAATTTAACTCCTGAGTCCGAATTAGTGCATTTGGACGCAATTTGGCTTATTTACTGTAACATTTTGATTATGACGATGTTTTTTGCATTGAGGTATTTTTTTTCCATTAGAATAAGAATACATTTAATTTAAACGAAAATTAAAATATTTTTTCAAACTCCTACAGTCTACTTTAGATGCATTTAAAAAAAAAACGGAAATGCACGTTTAAAGGTCCCTCTAGTCCAAATAACCAAGTTTCGCAAAATGGTCTTTGTGTATGTTTGTGTTTGTGCTTGTGTGCGCGCGTTCGTATTGCCGGTATGTGTAAATTTCATTTGTTTTCTTTATGTGGTTGTTTTATAGAACTTTAAATAGTAAACAAGGAGGTAACTTCCTGCAAGAGAGAGAGGAATGGCATCCCAACAGGGATAAAAAGTCACGACAATTCTTCGTGCAGGCAGCCTTTCCCTCAACAATCAACAGTTCAACAACCTGCTCAATCCTCTAACAACCTCAGCAGTTGCGCTGTGTAAAAGTAATAGAGTATTTCTTCTAAATCTTTATGATAAAGGGCACTGGAGGAACTGGAGGGACTGAGGGGGGGTAGGAGATTGTGGGAAGGTAAATACCGATATATATATCGTATCAATAGTTTTCTAGTAGTTCGATATATCAATAAAAAATAACGATATTTTTAATCTTTGAAAGGAGGAGAAGGGGAAGAGAGTTTACATTGAATTGAGGGTAATATAAATTAACTAGTCTTAGATTTGTAATAGCTTTAATAGCAATAATGAAATATTTATATCGTTGGCCACAGTGTGAAACCTAGGCAGTACAAAACGTTTTGGTTGAGGGTAATTTTATTTTTGCCTAAATTTTATGCACAACTATTAATCGTTAATTTTGTTCTACTCGATAGTGTATTACTTGCTGGTATTTATCCTCCGTACACAAAACAAAATAGTGGTTGAGGTTAAGAGAGGGTATTAAATGTATTTGCATGTAACCGCATAAAAATTAAATAATGCGGGACGGTTGGGGCCGCAATGGTAAGAATAATCAACTGCAAAATAAAGAGGGCGTAAATGCGAGGTAGAACAAAGAACAGAAGGAAGAAGAGCATTAAATCTGGTCAAACGGTTTTCGATGATAAATTACTTATTAATATGAAAACCTCTTTTTGAAAGTAACCATACTAATATGCGTTAAATATTAATACTAGGTTGTGACAAAAGTCCTTGTACATTAGTATAGCTTTATTTCAGATTATATATTTTAAATGTTATTGAATACTACTCTTCAAAGTAAAGCCCATTGTTTTCAACTACTTTCACCCATATTTCTGCCAGTAACTGGATTTGATGCCGGTACCACTCCTTTTATTTTGAAAGAAAGATCTCTTCACATCCAATTTTTACGCCCTCGTTATTATCAAAGATCCGACCTTTTAAAAAATGAGCCATTGATCTAAACGAACCATAATATGATGATGCAGTATCTGGGCTGTACGCAGGATGAGGCAAAACGTTTACTCCCTGCAGTTCCGATAATTTTTCCTTGGTCAAACGAGAACGATGTGCAGGGGCACCGTCGCGTTGCAAAATGGCTCGGTTCCTGTTGACCAAAGCGGGGTACTTTACACTAAAAACTGCATAACCTCTGTCTAGCTGTTCACAGTAAAGGTTTGAGTCCCTAATACGGCCGATAAATCACGAATAGTTGCATTTGGGTCCTGGTTCACACATTCAAGAAGAACGTCATCGTCAACGACCGATGGGCGACCTGATCTGGGTTGTGCGGCAGTATTTCGATGGATAATTGACACTCCTTCTATGACACAAATTTCTTCGGCGGCTTCCTTTGCGCTTAAACCTTTTTTTCAGTAATGTCTAAAAATACCACGAATTACGATTTCTTCTTCTGACATTCACGCGTGTTTTAAAAATGTAAATAACCCCATAAAGCCAACCCAAGTCACAAGGAGTTAAAGGATTAGTCAAAGTTAACATTGACATAAATGCTAGGAACAAAAACACTCTTTTTGGATAATTATGAGAGTTGGAATTAAGGGTTGTGCTCATGCACAAGGACTTTTGCAACAACCTAGTTTAAACATCAGCAGAGATTGTGTCAAATTTACATTGCCATTGACGAATTAGAAGTTGTATGATTTGAAATGGAACTGAATCTCTATTAAGGCTTAATTAGCTGGCATCTATATTATTATTTTTTCTTTGAATATTATGAAAAAGCATATTTCAGGCCTAAGCTATGTAGGGTTATTTAATGAATTGTTGGTGGCACGTGTCACGGTCCATGACGCCTTATTAAGACATTGTCCAGTACCTGTATTTTATTTTATAATGCAATTATTATAAACTTTAAAACTGTTGGGTTAATACTCAATTTTATTATATAGGTAGCAATAAAACAAAAAAAAAAAAAGACTTATTTTAAATGGTGATATAAAATTTGGTATTACATAATTTACAAAATAAAATTGAGATAGTTGGAATGAAATTTAAAAAAAATATTGTTTCAAATATATTATGTAGTTATTTGTTTAGGTACTATGGCAGTTGTTGAATAAAAAAAAAGATAATAATAAAAGTATAAAACCAATTGAATTAAAGTATTAAACATAATTTAATACGTCGTATCTTCTTTAACATTCCAGGACTAACTAACGTAACTGCGGAATTTCAGGTTCCTACGACTTTTCGTTTTTGAGGTAGCCTGTTCACATACACACAGACACAGACATATACAAACACACACACAGACAGACCCTAGGCATAGCTATACTCAGTTATTTGGACTCAGGTGATCTTAAAACGCGTATTCCCGTTGAAAATTAGGATTCGAAATTTTTCATGATCGCAATACCTCCACTTACTATACATTTAATTTATATTTCACTGAAAGTGAAAATACTCTTGTTATAAATTTGAACTCCTGCAGTATAGAACAATAACTGATATATGAGATTTGGACCATATTATTAAATTTTATTTTAATAGGTTATTAATTAACATTTGGGTTTTCGAAGGCTCTGATTCAGTTTTTTCGAATTGAAATTTTTATCGAGCATGCGCACTTCGAATTACTATTTCCGAATCTAGCGAGAGGGTCAAAGGAGACACTTGCCTCGGGCTGCAGAATTTCGCGGGAAATTTTATTTTTAGGTTAAGTAAAAAATATTTTTTTCTGTTTTTTTATTGTTTTGACCTCAATCCAACCAATAAAATGAATTAATTTATGGAGATGATAATATTTATATAGGAATATATATTTATTCGAAATATATATAATATATATATTAAATACTGGGGGGGTATTGATTAGGTCTTATCTTCATTGAAATAGTCTGATATCTCAATTGCCAAATTTTCAAAATAGCTTGCTCTAAAGTACCTTTAATTTTCTTATCTGAACTAATTAACCATCTCGCATTGTTAGTTGTAATAAAAAATGAATAATGATATATTTATGATATATATATATATATATATATATATATATATATATATGAAAATAGAAATATTTTCACAGGTTGAAAATAAATTTCCGGAAATAAGAGTAGTTATGTAGATGTATAATATATCGTTTGAAAGCTAAATATTTTAGAAAAAATCTTATCTAACATATAAAGTCATAGAAGGTAATGGAGAATAAAGAATAAAAACGCATAAGCTTAAGTAATTTTTGTAGCTAATAATTTGTTTTTTTTATATTATTTATTTTTTGTTAAATGGAAACTTTACAAATTTTTTTTCAGTTTTACAAACAGAAAATATATAGTGCACAGAATTATACTGTTTTAAAAAACTATTTGTTTGTACTTTTTTGAGAGAAGATGTAAAGAAGTGCATTATTTCATGTGACTTCTTTAAAATTATTTTTAAAAATGGATAATTATTATAGGATGGCAAGTGAAAATCGTGTGATGCTTTTTTTGATTTTTTAATTTTTAATTTGGTGTCTTAAAAAACTCAAAGCCTTGCTTAGAAATGAATTTAATGCTGCAAATATGAGTTATTTAACTACCATTCTAAATGTATAGACTCTTAAGGAAAATGAACATTAAATTAAGTCAAAATTAGAAAATTTTGACTTATGCCACTATGGTTCTCAGCCCCCTCCCTCTCCCCCTCCTCATCCGTATATGATAAAAATGTGTAAATGAGCCATCTGGAAATGATGAAGCAAGTAAAAGGAGCAATTTATTTGTGAAGCGACCAAAACGTGGTTTGGATGCTGCGGCGTAGAGACGGTTTGGGTTCCCATGGGAATAGGCTCCAACCTCGCCACACACAACATCATAGCCACATGCCTCCAACCGTCTTGGATAATTTAAATTCGTGTAATGATAAGATTTATGTTACAGGCTGGATTGTCATGCCGTTTGGTTTTCCATTTCTTAAACGCTTAATACTTACGCCCACAAAGTGTTGGTACGATAACTGTAAATGAATCATTTTGAAAATAATTTACATGTAGAGCAAAAAAAAAAATCTTTGTTCTTGGACGAAGTCCCTTACGAATTACAAAGATGCACACAAATAAAATTTATTTTTGGTCAAAAGACTTATTACAGAAAAAAAAAAAATTAATACATAGTTATCTAAATTTTATAAAACATGAAATGAAGGATAGTGAAACAATAATATATTCTCTACGAAAAAAAAAGGAAAAAAAAATTAATTCATCCATTCATGTATATATACCTCTGTTATGTAAATAAATAAACATAGTCATATATTACAACAAAAAAAAACAGATAGAAGAAAATCAATATACCAAAATTTAGATCGGAAATAAACGTAGATTTTAAATTACGTACTGTTGCAATCATTGAATAATGTTGTCTGTAGTCAATTGGTTTCCAAGAATCAAATTTAATTTTTTTGGATAGATTAATGTTTCATTTTGTTTATGTTATATCATTGTATATTTCCCTTAATTCTTGCAATTTGTACCTTTAAAATAATTTATATTTATGTTTTTAATTACTTGCTTTTGCCTTTAAAGATATCAATCTTTTTTTTAAATGTATATATCGTCCCCAGTTCGTTTAAGTGGTGGTGGTGCTTACACTCTATGACTTGGTTTACACCAAATCGATAAGCCCGCTTTCCTCAAGTATTCCGATGACTAATTTGGATTTTTCGTCGAGGTCATGTTTGTAAACGTCAACACAGTCCAGAATGTGGGATGGGAACGCCTCACCTGTCTTGCACCCGATGCATTGGCTGTATCTCTTTTGTTTATTTTTTTTTTAAATCTCAGGGTTTTAATATGCCCCGTTCTTAACCTTGAAATGGCTGTTCGATGGGTTCGGTCAAGGTTTTGAAGGTGAGAGAGGTTTATACATCTATTTGATTGTTTGTAGCATGCATGGTTCGGTAAAGATTTCAGATTTGTATAATGAGTAAATTTCATTATTGTGGATTCCTATTATTTCAGGTAAAGAACAGGGTTTTTTTTTCGCAAGTTTGTCAGCTTCTTCATTTTGGAGAATTCCCACATCAACAGGAAGTTTATTTGTGTGTTTTTACTGAGTTGCTTGATCCTTTTATATATTATTTTTGTTGTGTAATCAGCTATGTTATCTGGCGATGAAAGATTCTGGATTGCACTTTTCCTATCAGCGAAAATCCACACTTCTTCATAAATTTTAGCTATTGCTAATGGTGCTTCTTTAGTGGCAATCAGTTCAGCTTTAAAATTGGATGAGTTGTCTGCGTTTCTTGTCCTAATGTGCCCATGTTATTGAAACTCTTCAAGAACTATCCCACTGCCTGTTGTCCCATTCTCCGATTTGCTACCATCTGTAAATATTTTTAGTGCTGAGGGTGATATGCTTCCTATCTTCTCCATGGCCAGACCCTTCAAAAATTCCGGTGAATATAATTGTTTATTAGGCACGAATGGAAAAAAGTTTACATTCTTAAAAGGTTTAATTGGGTTGGAGATAGGTTTTAAATGGGATTTTTCAATAGAATATTTGAGTTGGCTTTTCGAGTCGCTGATTTGATCTTCATTCGTTGATGAATTTTCCAGTTCTCTATTGACCTTTAAAGCTCCTAAGTTTGTTTACGTATTTAGATGTTAAAATAACGTTTAAGTAACGAATGTGAAAAATCGCATTTTTCGAATTATTTAGTTTAATTAATTTACCAGGAGCATATTTGCAAAATAAAATCTTATAAACACAAATACAGGGCTCAAAGACGTAACAAACCAGAAATAAAAATAAAAATGACAATAGGGAACTTAAAAATACAATAAAAAGTCCTTTTTTGGTCTCCTGAAAAGTAGCAATATTCGCATTCGTTACTGAAACGTAGTGGTAACGAAAATAGTCAATGTCTAAGAGTGATCATTAATCTTCAGAATAGATCAATATTTTATTTATATGTTACAATATTTTATATCATTATTATTATAATTATTTATATTAGACAGTTATTTTAACAAATTAGGTCCATCGGTAAGGGAAATCGTTCTTCCAACAGATTCTAAATAAATAATATAAAATATAATAATGGAATCATACATAATATTTCAAGTCAAATCAAATCATGAGATATTAAGATGTTCATGTTTAATTTTTGTGCAATGAAATTAACGGAATGGCGTGCATTTCGCTTACTATTGAAAAAAAAATTAGAAAACCGATAAATCCTTTAATTTAATTAGGTATAATATAAATTGCAAGTTTAAATTTAATATTGTGAAGTTAAATAACTAGATGAAAAAAACAGCTGATCGTGTTTTGTTTTATATAGTTTAATTTAGAGTATATTAAATTAACAGCTGTGAAAATATTATTGCTTATGCGAGAGTGCGTTTACGTTGTACTTAATTCAAGTAGTTTGTGAGTGAGTTCATTTTTGTTCTTTTATATAGTCAGATCATTGATGAAGTTTTTTTGCAAATCGTCAATGAATTCAATCAACCTTTGTCATTAATCGTTATATTTATAAGATTAATTTTCCGACCAAACGATCAGTTATGGGCCGCTTTCGTTCATCAACCTGACTTTAAAGGTTGGTTTACACGAGTAAGTTTTTTTGATCAAACTCACTTTATTAAAAAAACTTCCTCGTGCAAACTGACTACTTACTCGTTTAACCTGCTGTTTACACGCTTAAGTTTTTTGATCAAAGTTTTGATCAAAAACTTACTCAAGTGTAAACCAATTTTAATATACAACTGTCTCCAACTGAAATGAAATTTAACTTCGGCTTCAAACATCTGCCTATTCGCTCATGACCAGCCGGACAAAAGGCACTTAAACTGCTCTTCCGATATTTGCGAGAAGATAGCCGACTTACATCGACTGATATACCCAGGGTATTTATAACATTAGTTTAATTGAACAATTATTAATGAGCTCATTCGAACTAAACATTTTTTTTTTATTATTAAAAGGAGGAGCAATTCTGACTTTCCAAATATATTTATTTCGTGTTCACTTCACAAGTCCAAATCTAGCAATATCAACTTTTCGAGGATGTTCCCCCATCACCAGAACATTTTTGTGAATTTAAATAATGAAACCATAACATATTATATAAACATCACAATATCACAATATATACATATAACCTAAGATACAATAATATATAAATACAACAAATATATACAGATACAATATACATCTCATTAATTAATAAATTACAATTCAGCTTGTTTATAATTATCCATAGGATACTATTTGGTCATATAGTTTCATTATGAAGCATATGGTATCAGCCCATACTAGTCTATTTTCCTTTAAAATAATCTTATTTATCTAAGTAATCTTAAGAAGATCAACTTATATAGTCAAAATACTCACCAACGAACATCAACATGTTAGGTCTGAAAACTACTAATTAATATATTAAAATTGATATCTCTCTGTTATAACCAATTATCATTATTATTTAATTTTACTATTGTAAATTATGTTAATTTTGTTTTATTTTTATCTTATTTATTATATCAGCATAATGGGTACCTAGGATTTTAGTGTCTCTTTTATATTTAAGGTACTTTATTATTTAAGTAATATGTACTGCTTCTAATAATTTTCACAATCAACATAGACAAATTGATAAATGACATTTTTTTTTTTAAATTTGGTTTATTTATAATATGACATTTCTATTATGATAATTTTTCTCAATATTGGCTTTTTTTTTTTTTTTTTTTGTGTACCAATGAAATTAATTTTATCATATTCTCTTATTTTCTATACTAAGGTTCTCTATTGTTTTTTTATTTCTTAATATATAAATAGTACATAATTGAATTGTTGTACCAAAAAGTATCATTGAATTATAAAAAAGGCTTCTGGTGTTACACTATAAAATCTTCCTTTTATTTTCTTTAATTATATTTTATTATTTTAAAAACTAGGAATTCTTACAAAATTAGAATTATCGCCAGTACACGAAGGTATCGCCAATAATTAATTTCTTTATTAATTATTAATTAATAAAAACTAATTGGGTTCAATCAAAGGAAGTCAACCAATAACCAGCTTGCATTGAAAGCTAAGGTTGTGCTTGGTTGAAAATTTGTTATCCTAAGCATCCCCCAGCAATTACTATATTATATATAAAGCGTTTAATATAATTTATGGCTTCCAAACAATTTTTTTCAGGATTGAATTTGACGACCTTAAATAAAGGGAATTAATATCAATTTTTATCAATTCATGCAGGGTAATAAACTTAAAAATTAGTTTTATCAAGTACATAAAATAAAGTAAAATTATTAAGAGACAATAATAATCGAAAAAAAAAATAACATTTAGTACTTTTTAGAATACGTTCGTATAAAAATACTAGGAAAAAAAAAGGGAGATATTTATGTGCGCAATAAATTTATCTGGCCTAGTATTGACTTGATAAGAAGGATAGTATTTAGTATTGGAGAGCGTTTGGGGGAGGGGGGGGGGGAGTTGGAATGACGCTACGAAGCTGATAGCAACTGCCGCCTTTGATTAAGAGTGGACCTTTTCTAACTAATCCTCCAACAAATGATTCATCACAAGAAGTGATAATGTTCTCTATTAGAAGAGAGTTATGGGGCCCATTCCTCTTTGGGCTTAGTTATCATCTCTTCTTTCCTTTTCCCCCTCAGATAAAAGACACAGCCCAGCCGCATTATTCCGTGACAATAACATTTATGACCAGACTAATGTCCCCTTTTAAAATATTTCATTATCATAGCGTCTTCCTTGGAGTAGATGGATGGCTAAGATTTCTTCGTAATGGATGTCCTGAATGATGGTCGACGTTCATGTGGATTGAAATTGATGAAAAGTAATGGGTACAATACCTCAGCAAGGAAAAAATCGTACCTTTGAATATAATGGGAAAATGAAATTTTTAGAGCTGGTAAATGAGATAATACTATCTAATATAACAATACTTTCATTATTAGGTAAATATTGCGAATAAACCTCCTGCTCTCATATTCTCTTATATTGCTTCTTAGATCATAATTTTCTCGACGTTTTGGGGCAGTTCCCCTCATCATCAAGACATCTAGATTACAATAGTAATTAATATTCAGTTTAAAATTAATGATTTTATTTAACATTAGCATGTAACAATAATTTTTCATCTTATTTTTGCCATAAATCAGTAGCATTCTTATTATTCCTTGATTCCAATCAAATAAAAAAAATAAACATTTTACTAAGAATAATAATATATAGAATATTAAACCCCATCTACTATTGGTCTTATAATTTGTAGGTATATTGTTGATTATATGATGTGAAATACTTTAATTTGTATATGATGCTCACATAATTTGAATTCATATTTTTCGTATCTGTTTCGAGATTAACCATCTTTGAAAGCTTCTCGCAACGAAATAAAATTTGGAAATAAACTAACCATCTTTTTAATATATTTAGCTAGCATATTGCTCCTTTCAATCTTCAATTCTTAAAAAAAAATTCATTTTATAAACAGATAAAAAAAAAAAATGGTTAATTTCAAAATAATATGAAAAATGGACTAGAAATGGATTTTTTAAGATGTTGCGGAATCTCAAGGCTCCAGCATATATCTAAAAGTATTATTAAAAAACATAAAGGAGAGGAAAATAATATATTATATAATATTGAAACCTGGAGGCTTCAATGGTATGACCACTTGCTGAGGATGGAAGATGATAGATTGCCAAAAAAACATTTCTTATATAAGCCAGAATATACGAAGAAAAGGGAACGCCCAAGGAAGGCGTGGATTGAAGATGTGAAGGAGGAAAGTACTCGGCAAGAGGACGAGTGGCCTGATAGAAGAGAATTGGGGAAGAAAATTTTGGAGATTGCAATACAATAATTGTTCAAAGCCGAGAATATATATATATATATATATATATATATATATATATATATATATATATATATATATATATATATATATATATATATATATTGTTTGTGTTTTTTTTATTTGTATATTAAGTATTCTCCGAATGTGGTTCCCAAGGAAATCCATCGATATATTTGTGATATAAAAAATATTGAGTTCTAATGTACAATTGAGTAGTATTGTTGGTTCTGCTGCTCAAAGTATTTAAGTAACACCTCATCGTATTTATTTATTTAAGTATGTAATCTTTTATATTTTATCATTATGAAATATAATTTTTTTGTATTTGATATTGTCTATATTGATGATATTGTCTATTCTGTAGACATAATATTACGAAGGACTATATTTTATATTTATGATCTGTATTAATTTTGACTCAATAAAATAAACAATTACCTGAATTTTTCGAAAATTTGATCTAGTATCCGCTATTGATGCGTGATGATGCCCGGGATCATCTTCTATAGATATATTTTGGATTTTTCGAATATTATCTTCTTATATATTATTTCTGTTGGAGAGATCCCTGTTGGAGTACTGAACCGATTGACAAGCAGAAGGTACCGTTGGAAAGAGATTTTTACTTAGAGTGTGCGAATCTACCTTAAATTGTTGTAAATGCTGTCATTATTTTTAAATTAATTAAAAACCAGAATTTGCGCCAATGGTTACCAAGGTGACCAGAATGCCATCATTATATCTAATATTTCATGTAAACATTCAAGGATTATTGTTAAAATTTTAGAAAATAAAACGTTCCTTCTGTTTAGAAGTTAATAATTAACCATAATTTGTGTGGAATTTCCACACGGGGCCAACTAGTATTTTTTTATTTATGTTGTTCTTTACATTATTTTAATTGGAGGTGAGGAACCATTGAAGAAATAAATTTCACCGTATAAAATATAATTCTTAATTTCTATGCAATTTTTATAAAGGCACAATATGTATTTTAAAAATCGTTGATCTTTACTTAAACCGTACACGATTATGTACATAAATGTACTCAATTTGCTCCATATGATTTCGAGCAATTCAATGAGTCAAACAACTGAGAAGTGGATTGGCCACTGATGAGGACCAGGCCTGCCAACTTCAAGGAACTCCACTATTACGCACGCTGACGTCAGTTTTTTTTTCGAATGTTTTTCTCAACTGGCATTGGGTTACGCAATTATTCCGGAGGAAAAAAAAAAAAAAACGTTGCTCTCCAGGCGGAACTAGAGGGGGTCTGAGCTAGGGGTCAACACCCCCCGAATTAGAAAGAGGAGTGATAAAAATTCCAGGCTGGATAGTGTGCGTAGTCCCACGTTCTTACTACGCACTCGGTCTGCAGGCCTTCGTTTAAACTTTTCTTTTTTTTTTTTGGGAGAAAGGCTTTCCATGCTAAATGGGTTCAGTACCCTTCATTTATTGGCATACTCAACTGAACCTATTATTAGATTCTTGGATCAGCTTAGTTTTGCAAGATAAATGTTATAAAATGAATTGCTGTCACTTTTAAGTAATATTATGTTGTCTATCCATGTATAAATTTTTGATTTGGTCTGTTTTAAACTAAATAATTCTGCATCTCTGCAACATCTGCAAAGATATTTCATTTTGTACTTATTTTTGCAGATATTTGGGCTGTTTTGGCTTAAATGGCTTCATCTTAGCTTTCGGTAAATGTAGTAGTTATTAATTTAAAAAAAAAAATTATTGAACTTATTAGTTGTAACATACAAATATTCTAATAAAAACCTAGAGAGAAATGCTTTATTAACAGCAATGGTGCCCAAATACCTTGGGTTGCTACACACACAGCATATCAATCCAATGCTAGACATAATATATATAACAATTTTTTTTATTTATAAAAATTATAAAATAAATACCAAAATATTACGTATTCAAAAGTAATATGTACATCACATACAATATAGAAACGTGGCGAAATTGTATATTATATTTGTAAAAAAAAAAAAATATATATATATATATATATATATATATATATATATTTTTTTTTAATTTCAGTCCATTAAATCAAAGGAAAAGGTGTTTTTCCCACATGATATATTAAAATCATGGGTCTCAAAAAAATAAAACAGTTTTTTACATTTAATACATAAAATATTATAGTATTTCGTATTTTGTAATGCCTTGTTTTATGTGGAATTGATAAAAACTGATATATCAATGAATGGTCTTACAAAAATGCGAGATAACGACATATTTTAGTTTTCTCGTATTTTTTTTAATTTTTCAAGAAATGTAATAAACCCTTCATATAATCAAGAATGCTTCATTTTTGCATCCTTAACAACGTTTTCCAGCTTAAGTTGGCTCATCATCAGGTTCCCAATTTAAAAATATCAATTGCTTTTTTATGGCAAATAAATTATGCTGAAACATATTAAATTTCATTATTAAATATTAATAGATAATACATGTGTTCAAAATTATTATATTATACAATTATGAAACTTTATCACCTAGTTATTTCAGTCCTCACTATTCAAATAAATATATATTAAAAAATCCATTGGAATTTCTTCGTCAACTCTGCTAATATTTTTCACAATTATTTTATTCTTTTATGATTTCTAAGCTAACATTTTTTTAAAATTGTAGTAGTTTTCAATATAATTTAATTAAAATTCCTTAAAATGAAGAAGTTTTAAATATGAAACAAGTCAATTTTTAAAGAAAAAAAAACATTAAAGTACATTCCTAGATTAACAAAAACATATTAAAAAAGCAAATATGAACACAAAATTAATTTCGGACTATATGACACTAAACTAGGTAATCATTTATCTCGAAAAACAAAATTGAAATATATTTGAATGTATGAAAGGTTTATTACTTCATTGAAAAATTAATATGAAATCAAATGAAAATTTTCTTAAGTTATTTTGTATAAAATATTACTTTCTGAGTGAGTGTCGTGTTATTAATATTAACGATATTAAGCATGTTTAATGTTGTTTGTATTTAAAAATTAAGATTAGAGCTACTGACAGTTAAGATGCACTTATTATTACGTTTCCCTTTAAGCCCCAGTCAATATTATTGAGTGAATATCGAATTTCGTCAATATATTGGTCGTCTGAGGGGTATATTGTAACTATAATATTGGCGTAAACAAAATTTGCTGAAATAAAAATGATCTGATTTTTGTTGAAGCTACTTCATTATTATTGATGGAGTGTCAATATTATTGCAAGTATAAGATGTATATTGAGCAGTATTACATCAGTCATTGGTAGTAGAGAAGGGAATAACCGGTAGGTGTAACCGAAAACCGTTTTTTTAAATTTCGGTTAATCGAATTTTTGACCAAGTTATAACCGGTTCTTTTTTAATGATCTAATAGCCCGGCAAAAAAACTGGCTTAGGAACAGAAAAAATAATTAAAACCACGATTTACTGTAAAAAAAAGTCTCTGTAAAAAGGTATTAGTACGTAGAATTAATATTGTATTTTTGTGCTGTAAAATTGTGTTCATTCCAATATTTAGGAAAAAGAAAAAAGGTACGTCTTTGGGAAATGCAAGATCGTAAGAGATATAATTTTGACAGAATATTATTGACAAGTTTCAAGGGCACCTTCAATTATATTGCTTCAATATTATTGAGACAATATTATTGAAAGTATCACACACGTCAATGTTTTTATCAATATATTGATGAAATTTGGTACCGACTCAATAATATTGACCTTGCAAGGTGGGCTTTATACACGAAGCCGATTGTAATCGTAGATGCATTCAATAAATAAAATTATACAAATCTTGAATTTTCATTCTTATTCCTGACTATGTATGCGATGGGTATCTCCCCCGCTGCTCAAATTCTTTTCCGAATTGATATGTGAAATGAACAGACACTAATAAATCAACTTTAAATAGACTAATTATCAACAATTAAAGAGTACTTGACGAAAGAATCATTGTTCTTTGAATCAACATTAAAAATATCGATGCCCAATTTTTCCCCCGGACAACTATTTTTTTCTTTTAGTACATATTTAGTTACACTCATGAGTCTTACTGGATTCTGTTCCAGTCCGAACACTCTCCTCTCCCCCTTACCAAAAAAAAGTCCTTTCGGATCTTGGGGAGTGAAATCGAGTGGTCATGGTTCGTAGCCCCAGAGGCGTAACCACTGCTCCATGCTCACGGTTTTAAAGGAAAAAAAACAAACAAAAAAAAACGAAATGCAGTTCCAAGCCAGTTAAAAACACCTTTCAGTTGAAAATGGGAACCCACTTTGGATATTTAGCTTTAAAAAATGTTAATCCATGAAGAAATTCAGATCGGGAGGAAAAGCTAGTATTTTCTTTAATTCCAATGTATGGTACCTTTCGGAGGGACCAATAGCGAAAAGTTTTATTTAATTTTTAAAATCACACTTTATTTGTGAATATTTTTTTAGCCATCTGCTGGGCTACTATCCGACTTTCAGGAAGACTTCTCTTTTTATTAAGCTTTAATTTCGTATTAATTCAGTGAGTTTTTCATTGGTCTAGAATTGGCCTCTGATTTGCCTAGAGTGTGATAATGATGCGCGGAATTGGATTTTCGCAATAGAGAAATATTTTTTAATTTTTTTTATTTTCGACTTGTTTTCATAAAAATTTCTTCTATATTTTCCAAAAATGATGTTTCACGAAATGTGATGATAACTTTGGAAGTGGTGAGAAATCGAAACAATCAATTAAGAGCATCAGAAAATGTTTGGATAGAAACATATGTCTTAAAAATGTATTGAAATTGAAATAATTGTGGGAATAATGGATATCATGGATTGTTTTTGGCTGGATTTACAATGCATAGACTTCTCCAGGAGAGTTCAGACTTTAGGACATACTTCTACAATTTTTAAGCTTTAAAACCGTGACAATGACACTGATCCTGGCTGTCTAAGGACTATTGAAAACAGTAAGCAGCCAAGAATATTCCCAGGAAGAGTAATCTTCTTAGTTTTTTTTTTTTTTTTTCTTCAGCTAATTCGTATTTCAATACATTTTTAAGCCTGATGTTTCCAGCCAAACATTTTCTGATCCGGGTAGATAAACGAGGTTTTATTGTTAGTGCAGATGTATAATTTCATTGCATGTTCTGCTTATAATTGACAATGAGTAATCTGTTTGTATTTACACCTGACCGCAGAGTCTGTTAATATTTGGGTCTACTTTCCTGCAGGAAATGGAACTCATCTGGAAGGACTGGAGGGCACACGTGTAGAAAGAGCAAGATTAGAGTGGACTAATAGCTTGGCAGATGCCAAGTTCCTTGCCGAGCTCATAGGCAGCTGCTCCAATCGGCTACGAGCAGCGAACGTCTACGGCCAATCTTAAAATTAAACTATTACCACTCTTATTATTAAGCTATTATTTACTTTTTAAAGATTTTAATTTTAATTTTAATTTTTAATGAAGAATAGAATAGATAAATATGTCCACTTCTTACTGAGTTCTAACTGAGAACTAAATATCGAAAAATTGAAACTGTAAAGTGTTAACATACTTGAAGTAGCAGTTAACTTTGCTAAATTAACAACGCTAAAGCAGATATAATGTTTCAATAAAAAACTTCAATTATCCAAATGACACGTAAACTGTTTATCTGTTCTATACAACCGTTCATGAGTGGCGATTATGAGCTGTGGTTTCCATCAGTGAGTTTAGAGAAATTCATAGTGAGATTTGCCTCGGCAGAACATGACAGTAGGGGTGAGTGCAGACTTATATTGCAGGACAAGTGTGTTGTGTCAACTTACCCCTGCTATCATGTTCTTTCTGCCGGGGCAACTTCGGAATAGCGCATTGAAATAAAAATCATTTTTTTTTCAATACATTCATTCAATTATATTGAATGTTATTCAATTATAATTATATATTATATTATATATATTATATTATAATTGTACTCAATTATATACATTGACAATCCTTTTCATAACTTTCATTGAAGATTGTAAAATGTTATTCTCAGACAAGTTTTAACTTTTTTCGATGATTCCATCAGTATAATAATCCTGTGGAAACGAACTATTTTGCACTAGCCTCACAACCGCTACTTTTTGACTAATGAGTTTTTCAGACAACTTATACGCACTAACCCCTTAAGGCAGGGGCCTTGTGTACTATAAAATTGAATTATCAATCTCATAAAAACGGATGTGGTTGAAACGTAGGCTTGAATGTAATATTTAAACAAAATAGTCAAAGGAAAATTTTTCTAAAAAAAATACAGATGAAAACTCTAGTTTCAAAAATAAAGATTTTAAAATCATCTAAAACCAAACTTTGTAAAATCTAGTGCGCACTAGATTAGTGCACACTTTGCCTTATTTATTTTTTCTTTGCCACTTTTCGTTTGCCCAATATTATTTTAGATAAATTTATTCTATCCAAGAGAAGCAATTTTTCAATTCAAGGGAGCCGGAATTGTGATGTTGGGAGGTGGAATCACGGAAGTTGGTGGTGGGCCGATCCTCCTCCACATCTGTTTCGGAATGTCAGTGCGCATCTTTCTCTTCAAATTCCTTAAGGACCAGCTAATGGACTACGGCCTCTATCGCATTCCTCGCTTTTTAGATTTAAGGCTTCGAAGCAATATCGATTTTGCCATCGCTGTAGATGTCATCTTCGTTACTCTTCCGTATGCTGTTCGGACTTGGAGGCAATCATCTTCCCGAAATATTATCCATCGTCATTTATAAGCACCGTACGTTGGAATTTGCTGGAAAAAATAATCGCTCCTAAATTGACAGCCTATTGGATATGGCAATTAAAAAACTGCACCTTACTCTTGCTCCTTTTAGATTAAATAAAAAATGTCCAGTGTCTTCTATGCAATTGAAAAAATGAAAATACAATTATTTAGACCCAAATGAAAAAAAAAAAAAGTGTATAGAATAGAATAGAATGGAAAGAGAATTTTATTCTGGGAAAAAGTTCCCTAAGATCTGCTTTATTATGTTTTTTCCCGTTAATTTATCTTCCTTAAAACATTTAATTATTATTCAATTAATTAAAAATATCATTCAGATTCTATCATATTGTTAAACGTCCAATGTAAATTGTAAGAATACACTAAACATTCCCATGGCTAGATCAATAAAATGTGCAGCAGACTTTGCTAAATCACTCCAAATTACTAAATACAATTTGTTTGTATTATCATTAATAAATTACATATTTTTAATTCAACATTTAAAAAAACAGACATTTTGAATCCAATACGTCATATTATCTTACGAATTCTTAACAAAATTAAAATAAATTGGAATGTTACGAATTTCATTTACTATATTTCACGTTTTTTTTTTTTTTTTTTTAAATTTCTATTTTATGTTATCTTCTGTGGTTTAACTGTACAAAACATATTAAACTTTAAATAAGATATATTTTGTATAAAAACATTATACGTTTTGAATAAATATTGATTGAAAATTAAAAGGATAATCTAAGTTAAATAGGCGAAAAAATTATATATTTTTTTCAAAAATCTGATTTTTCTGAATCTGATTCCGTGATTTTAACAACTCAAGAAGATACGACAGACATTTATTCCGATATAAACATGTCTAGAACATCTTGATCATAAGTTTTTTAATTAAATTTTAGTAGTTTTATTAGGCTTGTGATAATGGAATCAGAATTGATATGATAATGGAATATTATTTACTTTTCAAAATAACAATTATTTTAATATAGGATTTTGAGCGTCATATAAGAGATTTTTTTTAATGTATTTATTATGATACAATACAATAAAATAAAGTTATGATGTTTTATCACAATAGATCAGTCTACAGTATATTTTACAGTATTTTTACAAATATATACATATATTTATATGGATTTTTGATAAAAATAAAAGTAAAAATATAATGCATCTCCAAGCTGCAAATTTAAATAAAATTAGCAAAAACAATATGATAAATTTATTAAATTTTATCATTTTACCTATAACCTTATTATGTATTAATAAATACTATGATAATAATAATTTAATAAAATAAAAATTAATTATAATAATATGCAATACTATACATTAAATTTATTTATTAGTTAATGTTATTAAAAATTTCCAATATACTAAATTAATTAAAATAATATGGTAAGCATTGTATTTATTTTAATATTTGGAATCGATGGTATACAAAGGGATAAAAAAAGCGTGGCCATTTGGAATGAGTGTTGCGAAGGCTGCTGGGTCATTCACATCTTTCCGTGGCCCTACGATTTCAATGTAATTACTAGGGCATCAGAACCAACAACTGGAACTCCTCTTGATATTACTCGTCTTCATTGAATATTAAAGAACCCGAAAATTAACTCACTCATTATACTCCCATTTCAAAACGAGGAAAGTTTGAATGATTTTGTAGATACAAGCTTTCTGGACATAAAATCCAGACTCTTTGAGATGGTAATTGTACATTTATTGAAAAAGCGGAATAAAATATTAGGCCGGGGGTAAACTCGATATTTACAATTGATTTACGGATAAAATAAAATACTTTTATCGAAAATCATCATATTTAGGATGGAGGATTATTATGGAGGAAAACAAGCTATAATATATATCTGTAAAAGTAAAAACTAACATTATTTAAACAAAAGTTCAAAACAGCAAAGAGGGACAACATATGTATTCAGTTATTAACCAGGAGAATTCAAAAAAATTATATAAGTAAAAAAAACATATAATTGTAAATGATAAATTTTTATATATAATTGGTCGTTGATCTTTCTAGTGAAAATATAATAAGAAAGCTCCAAAATAAAAAAAAATAGTTTTTGCTTTTTTATTATGGAAGGATAAAATCTCTAGTTTAATTAAAATTGTTAAATAATTCCACATAACATTATATTATACTTAAAATAGGAAAACATATTCTAAAGAAATAACAGTACCAATTCCATTATTGTTAAGTATGTTTCCAATAGTACAGAAACCTACCATTATATAATATATATTTATAGTCTGTTCAATGTGGCTTAAGTCTCGGATAGTTTGTTATGGTGTAAAGTATACCCGATACGCCTGACAGGGAAAGATTTTTTTGTTGGAAATTTTGAGGCAATTCTCCAGTTAATTTATATAATTTAATAGAAACATCAAGCATATAATTTTTCAGCTAATTGACACCATTAATTTCAAACTTTCTTCTTCTTGAGAAAGAAAGTAACCAATAACTTTCATGTGATCAATTGTATGGAAAGCAACATCTGGAAAATTAGTTGGTTAATTCTGATGCCTATTAAATAATAAAATTTAATATTAAAGTTGTAGCCCTGAAAATTCCTTTATTTGCCGAAAAGCTTACTTTTTAATGCTCTGAATTCGACTTAAAATACTTTTTAAGTCTAAATATTTTTTTATAATCATCCAAGAATAATGAGGATATGACATGCTGCTTGACAAACTATCCGTGACTCAACTTACTATGAACAGGCTGTAGATGCGGTCAAGTCAATAGGATGCGATATATTTAAAGTCACGAAATATTTAAAGAGGTGACCTCAGGAGCAAGAAAAAAATTGATATAGATAATAATGTAGAAAGTTTATTAAAATAATTTAAGTTTAAAAATAACAGATAATGTTTTGTGGTGTAAACATCCAAAAATGACCAATGAGATGCGCGCGTCACACATTTATTTACGATCCAACTTGAATTAAATTTTAAAATTTCCATGGAAATTCCATTTAGTTTCCATGGCAACATTCATATAAATCAAATAACATAAAAGTATTAATTATTTACAACAACAATTACTTACGTTTATGCGTTTTTCTTCAATCTGCATTACCTTCTACGACTTTATATATTAGAAATTAATTTTTCTAAAATCTTTAGCTTTCCAACGGTTATACTATACACCTATATTACTACTCTTATTTCCGAAAATTTGTTTTCAACCTGGGAAAATATTTCTACATTTTTCTTCTTCAATTCATGATCAAATCCTGTCATAGTTTATATTTAACCCTTTTTTATTACTACTAACATTGAGAGACAGTTAATTATTTCAAATAAACAAAATTAAAGGTACATTAGAGGCAGCCATTTTTAGTAATCGGCGTTTATGACCTGTCACACTATTGAAATGAAGATAAGACCTAGATTGTACTTGATATTACGAGTTTGACCAAAATTGTTAGAGCTTTTTCGAGAAATTTCTAAAAAATACGCAACGGCTTCGAAATGTTCACTATCGCAATACTTTCCCTTACTATATTTTTCATATAAAGGTAAGTGAAAGTAAAAATATGAGAAATTGAGAATTTTTAGAATATACCTACACATAGTTAGCCATCCGAAAAAAAATTGAGATTTTTTTTCTCGCAAAGTTGGGCAGGAATATATGCTCCTATATAAATATTCGATTTCATCTATTTAACTTCGGGGAGTATAAGAAGAAAAAGTAGTAAAATATGGCAGTCTGTAACCGAAGGACATTTGAAAATACCAGAAAAAATAATGGTGTTGTGGTTCTGTAGGGATTATGTCGTCCCACATAAAAGAATAAAAATAAAATAAATAAACGGATATTGGTTTCGTTCAACCACAGATAGAATATCTAATGTATATATATCTATTCATTTTTTGTATTTTTTTTTTGTAATATTTTATAATATTTTGTTTTATTTCTTCGTATCGGACAGTACTCACATCACAACAGTATCAGCTCAAAGATTGCGATTTTTAGTTAATTTCAATTAATCTACATTCATTATAATGGTGAGAATATGGTATAATATGACTGCTCATTATCACAAAGAAAACTGAGTAGCTTCTAAAAATAATAATTAGGCCCGATCATACGATGCCGATAAAACAAACAATCTTAACCTATATATCTGCCTTCGCTCTATCAAAATAAAAATCTTCAAAGTCGGACGGAACATTATCCTCACACCTATGCTTTGGTAGACTCCTCGGACGGTTATTAGATTTGGCGATAGATCGATACCTCTGACTCTCGATAGTTTAGATAATATCGACTGGTTGCTATCGAGTGAAGCGGTTGGGGGCTAAATGTTAATTTGAATTTCCTAATTAAACCTATTGCTTTTTTTAGCTATTAAAGTTTAGGTTTTTTTGCAGGGAATAATTTAGAACAAAATTATTTTTTATAAATTAATTAATTTATTTTTATCGAGTTAAACATAAATATAATTAACAATTACTAAAGCGACCACTGAGTGGCATTCAAAAAATTATCCTCTCTGTTTTACTTGTTAATTACAAAGCAGCAAAACATACACTGGTACTAATTAGCGATTAGGGAGGAAAGATGAGACTGTGAATAATATAGAAGTTTTAAAAGTAACAGCAGCTTGAAAAGAGAAAGGAGATTTGTGGTACATTTTTTTTTGTTGGAACTTTACAGGAAAGCATTCTCAAAGAATTAAATTATTTGTTAATTCGCAATTTCCAACATACAAATGAAATTATCGGAATCACAGTTGGATTCGAGTATAATATTTTGCTTAAGAAGCTTTAATAAGTCAGACCTTTCATGGGTTTTCAAATTTAAAAACCCTTTTTTCTATGATTAAATGTTTATTTAATTTTTTTTTTTTAAGAGTAAAAGATAAGACTTTTGGGAAGAAGTGTGATATCAGCAATGCCATCGACAGTCTTTTCGATAGTCCGGCGACTATCGATATGCTTTTCGATAGTTACATCTATCGATAGTGCTATCGAGCAATTGCCTACCATTCACGTCTTTGCCAAAGTTTTGCTTGACGTGTCCTTGTTTGAAGAGCCACATAAGCGCTCGTTTTTGATTTGCCAAGGCTTGGCAAAGGTGTAAACGCATCTTAACTGTTACCCGTAGATTTAAAGCTGATTTGGCCTTACGTTCGTTACCCGTGCCGAAAACATCACACCTGCCATTTAAATCGTAGTGATGTATGCAAGTATCATTTAAATTATATGTATTTAGCGATTTCAGGTCACGCAATTCGACGTTGTGTTTAAAGCCGTTTAAGTTCTCCAGCCGACTCTCCCTTCTTCGGGGTGAACCTTGAAGACCTTGATGCCTTCTTCCATTAACGTGAGCGCCTGGTTCTTGTCTTGGTATTGCACGCCGCTCAGCGGCAAAACATCTTGTGACATCATCCAGATGACATTGTTACCACTCAAGAACACAAATACCACTGTTTTTCATTGCCGAAAGAAGGCATGCTCAATATCTTCGGCATTTCGAACCAGTTCCAAACTGGCGAGATCAGAACAATGACTCATTGTAAGAAGCTCACTTGAAGTGCTATCGGAATCTGCGCGGTCAGCAAATTGAATATGGTAGCCACTAGAACCAAAAGAAACATGAAAGAAAAACAAATTACTGCGGGCGATATTATATAAACTAATGAATTAAAGTTTCAATAAAACGAATTTTCCTAACCATCAAATGTAAAATAACTACATACTTCCTTATAAGAAAAAAAAACTGTCGACATTTATTACGGCAACCTGCTCGTTATGCATCATCTAGAGACATTACATAAGACTAAAATCGTACCTAATTTGGTTTTAAATTCAAAGTTTTCACTTTTGATCCACCTACCCTACCTGCTGCATTTATTTATTTATTAAGGTTATAATTTTTTTTTTTATGGAAAAAGTTCATTACAATTTGACGAGATTGACGAGGCTTAAAAGAAATTAACTTTATCGACTTCAGACTTCGATGTTTTATAAAACTACTCATTCATACAATAGTCATGTGGTAGAAATGCCCATGGTACTATCACTTGTTCTGAAATGACATATCTGCACAAGCGAAAGTACAACTTTGGATAGACCAGATCAAACATTTTGTTTTGTCTGGATTGTAAAAGGTCATTTAATTTTTATATTGCGGTGAAGGTGACTGACGAATTTCTGTTCATTGTAGGAGTTTTGGGAGATATTACGCAAGGGCTACATTCCATAGTGGGGTAGTTCACGCTGCAGCCATTAGGCTGGATATCACGTTCCAGAGATTCTCCAGGAAACAGGACTTTCTCGGATCTTGAACCTTCATCTCGGACTGTAAAAAACGGCCGAATACAATGCTTGCCCACACCAGTGCCATTAATAATAAATATACTTGCATTAAAAAATGCACACATTTTTTTTTTCGATTTTTTAAATTGAAAATAAATCAAATGGTAATTAAACAAGATTTAATGACGGATATAATTTTATATTTTAATTACTCTGAAAAGGACTAACCATTACCAGGAGATCGTTGATGGCCCTTATTAGTGTAACATTTAGAACTTTCTAGAACTCAAAGATCAGTTTCATAGAATTTCTAGTCAGTCCAACATAAAGCGATATGAAACAGGAAGTTTGAAAACAAATAGAATATTCGTTGCATTAAAAATTATTCACATGCCGGAGATTAGTTGCTCTCGAGAGCAGCGCACAGTGGTCCAGATTTGGCGAAAAAATTAACTTTTCTTTTCATTTTTATGAATCAAGAATTATTTACAATTAATGTAAGATTTATGCATGATTTTTATACATTTATTTATTTTTTGTTTTTTAATTCAAGCATTAATTTTTATTTAATGCTTTATTTTTAAACAATGAATGAAGTTTTTTTTTGGAAGAAACTTATTTATCTTCCGTTGTACATTATCTTCAAAGTAATTTAAATTTGTAAAAAAAAATATATTAATATAGTTAAAAAAAGAGCTATATTAATGTTAATAGATTTACATAAAATTTGTTCATAAATTCATTTATTTACAAAATTAAAAGTTTTTTTTACATATTTGTGGAAATACAGTTTGCCCTTCATTTTAGGCTCTGAGTGAAACCGATTAATATAAGGATCTGACATAACGATGAGCATAGACATCTTTGTTGGTCGAAATTCGGCTGCATTTTCTTGAATTGCTGAGTCGATATTGATGGTAATGTTTATTTCACCCTTCCTGAGTGAACATTCCATCGGCAACATCGTAGCTGATATAATAGTGCTTCCAGATCTTATGTACAGTATTGGATATGCTACCAAGTTCACGAATAAAAAAGCAATTTCCTTACAATAATTTCCAAATTTTGATAATGCTGGACCACTGTCGATCACGTCGAGGATAATTCCGAAATGTTTGCTTCATATCTAACTTCCTGCTGGTGATCCGGTCTTAGCTGAGGGAAGCCACTCCTCCCAACGCTCCTTACAACGGTCGCAGGTGGTCGCAGCTAAAACTTGTATCGATTAGATAAGAGACTAAGTATTAATTTCATATAAGACAGAAAACTGCGGAAGATACCGCATATTACTAATACATTAATAAACTTTCGTAAAGCTTGATTATTTGATCGTTTATTTAAAAAATTTATGATAGCTTCAAAATCAAAGTATCACAGCGTTTATATTTTCCGACGTACGTTGTAAAAACATTTTTTTTAATATTACTTAGTTGCATTATTGATTTTTTTGTGGAATAAGTGATGCTTGGCTACACTCAAAAAATGAATGGGTATGTAAGTGACGAATCATTTCGTCTTTTAACTAATGCTAGAAGTGTCACAATCTTATCAATCATCAACATGTATTACTCAACTCTTGTGTATTCAAAATACAACGTCCACTTGTAGATCCAAACAGTTCGAAAAAATGATTTTTTCCGCTTCCTGGACCACTGTCGGCCGGAGCCCTCCCCATGTCCCTTGGCTATTGCGCCCAAAATTACACTATTACCCTTCGTGACGTGATTATATATTACACGGTTACAGCCCCCCCCCCCACCCTCTCCTCAATGTCGTGCCCATATCTTCATAGCCTTTTCTTTTTCTGTCATCAAGCCGTTTTTATGTTGTTCCATCACGTTCTTCAGACGACTACTCGACCTTAGAGCTTAAAGTACTTTGGCCTACTTCGCCTAGTTTTGGATCGATTAACAAATACAAAACATTTTCATTTAAAATTAAATGATAAATTAAGTTTATTCGTTTGCATCATGATTATTTTCGTTTGGCTACCTAGCATGATTTTCGCTGCTCGGTCGTAATGCTCCTTCCATGACATTCATACCGGTTTCAAATGCTTCGCTATTCCGGAATGGTTCAAATTGTTTTCTAAACAAAAGAATTTAAATCCTAATCATATCGCTGTGCCTCAATCTTTTAAATGCTTCGATGTTTGATAAATATGACATTCGTCAGTAAAGCATTAACGTTTTTGAATGTGATTTACTTTTTACAATACAGAAAACCGTTTCATCGAATCAATATCGCCTGTTGCTCTCTTCCCTTAAATGGACCTAACAATAAACTCAGAAAATATTCGCTTTTAAAAATTGGACATGAGGGTGTATCACAAAAACTTTTTTTTTTTTAATTCAGAATTTCAAATTGATAAAAAGTGGCCGCTATAATCACATATTTACCACTAAAGAAATTTGAAACAACAAATTATTAAGGCCTCCCGGAACGAGCTTTAAGATTAAACTTTTTGTTCTAAAATGTAGATTTAAAAAAATAAAAAAAATATATGTGAATATAGAATAATTCGACCTCTTGTAATGAGAAAGTTCCAACTAACACTTGATATGTTCCATGTAAATTGATGTTTCAGATAGAAGTTTGATTAACTCATTATTCAGTTATATTATATCTCGCCAGCTGGAGTAGTGATTTGTTCATATGTTTCTAGTCGAAACTTGTCAAAATGTACTGTAAAGAACATTTACAAAACCATTGTAATAAAATGGCAACATAAGTGATTGACCTTCCAGCTACCTTGTTCTTTGTACAACTACTGCTGCAAACAACCTTTGAAAACCACGAAAAATTGGAATGTGATCATGCTATTTCTCCAGATATTGCAGCACTGCTACCTTCTAATTTTAGCAGAAGTCATATAGAACCTTGCCATACAAACAACTCATTTTCTTTGATTTTGTCAGTTGGAACCTTGTCATTCCAAAGAGTCAAATTTTTTCTTTCAAGTACAAAAAACGTAAAATTTAAAAAGGCAATTGGCTTTAAAAAAATATTTCTATCTTATAATATTAAGATCTCCCGAAATCTACTTAAAAACATTCATTTTTACCAAATATTCAAAATTTTCAATTTTTTTTTTTATAGTTTCAAATTTCCCGTCAAATTTTACACCGTTAAATTTCTAGTAAACATGGGAATAATATTTATCTTAATTTTAAATTTGTTTACTATTGACGATCCTTTTTGGTTCAAGACATTAGAAATATTTTTTGAGTAACGAAAAAACTTAATTAAGAACTAAAATAACAAAATTATAGAAGTGGCAAATAATTTATCAATCCCTAATTAGATTGATCCTTCTATATCACCATGTGGATGTCAACTAAAAATAAATATAATAACATTTTAATAAAAATTATAACTTTTTTTTGTAAAACTATAAACATATTTCAAATTTTGAATTAGAATTGAAAAAGGCTGTTACCTGATATTAAATCACTAATTTAATTTTAAATTCCTTTTACCCATTATTTAGCGTCCAATCTCTTTTTATGTAGAAAAAATAAATTTTGGATCCCAATCTGTTGGTTTAAGATTAATGAATAAACTTTTATCATAAATAATGTATTAAACTAATTAGCGTTTCTACAGATACAGTAAAACACTTTTATAACAATGCAATAAAAATCAATTGATTTATGATTAATAAATAAACTTTTATCATCAGTAATTTTTTTAACTAATAAACGTTTCTACAGATACAATAATACACGGTGTATCCCATCCTTTTTACAAGAAATATTGTTGTGATCTGTGCTGATGCATCCTTCAAGGAAAAGAAAATTTTCGTTACCTAAATGATTTATTGGGTAGGAAGGTGTTTGTAAGCCCATTTTAATTTTTGGAAAAAAAAATCCATATTTTAAACTTTTGAAATTAGGCAATGCTCTTGTGCTAATATGGGGCAAGGGTCCAGATGTAGTTTTTAGGGGGAGAGGAGGGCTATCAGGGCAGGGCCGAAACTTCTTCCCTCCCTTATCCTCCAATAAAAGTCAACATTTTTATAACAGTTTTGTAGGTAGTATATTTCGAGATAAATAACATCATCTCATAAAATTAAAATTGACTGAATTAAGGTCAATACAATCAAAGAGCAGAAACAAATATTTTTTAATTAACCTAAAAATAAAGTTTGGCTCCCTATAAATTCTGCCGCTAGGGGCAAGTGCTCGTCCCCCCCATCCGTGGCAAATAATTTATCAATACCTAATTAGATATTATAAGGATTCAAAAAATTGCTTTCAAAGTTTTCTTCAGATAGTGGCCATTATTCTGCACGGGCCCCCGGTCTATTGTGCTATCACTCACATACTCTAAAAAAATCTGAAAATATAAGAAATATTGCTGCAAAACGCAACACCAAATAGCCGTCTTTTAAGTCGAACGGTACGTGTACAGCAAGAAAATAACCCAAATTTTAAGCATTCTCACCCCGGTTGACTGTAATCAATATTAAAAAAAAATCTTAAAATAATTATTTCAAGCTGTTAGTAGTAAAATACAAAATAACAATACTTAATTTCATTTGTTTGGAATTGACGGCTTTTCACAGAGAACAGTATCACAATTTACTTCAAAACAAAAAAAAGAAACGTAGTTTAAATATTTTTGGAATATGCATAGCGTAGAATTAAATCGATATTCTCCATAAACAATCAGATTCGTAGTTTTAAACTTGTTTATTTTGGGATACACACCAGTTGATAAAGGCTTAACGATTTATTTATGGACAAATAATTGGAAGGAAATGATAACATTAGCATTAAGTATCTGCTCCTTCATCACCATTAGGACAAATTTATGTTAAAACTTGAACATTTGCATATATTTAGTTAACTGTTGATTAGCGGATACTAAAAGCGGCGGTATAAATAAATTGTTGTAAAAATGCAGGTGATGGCAAGATCAGATACAGCCTGTTTCCGCTCTCTTAAAGATGGACCAAACAGCTTTAGCACATCAAAAGATATAACCATATAGATCTAACCACAGATGTAGATGTAAACCGATATTGATTGTTTTAATTCCTTTATTAAAGGGCAAATTATAACTTCCAGGTGTAATCTTCTTCTTTATTCCATTAACGTTTAGATTTCCTCATCATCAGAATTTTCTTTAATTCTAACTTAATTAGATGCAACAACTTGTTAATTTTTTCTTTGAAGTCTTGAAAATGTTGACTCTTATGGTTATTGCCAGTTTCCATATTATATATCATTGTCTTCTTTCTTATAATTTATTAGGAAGTTCCTGTAATTATTTTATTAATTTTATGAAACCATATGAGTCAACATTTTGAAGGCTTCAAAGAAAAAATTAACAAGTTGTTGCATCTAAATAAGTTAGAATTAAAGAAAATTCTGATGATGAGGAAATATTTTCCCGAAACGTTAATGGAATAAAGAAGAGAATTACACCTGGGGGTTATAATTTACCCTTTAATAAAATAATTACAGGAACTTCTTAAGAAATTATAAGAAAGAAGGCAAGTTTTAATTCCACTTTATTTTCCGTTCAATTTCGAATCCTCTTGCTACCACACTCCGTCCCCCGACGGGAGTGGGCAATATTGTGCCGATAACCCAGTCGCGACGCTAAGGTTCAAAAAAAAAATTTATTAATCCACAACCCTTCTACTTTCACCAAACCATCAAAAATAAAATACAATTATATCTCCTGTAAAAAAAAAAAATAAGTTCGGACGCCACACTATTTTAAGGAAAACAGTGAAACCCTAAAAAAAAATTATAGAAAAAAAAAACAAGGAAACATATACCAATATAAATAAATTAAAACAATGATAAAATAAATTTAACAAAAAAAAAAGAAATAATTATTTAATCGTCTTGATCAACAAAATAATTTAATTAAAAATTCTTAAAAAGAACCTTAAGTCACTTAAAAAAAAATAATGATAAAAAAAAAATTAATTTAATTATTAACAAAAAAAAAGATACCTGCCGGAGGTAGCTTCGAACTCAGGGCCTCAGAGTGACTCTATATTGATATAAGCACTAAACCCTTTGAGAGACGTAGTTTACATGGATATTCCTAAATTTTCTATGGTAAAATATAATAATACCAGGATAATATAATAAATGACATAAAACAACTTGTTTGAAAAAAAAATATACATAAACTTTTATTAACCAAAAAAAAAATAAAAACATTTAAAACAAACAAAAGAAACTATTCCAGCCGGACTCAAACAAAAACAAAATTACTATCCTTAGTTTAATATATATAAATGTAATAATAACAAAAGAAATAAAATTACAAATCCGAAGAATTAGATGGGGCAGCCAGTCCTATTTTCTCGGTTCTTCTTGTTCTCCGGTGATGTCCTTTTTTCGTCTTCTTCTCGAGAAATTCGCTATAAACTCTCGTATGGCGCGAAGTTCTAACGCCTTGGACGCACACCACAACAAAAAAATCTCGTTAAACCGTACAGGATAGAGAAAACAAATCCCGCACCTCGTGCACTTCGATCAAAGTCCCGACTTCTCTCGTCACTTGTCTCTCCTCCCAGCTGGCCAGGTCTCTCTCATCACTGCCTCTCGCTCAGCTGTTTTGGGATCGTAATTAAATTTATCACGTAACTTAAAACTATTTCTAATATTACGCCCTCACTAGGTCTCTCAAAAGTTGTATTAATATAAAAATAAAAAAAAATATAATAAAATAATAAGTATCACGAAATTTTAACGTAACAACCCTCCCTTTTCCTGTCAAAAAAAAAAATTGTAATTAAAATTTTTTTTTTGTATACTTATCAATATTATCTACATCTAAACTATTATTTACTGCCATCATTCTCTACTTCATCGCCTCGTCTTCAGGGTGAGGTTTCAGGTCCTTTACGTGCCACTTTCCAACGTCTCGTCCGTCCATATCCTCTAATTGATACAATAGACCACCGATTCTTTTGGTAACTCTGCATTTGACGAAGGAGGGTGCCAGCTTCCTGTTGAAGTAATTTGCTCCCTCTGAGAGCTGATGATTCCTCCTCCAGACTGTTTCTCCCGCGGAGTATTCTTGAGGTCTCCTCCTGAGATTGTATGTTGCACTGCTTCTCTCGTAAGCTCGTGCCAACTTGTCCTGTACCTCCTTGAACAGTAATGGTACGTTTTGCAGCCTGTCCGCATATTTTCTTCGGCAGTCAGCATCGCTATGTTCCTCATCATCCCAATTGGGATGCTCTTTACCAGAACGCGGTAGCTCTCGACCAAAATTCAAGTAGGCTGGTGAAAATCCTGTCACCTCATGCACAGCCGTTTTAATCGCAAATGCTAACTTAGGCAACTCTTTATCCCACTGCCTTTGGTTCTCCTTCACATAGGACGAGATAAGAGTTTTGATCACTCGGTTAGGTCGTTCCATCGGGTTTGCTTGTGGGTGGTAGTGCGGCGTATAGGAGATGTCGATCTGATATTCAGCTGCTTTGGCTCGAAACTCCCGGCTCTTAAACTGTGGCCCATTGTCACATATAACCGTCTGTGGAGCACCAAACATGAGTATTACCTCCTTCTCTAGTAAATTACTGACAGCTTTCGCAGTGGCAGTTCTCACCGGTACGAAAACACTATATTTAGTAAAATAGTCGGAAAAGGCTACAATAAACCGATGTCGGCTAGTCGACAAAGGCAAAGGCCCCATAATATCAGCAGAAACCAACTGCCATGGTCTAGCGACGATTCTTTGTTGACCCATTAATCCAGCAGGAGCTCGTTGTAAAGGCTTGTGGGCCAAGCAGGTTTCACAGCGTCTTACATACCATGCAGTGTCCGAAGCCATTCCGGGCCAATAATAATGCTCCCTTAACCGTTGCAGTGTTTTAAACCCACCTAGATGACCCGATAAAGGATCGTCATGACAATCAAAAAGCACCTCTTTTCTTTTACTCTTCGGCACAACTAATTTCCAGGGAGCCTCCTCTCCTAGGATCTTCCGTTTGTCTACGATCCTCTTGAATATTTTGTTCCCTTCTATTCTCCAACTTGGATATTTAGCGGGATTTCTTGTTATCCTATCCAACATTTTCACGTACCAGGAATCAAGGTCATCAAAAATCACTTCGATCGTTCCAACCACATGTTCGTGTATTCGGGATAATGCGTCAGCTGCTGCGTTTTGCTTACCAGGTCGATGTTCTATCGTGAACTGGTATTGCTGTAGTTTAATGGCCCAACGTGCTAATCGACCTTGAGGGTCCTTAAGATTGTGGAGCCATTTCAGCGCTTGGTGGTCCGTAATAACTGTAAAAGGCATACCTTCCAGGTAAGGGCGAAACTTTTCTACGGCCCAAAGCACTGCCAAACACTCGTGCTCGGTTGTACTGTATTTCCGCTCGGCTGGCGTTAAGCTTCGACTAGCGTACGCTATCACCTTTTCTCCTTCCTCATACTTTTGGTATAGGATTGCCCCTAGTCCCGTATTAGAAGCATCTGTTTGCAATAAGAAGGGTCTCTCAAAATCTGGACAAGCCAAGATAGGGGCCTTCACTAATCTTTCTCTCAAATACTGAATGGCTCGCTCTTGTTCTTCACCCCATTTGAATTTACATCCCTTTTTCAGCAGTGAGGTAAGTGGGGAGATAATAGTAGAGAAATTTTCAACAAACCGCCTATACCATGAAGCTAACCCTACAAACTGTCTCACTTGTCTCACAGAAGTAGGTGTTGGGTAACTGCGGATGGCTTCGACCTTCTCTGGATCAACCAGCAACCCCGACTCGTTGACCACATATCCTAAAAAACGTAGTTCTGGTCGACAAAATTCGCACTTGTCCCAATTCAAAGATAAATTTGCTCCGGCTAGCCGTTCAAAAACCTCTCTCAATACCCGGAGGTGTTCTGAAAAGTCGGATGTCACGATAACAATATCGTCCAAGTAAACAAACACGTTTGGCTCCAAGTCAGCCCCTAGGACCGCATCGATTAACCGTTGCCATGTCGCTGGACTGTTGTGTAGGCCAAATGGCATGCGGGTAAACTGAAATAAGCCTCTTCCTGGGACAGTGAAAGCTGTTTTCTCCTGGCTGTTCTTCTCTACAGGAACCTGCCAATATGCGCTCTTAATATCCAGTGATGAGAGATATTTAGCATCCCGAAGTCTGTCTAAGATGCTAGAAATGTAAGGAAGGGGGTAGGCGTCCCGTTTGGTCACGTTGTTCACTTGGCGGTAGTCCACGCAAAACCTATGGCTGCCATCCGGTTTCTTAACCAAAACTACTGGTGAAGCCCACGCACTCTTAGAGGGCTCTACTATTCCTTCTTTCAGCATTGTATCTAATTCCTCGTTCAGAATTTTTTGAATATATGGAGACACTGGGTAATAACGCTGTTTTATTGGTTTGTGATCACCAGTGTCTACGATGTGCTCCACTCTGCTTGTGCATCCCAATGTTTTCGTTTTCCAATGGCTCCATTGGTTAATCAACGAGTTTAGTTTCTCGTGTTCCGCTGGTGATAAATTCTTTTTACCAACAAGCATACTCGAGATAATCTCATTCCCATCATGTTCCTTAGACAAATCTTCTTGCTGACCCATCTCCATACCCGGAAGTAAACGCATCTTTCGCCAGAAATCCATTCCCAAAATTACAGCGGCAGTCAATGAAGGTATGATCAGAAATTTTACTAAACAGATTTTCCCCTTGAGTTCAACTGGAAGCTCGGTCGACCCTAAAATCTCCATTTGATGGCCATTAGCTGTGGATATCTTAATTTCTGGTTCCACCTTCATGGTTAGCCCCAATGCAGCAAACTTATTCCAGCAATTACCATCCATAGCCGACAGAGAAGCTCCAGAGTCGAGTAAACCCAGAAAGGTTAGACCAAAAATCTTAATCCGCACATATGGACGTCTGTCATTCAAGTGGGTCACATATTCGATTGGTCTTACACACTTGCCTGACATTACTTCCTGTACCACCATTATCCACTTTTGCCATTCTAACTTGGTTGTGAACGAATAGAAGGCACCAGGGTCTGGTTCACTCAGACCTGGGCACTCTTCTCGTTTCCCGACTTTTTTGTACATCTGGGACAAGCATTCCTTTTGACGTCCTTTAGACCACATCCTTCACAAAATACTTTCCTTGGAGCCGTACATCTTCGAAATGAGTGCCCCGTATCTAAACAGTTCCAACAATGAAATTTTCTGATAGGTTGGACCGAAGTCGACATATTGAAGACTTTCGGTTGTTCTCGATCATATGTTCGACGAGGAGGTGTGGTATATGCAAGGTCTGGTTCTAACAAACCTCGAATGTTTGGGGGTGGTTGATGAATATCAATCTTCCACTTCGCGTTTTCTATTCTTCGTCCACAGTCGATTAGATCTTGGATACTTTCGATATTCACTAGGGCCAATCGATCAAGATAATAAGGGTGAAGGTTCTTCAATAGTACCTTGAGCATTTGTTCTTCGGTAGGTTGGTCTGATAATCTACTGAAATAATTTTTCATCACTGCCACAAAAATTCCTATCGTTTCAGTTGGCCCTTGGGTTCTCCTTTTAATCTCGTCCCACAATCGATCTTCATAATCTGGAGGTTCGAATTCCTTTCTCAACTCCCTGACTAGTTCATGCCAGCTGTTCACCTCCCTCCGCATGGCTCTATACCAGACTAAGGCTGTTCCCTCGAAAAGATCAAATGCCGACTGATATAAATCTTGTACCGTAACGTTACGGGCTTCCCGAATTTCTTCAATCCTCTCCAAGAACGCGTTAACGCTAAGCCCACTAACTCCTCCCGAAAAATGAATGCCCCAATCTTTTGGTGGGATCTGGGTCTTCCTTATTATTGTCGTCACTTTCGACGAATCATCCGTCCGTTTTTCCGACCTAGCACTGGCTTCATATTCCTCAATCGTAGCGTCGCCCTCTACTTCTGAATCCTGACCTAAAACCCCTATAGCGGTCCAATATTCTAAGCAGGCCGCGTTCATTTCCGAAATCGCCGATTTCTTGGTTTCATCTTCGGTCTGAATACGCCTTAATCGATTTAATACATGCTGTAGAGTTGCATCAATTTTCCTTACCTCGTTGCCTTTGGCATTCGGCACTTTATTTTTTATTTCGTTGAGTTTCCCCAAACAAATATTAATTTCATCATCTGTATCACAATCAGTTTTGGTAGGATGAATAGTTCTTCCTTGTCTTTCTAGTTTTAATAGGGACCGTAATTTTGATTTCATATCCCCAACCCTCGTTATCCCCGTAAATCCTCTGATTTTTAGTTCATATTCCAACTCGTCGGAAGCGAGTCTTTCAATATCTAATTTGTAATCCATGATCTTGGATTGTTGGCTGTACGTAAATAAAATTTATTTTATTTTCAAATTAATTAGTTTTAAAAAATTATAAATCGTTTATCCGAAACAGTCCCTATTTGGGCGCCAAGAATATGCTACCACACTCCGTCCCCCGACGGGAGTGGGCAATATTGTGCCGATAACCCAGTCGCGACGCTAAGGTTCAAAAAAAAAATTTATTAATCCACAACCCTTCTACTTTCACCAAACCATCAAAAATAAAATACAATTATATCTCCTGTAAAAAAAAAAAATAAGTTCGGACGCCACACTATTTTAAGGAAAACAGTGAAACCCTAAAAAAAAATTATAGAAAAAAAAAACAAGGAAACATATACCAATATAAATAAATTAAAACAATGATAAAATAAATTTAACAAAAAAAAAAGAAATAATTATTTAATCGTCTTGATCAACAAAATAATTTAATTAAAAATTCTTAAAAAGAACCTTAAGTCACTTAAAAAAAAATAATGATAAAAAAAAAATTAATTTAATTATTAACAAAAAAAAAGATACCTGCCGGAGGTAGCTTCGAACTCAGGGCCTCAGAGTGACTCTATATTGATATAAGCACTAAACCCTTTGAGAGACGTAGTTTACATGGATATTCCTAAATTTTCTATGGTAAAATATAATAATACCAGGATAATATAATAAATGACATAAAACAACTTGTTTGAAAAAAAAATATACATAAACTTTTATTAACCAAAAAAAAAATAAAAACATTTAAAACAAACAAAAGAAACTATTCCAGCCGGACTCAAACAAAAACAAAATTACTATCCTTAGTTTAATATATATAAATGTAATAATAACAAAAGAAATAAAATTACAAATCCGAAGAATTAGATGGGGCAGCCAGTCCTATTTTCTCGGTTCTTCTTGTTCTCCGGTGATGTCCTTTTTTCGTCTTCTTCTCGAGAAATTCGCTATAAACTCTCGTATGGCGCGAAGTTCTAACGCCTTGGACGCACACCACAACAAAAAAATCTCGTTAAACCGTACAGGATAGAGAAAACAAATCCCGCACCTCGTGCACTTCGATCAAAGTCCCGACTTCTCTCGTCACTTGTCTCTCCTCCCAGCTGGCCAGGTCTCTCTCATCACTGCCTCTCGCTCAGCTGTTTTGGGATCGTAATTAAATTTATCACGTAACTTAAAACTATTTCTAATATTACGCCCTCACTAGGTCTCTCAAAAGTTGTATTAATATAAAAATAAAAAAAAATATAATAAAATAATAAGTATCACGAAATTTTAACGTAACACTCTCTTCGTTCAAAACGAAAATATTACCGATATATACAAATTGCCTATAGGATATTAATAGTATGCTTTGTGTATAGCAACTCAGTTAGCCACCACGTCTTTAATAATCAAGAGTTTCTCTCTCTGGTAGAATAGTCGGCTATTTTAAAACCGTTTAAACTAACTGGTTAAGATTCTACTCTACTTAAAATTTTCAACTACTCAAGTTCCGTACTTTTATACAAAAAAAAAAAAAAATTGATAAATCATATGTTTTTCTACAATTTTTATGTTTTGTGACAAAAAAGGAGTCTAAAACATTGCCCCCTCTCCTCAAATTGGGCTGGATTTGATAGAAATTAGTGGAGTCGCTGAGGTTTGTCGAATCATAATTTTTTTTTTTTAAAGGTTCATATTTTAAATATTAAATACCTACTAAAAACATTGGTTTGATTTTTATTCAAAATGTTTAGCATAATTCATTGGTGGTTTTGAAAATTTAAATACACTTGTATAAATAGCACATATATTTTAAAATATTATATTAAAATAAATCATCACTAGAGTTGAAAAGGGGTTAAGAAAATGTGTATGTTACACGGAACTAGAAATAATCTTAAAATTTATCATTTTTTTTTTTTTTTTTTGCTTTCCGTAATAAGAAATGATTGTGTAGATTTATCTCTATTACTACTTTTTCAGTCCTTTTTTCGATTCACAATAGCTTTTGCGCGTTAGCCGTTTATATTCATTATTACATATAGCATTTATAACAAATTAGAAAAAAAAAATTTAATTTACGATGGAATAAATAACATTAGCAAATTTTAGTATAAACTTAAAGTGACATGAAAACTAAGAAACTAAAAAAATAGAAACTAATGAAGTTAGAAACACAAGAAAAAATGTAATAAAATATATAAAATAAAAATATAAACGTAGATACAATTAGTAAATAATATTATCGACGCAAAAATGCACAGAAGTTTAAGACGTATAGAAAACCGAAATATAAATTTCTGGAAATTTGTAATAATGTAATATAGGCATAGAGTAGATTACAATTATTAATTATTAGGAATTTACAATAACTAATAGAGATATGATCATGAATACATGATTAAAATTATTACTATTACTCTTCTGAATATGTTATGGTATGTGTGTAATATGTTATGAATAAAACGTGTGAAAATAAAAATGAATAAAAATATTATATAGAGTGGCACTTCTTTTAGCGGAAAAGTTGCTGTAACACTCCAGGCATATACCTACCTTAAATTCGTAATTTAAGTTTCGTACAACTTTTCGATTATGAGCTAGACTGTTACATAAACAGACACACACTATCTTATGAGATTTGGTTATTTGGACTCAGAGGATCTTAAAACGTGTATTTCTGTTGATAACTCGAATTCAAAATTATTCACGATCGCAAAACTTTCCAATACTATACCTATATTTCATATATAAGTTGGTGAGTAAAGTATACATATAAATATAAATAAGTTATTAGGACAGAAAATTATCGTTGACAGTATTCATTTCACCTGGAAATGTAATTATAAATTACTGAAAGCCGGAATAACTTGCTATTGATTAAGGATAAAAAAAAAACACTCAAAATGTGAATGAAAATTACCCCTTTTCCTTAATAATATATATATATATATATATATATATATATATATATATATATATATATATATATATATATATATATAATATATGTAGGCTAGTGAAAGTAAACCTATGTATTTATTCAATTAATTAATTTTTATTACTACTTTTGTGATATTATTCTGTTAGCTTCGAAAAGAAGTGTATCATTCTCCTCGTAATCCTCAGATATTACACTTCTTCTTTACTTGTTCCTGTTGGCCTTATGTTCTATATGTTAACGACATATCTTCGATGCAACACAGGTGTCATTACTCGGATGGCATTGCGGATTAAAACGCTTACCCAAGATTCTCGACCTTATCTGTCTCCATTTCTTACATCCTCGCTCTCTCCCTGAAGACAGTATACCGGATGTGAACATCGCATCAGCCCACATCCTTAAGGAAGAAACACGAGAGGGGAAGAAGAATCACTGACATCGGCGAAGGAAGCTGAAAAAGTGCAGCGGAAGATGGTGCAGGATCCCCGCTTATGAATCATTAACAACCGGAAGCTGTCAATGTTGCTAAGGTGGTCGGAAATCAGGGCCAAATATAGAGCTGCAGCTGCATGGAGTGAAGTCTCTCCCCTTCCAAATATATTTCTCCTTCTGGGGGACATATAATATATATATATATATATATATATATATATATATATATATATATATATATATATATATATATATATATATGAAGGATTAATGCTTTATTTGGAAGAAATTACTGAAAGTGTCAATGATAAACTTTTGTTATGTAATAGTATGCGATCGTCGTTTAAATTAAATCAGGTATTTCAGGTCAGTTTAAAATTAAGGTAAATCAGTATCTCCTCGCTGATTGCAGGCTTTAAGACTGCTATAGACTTTTTATATTCAGTTATTTTTGCACAGAATAAAAATCCTGCTCCAAAAATATTCTTTACATAATTTAATTCAGGGGGTAGCCACTAACAGCAGATCATAATTTTGACCTGATAAAATAACGAAGCTTGTTGCTAATGAATAATAAAACATCTAACTAGGTTTGATGGAGGTTGAGGAGGGGTAACATCGACCTTATTTAATCTTTCCTTCTCTAAATAGATTGCAAAATGGAAAAACTTTTAAAGATGTGAATCCTTGGACCACAATTCAATTCAATATCGCGAACTGACGATTGTTAAAATTATAATATTAATAGTACTTTGCATAATTCATTTTAAAATACTAACAATTAAGATTGGAATTTGTTAGATAAAAATCTGATAATCCCAATAAACAAATATTTCACTAGAATAATAATATAAACATTTTAGAAGATTCATTTATTTATTTGGCTTCAGGTTTTAGCTGCCGTGTACATACAGCAGTTTAGGTTAGAGGCAACTTACTCGGATATTACATTATTAAACATGAGCCATTAAAGATGGTTTCGGTTTTGGGACTGGAAAGAGATTCTTCCAACTTTGAGGTTGTCGGTATCCCTGGAGACATTGCTATGTTCTCGATGAATAAAGGCGTGAACATTGTACTAGAATTTGTTCTGTTGTTAATATACAGTTGCAGCTGTGATATCTCGGAGATTTATATACTTGTCTTGATGTTCAAATAGCTTTTCCTGGAAATTTAGAGGAAACAGTAAACTTATTCACGAAATCTATAAAAAAGACACTTTTTCTTCAATAATTTCTATTTAGGCTTTACCGTCCGAGAGCCTTATTTAAAAAAAGTTTAAGGGAAGTTTAGTACTCCAAACAAAGTGAAATAAGTACTTACAAGTAAATATATATATATATATATATATATATATATATATATATATATATATATATATATATATATACATATATATATTAATATAGCAGATGAAGAGATAGATGTAGTAATTAGTACAAAGTGCCAGTAAATTATGAAGTGGTTTAGCTGAGAACCAGTGCTGGCAATATAGTACTTTATGGATTGCCGACAGAGACGTACGATTTGCATATAGATGGATGAATTGCATTTTGAGTTGCATGCATAGCCGTGGAGGACTCTTATCAGAAAAGAGCATTTTATTTGGCCGGCCTGTTTATAAACAACAAAAAAGTAAACATAGATATATAATATATAATATAAAGAATATAAAGCTGTTCCTTCATCATCACCAGAATCTAACATTTGTTCAGAAACATTGGAGTAGCCTTTCCATTTTGATTGGGGAGGAGAGAGGGGGTGATCGCCCCCCTAAGTCTCAGTAAACATCAGTAGTGAACTGGAGCCGTTGAGCTGAGCTTACACCTCACTCTGCTAGCCCATCCAGGCTCTATTTCTTCTTGGAATTGTTTACCGCTTAAAGGAAGAGCGACGGGCTGATTAGACTTGCAGAATTAAATTCTTCTCCAAATTTAATGCTACTTCTAGGCCTTAGCTTAGCCAGCTATTCAAATGATCTTATTTTCTTAATTGGTTTTAATCTACATATTTTATTCGTTCATGTAGATTATTGGTTATAGTTTTTTATTTTACTTTTTTTTTAAATTTATTTACATCAAATTATTGCGGGAGGGAGAGGAGAGCGAAATGATACTATCGTCCCCCTTCTTTTATTATTGAGGGACCGATCGCCCCCCTCGCTACCCCTTCCTCTAAGTCGACGCCTATGTTCATAAATATTGCTCAATCCGGATGCTGTTTATTTTGCCCCAGGGCTCCCCAGCCGCGAGGAGTGGATACGGGCTACTTGTTAAATGTAAATAACATTTTTTACTCACTTGCCTTGATTCGATCCCCTGAATTAAAAAGCGAAACCTTGGAACAGGATGTGCGCGATTATTCGATGAATATGCTAATTTTTAGTGCTTCCTTTCAGCGATTGGAGGAAAGATAGTCGCTGGCTTTTGAACAACAGTTGCACTTGGCAATGATTATTATTCAATACAACCATCGTACATTTACTCATTCTTTTTCACCTGTTCTTGAAGCAGACGCCTTTTAGTTAAATTAATAGCATTTCTATTAATTTAGGTAAACTAAATACCATTACTACAGATTACTATAATAATAAACAAATCAAAATATTAGGTGCTTACGGATCCAAACGGTCGACCACAATTCTGTTGGTACCGCTTATAGCATATACTACAGTAAGCTTCGTTTCTTATAAGTTCTCTGTTTTGTTTATTATTGCAATTTGTGTTTTAATAAGTTTTGTTAATTAATAAGTAGTTTGTTTTGTGATTTTTTTTTTCGTTTGATAGTGGGAGTCGACATCTGTGATCTATTTAATGCAGCGATAATTGAAATTACGGTATGGCCCAGGCCTCAACTGAAAAGGATCCATTGGAGGTTTGTATATCTCTTGAGCGAGCGCATTGGACGGAAGTCGACAGCTGTGCTCTATTTAAAGCAGTCATAATTTTAATAATCCCAATTAATACGAATTTTTATCGCCGCCAAATAAATTCAAAGTTTTGGGATTTTTTTTCTTTTTACTTTTTTTTCTATTATTTTAAAAGGAATTTTGTTATGAAATGTAATTAAAATTTAATTTTTAACGTCGTAACATAAATTCACATAAGTACGAACAAGATGATCGGCGTTATCAGTGTCAACAACAGAACTAGCAACAACATATTTATTTGTGTGACCTCTCTCATAGTGATTGAAATGACGGAATGGTAGGAAGATACAGGTTTTTCAAATATTAGGAATAAACAGTCCAAAATTGGCAAGCTTAATGCTAGAAAACATCGAAATAATTCGAACTAAGGCAATCCGGAACCCGAGAGTTGTACAGGGTTGTGGATCCGGACGCGGACAAGATCCATGATTCGATAGCAGTACCGAAAGGAGTTAATAATTTTAATTTATATAATTTAAATTTTTTTTGTAAGGAGGTCAGTTATAAGGAAGCAAAGCAAATTAGCAGAAGGAGAAAGCCAAATGGATCTATCACGGTAAGAGAAGGTAATATATTACGATGTATCAGGAAGATGAGAACTGATATTGTTCATTCCTTCAAACATTTGAAAAATGAGAAAAGAAAAATTAAAATATATGAAAACCATGTTGAAGATAATGTTAGTGATAAATGAGTTTAAAGATTTTTGAGAGAAAGAAATAAGATGAAAACATGAATGCGGATACGAAACCAAGCTTTCTAGATGTAGAAAATTTAATTATCAACATATGTCACCTTGAGCGTGACCCTTTGTTATTAATATTAGATTGATGTGTAAGAAAAGTATTTTAATACCACAGAGTTTTTTTTCACTTATTTGAACATAAACACACTCGTAAAAAGCAGAAAAGAACAGGAAGTCCAGTCTAAGTCAAGAAAATTTTTGCAAAAAAGGTAGAACAACTTTAATTCTGTATAAAACCTGGTTACATTGAATTCTTTCGGAGACCCCATTACAAAACGAAACAGTTTATCAACTTTGTTTCTTTATAACTAACCACCTTCCTTCGGTACTACTATCGAACCATGGATCTTGCCCGCGCCTCAACACAACGCAGAAAAACACTCGTTCCGGGATTGCATTTGTTCGGTTTATTTCGTAGTTTTCTTATATTAAACTTACCAATTCTGGTCTGTTTATTCCTAATATTTGAAAAACCCGCGTTTCCCCACCAATCCGCCATTTCTATAAAATTCATCGTCTCTTTCTAACTGTCAACTATGAGAGGCGTCGCAAAACTTATCAGCCTAAGGGCCACACTGACTCCTCCACTCAGTCCTAAGGGCCACAATGACTCCTCCACTAGGTCCTAAGGGCCAAGACCTAGCTATCGCACCATACCAACATATTCATATCATTAGATTCAATTAAAATATTCAGTTTCCTTAGCTATAAACGGAAGATTCAGGCATCAGCAGGACTGAAAAAAATATATGCTGACAAAATGCACATCTCACGCCAACATTCTAAAAAGACACATCAATAGATAGTTAGTTTCATTAGGTGTGTCGGTTATTGTGTTTGTTAATTGGTCGTTAAATAAAAACTTCTCGCTATTATTATGTGCGATTTACTTAATTATAAATTTTACAATATTTGTAATTGAAATTGACTATTGTGGACTAGATAGCCGTTGTTTGGAGACATCTGGATTAGGGAAATATTTAACTAATCAAAAATCAAATTAAAAATTATAAATTGGACACTAGTATGTGGATAAGAATATTATACGTGTGTGTGTGTGTGTATATATATATATATATATATATATATATATATATATATATATATATATATATATATATATATATATATATGTACATATGTATTTGTATATATGTATATGTATATATGTATATGTATATATGTATATGTATATATACACACACACACACACGTATAATATTCTTATCCACATACTAGTGTCCAATTTATAATTTTTAATTTGATTTTTGATTAGTTAAATATTTCCCTAATCCAGATGTCTATATATATATATATATATATGTACATATGTATTTGTATATATGTATATGTATATGTATATATGTATATGTATATATATATATATATATATATATATATATATATATATATATATATATATATACATGTATATATTATATAATGTTTAAGAATATCATGTTTTTTTGGTTAATGGAAATTATAAATTATTACTTATTTGATTAATATTAAAAAAAAAAATATATTCTGAGTATTTTTTATTTGATGTATCACATCATGTTATAATTTTTTTGATACTGCTCTTTAGTATTGAATAATTACAAGTTCCGAAATATGTGCAAGACCTTGTTACTAATTGGACTTCCTTTGCATAACGACCTTGCAATTAACTCAACACGTCATGTTTAATTAAAGCTAAAGGAAAAAACATATTCAGAAAACTAATATATTACATTAGGAGTACCCTAAACTTCCAACTAATAATATAATATTAGATATTTAATTTTTGTTATTGATGTTTCTTATTGTGTATTTTTAATACCTATAAATTCCATATCATCATTTTCATATAGTGCCACAATACGAACATATTTGTTTTTTTGTTGCTTGGAGAACTTTTGATCACATATATTTAAAAAAAAAAATGCCAGATTTTTAGTTTCAATATGTAACGTAATAACAATTTATTTTAGTTTTCTATAAAATTCTACTACAATTTAATTCACGATTCATGTTTAAATGATCAAAAAATGAACATTAATTTTTTTTTAACAAATAAAGTAAGTAGTATTAGCTAAGAAAATTTCTCATTTGATGTTTTATCATTGAGTTAAGGACAGCTATGAACCTAAATATGCAAACTTCAAATGCTTCTTCTGTAAAATTCCACTTTTTCGTATTATGGCACTCTTCTTCCAAGCCAAGCGTTTATTATCGCTATTATATCCACAACCGTTTTTGCTGTTTTGGTTTTAATATTTTATTATTTTTGCTATATTTGTATTTTTAATCCTTAGTTTAATGTATTATGAAAAAAAAATTGAAAGCAACAATGTAGTGTAGTACAGAAAATATAAATAATATAAACTTGTGTATATATTTTTTTTTTTATTTATTTCTTTTAAGGTTATCCCATGTGAGTATCATTTATTTATACTTAGGCATGCATTAAGCTCTAAAAAACACAAAACGTAGGTAATTATAACAAAATTAATATATATAATTTTTAATGCAATAGTAATATTATAATTTTACATATTTATTTATAATTAATATTATGAATTTCAATAAATAATAAAAAAATATTCAATAATTTTTAAGATAAAATAATTGAATATAAATAAAAAGTATATTAATAACATACCATATACAAATGAAAAATCTTGCGTGCATGCTTCATCTTAATAAGTACAATTTTAGCAAATTCTTTATATTAATAAATTATATAGTTTCATTTAATTATATATTCTAATATAAATTAGTATTTGTTAAATATCGACAAATAATTTTTCGGGTTTAAATAACATTTCGATGTTCTTATTACTGCCCATTCCTGAAAGATGACAATAACATAAATTAAAAAAAAAAATACAGCGTAGTAAGCCTATTTGGTATAAAAAAAAAACGGAATCTAAAAATAACTATAAGACGTGCAGTATTTAATATGTGTAACCAAACTGCAAAAAACTACGAAGAGGGTTCAATGACCCGAAGCGTAAAAGTCGGGCTCCACCTGTTGTTTGCCTCATCCTCGCGTAGTTCGCGTACACCAGCGTCCTTCCAACCGCTACTTTTAAACATTACCGTTTATTATATCATTTATATATTGAGAATTATTTATTCAAAAATACAATGCCTTGTTTATGATTGCTAGTCGTCAATATTTCGTGATTTGTTTGTGTTTATCATTTTAAAAATCCTCTTATATATTATCGTATTCATTAGTTTTGTAATACTTAATTTTGAGAGAACTCTAGATTCCATATCTATCGATATATCGATCTTTGTAAATATCGAAAGTCAAATATTAATGTTGCCGATACATGGGTCTAAAAACAAGTTTGGTTTATTGAAAACTTGGTAGTCTCTAAGGCATCCCCTACTCACACGTACAATGAACTATTTTATATGTTATCAAGCCGTATAATTCATTATAACAATCATTCTTAATTTATCTTTCTCACCGTATTCGTTTTTTAACACGCTGTACTATCAATTACTACTCATGATGTAGCTTGCACATGTAATGTCCAAGGGCATGGAAAATGTAAATGTTTAAATAAACATCCTTTCCACAGTGTTGGCTATAAGTAGGATAAGAGAAGAAACTTCTCAAAATATTCAGAAACGCATTCTTGGAAAGGCAGTACAATCTAAGTGGTTAATTGACCTGTCACCGAGCCGAGTATAAAACTCTTGATACTGAACACATCACCTCCCTAATAATAACAGCTGATTTAGAAAAAGTACAACCTCTTCAAGTGCTCAACACATGGCCCTTCGATGAGAAGGCTAAGTATTTGGTCCTACAGTATTCCAAATATGAGCCCACGCTCTTGGTTTAGTTTGAAATATTAGGATGGCCGTCGCTATAATAGGATGGCCGCGAGACAAAGGATACTACGGAAAATGGAAAATTAAAATAATTCAGGATTTAACCCAGTCCATATTATTTACGATGTTTTAATGTTTATTTATGGATGAGATTCTTAGACAACATCGAGCGCAGAGAGAGATTGCTTCTCAAATGATGTCAGAAAATTAGGAAAAACGATTCGATTGAAATAGCTTACGGATGAAACCCATGTAGATTTAGACTTGAGGGAGCCAAGACTTGCTTGTGGGTTGTAGAGCTACAGTAATAGTAATTTTATCATTTTTTTTTAATATATTACAAATAAGAGATATGTTGGAGAAATATATATTATTACTTATTATTAATGCATTAATAAGAGTAACACTTTATCCCTCATTACACCTACTACCGTAAATAGCATCGTCTCTTTAAATGATATTCAGCCATTCTTTTTATTAAAAATATTTTTGCGTGCGTTACTAAACTCATATACTAGGTTCATTTTTTTTTAATTATTTTTTTTTTTAATTCTTAGTTCTGGTTAAAGATTTTCGGTCGGTATAATAGAATGTTGTAATGACTATTATTGCACTGCTTTGCATCTCAAGCATACATGTTCTTCATGCTCATATATCGTCCATATGATGCTGATGGATTGCATGCTATTCGTGAAACCCACCGATGGTTAAGACGGTTTTCATCATTATAACTTATTATGTTTTGGGATGATTACGACTGCGAGAAAAGAAAAGAAGAAGAAAGAGGGACGGTGGAAGGAGGATGCTGGGCTGAGGGCAGGTGCGGAGACAGATGGGAAAACCTCAAGACAAAAAGCAGAGGCATATGGCCCGCGGCTTTCCACCAAATTGGATAATTGCCGAAGGGCTCAGTATGGGCGGGCACCGATCTCCCTCCGACCATATGCCACGCCACGTCTTGGTCCCTTCCATGTGTCACCTATGGCTTCCTTCCTTCTGTCACCCTCCGAGTCAGTAAAGCCCTTTGTCTTCCTCCAACTCGTCCATACTAAGCTGTCGGCCAAACTTACTGGGTGATTTAATACTCACATACTTAGTTTATTTATACCGTTACAGCGTGTTACTGTAATAATTAAAAACATAAAACAAGTTACAGCATTACTTTTAGTATTATTTACGAACTAATTACAAGTAAAAATAAATAATTGCTATCAGATCATTATTCTGGGTTGAATTTACAATCCAAGAACCTGATTGCAATAAGATATTTTGGGTTCATCTTCAATGTCGCTTTACCTGGAATCATCATATCGATATCAAACGAAAGGCTCGAAAAGCTGTATCCAGTTATCTACAAAAATCCAGTCTATCCTTATTTATTACAAAACAAAGTCCTGATAATTGCAGTAGAAGCTCCCCGGTTTGTAAGATATATACAACTTGATCACGAGTTACAAGTTGACAATAGACGAATTCATTAGCAAAACGCTTCAAATTCCATTCCCAGTGACCACATAATACATCAACTATTGTTTAAATTTTCTATCCCTATTATTATTTTTTATATTATATTCTTTATTTTATTTTATATCTTTATATTTACTTGTTTATTTTTCTCTCATTTCTTTTTTCCTCTGTTTTATTCTATTACCTCTTTTTGTTATCTTATTTATTTATGTTTCCTTTTATCATTATTATTGTATTTATCTGTTTTATTCAATTTATGATTATTATTTATTTTGGAAATTTAAAATTATTCCGGCATTATGAGTCGTTTGGGGTGTCTCTTATACGAGACAATATCTCAACCTTTGTCAATTATTACAAATATTGTTAATTGTTAAAATACCCTGTAAGGCTCACCATGCCAATGTGGAAATGAAGAATAATAATTTTTAAAAATCTATGTAACCCCCATTTTCAGCACATATATACATATGTATGTACACACTCACATATATCCATCCATACTTACATATTTAGAAAATTTTGCAAACTGATTCCAATTGTCCAAACTTCAATTTGTTTTTGTTTTTCTTATTAAGCGCAATTGCGTATTATTTTTTGTTTTTTCTAAAAATAAAATTAAAAACTACAAAATATGGCCATCATAGGACATTTAATTAGAGGACTTGATAGCCGAGCTATGAAAATAATTCGAGAATTATTCAAGATGATTATTCCTCTTGAAGAAGAAATAAAGAAATCCTCTGAAAGAAGTCAAGGACCTTTGAAATCCTATCATAACCGTCTTGTTTTTTAGAACTTTTTTTTTTAATGCTACCACCAAATCGAAAATATATATATTTGTCGTACAATTGAAATAAAAAATGTTTTCATGGATCCACAATGCGGCGGAAAGATATTATTTTTGACAGAAATAATATTTCTATGTGAAATAATTATTAAATATTATTTTTAAGAGTAGAAAGTTAAAAAGAAAGGTACTTGAACGTTTTAACACTGTCACATTGTGTATTTATATATTACTAATTAAATTCATTAAATTTTATTTTATTAATGTTATGTGTGATTTTTTATTGCCTCATCTCACTAAAGCAGAGTATGTTTATCGATAAAAAATATTATTGAATCTCACTTGATGTGTAATTTTTAGGCTCACATGAATTAATACAATAATTTAAAAAAAAAAGTTTTCTACCTTTTTCACGTTCTATTTCTAAGCAATGTTCCGTTTTCCTAACTCTACTTAGGTAACTGCAAATTTGATGTTTTTTGATAGCATTAATATTCGATGAATCACTGAATTGAATAGTAATTGGTTGTATTTAAAATGTTATTCCGCTTGACTTAGTATCATTCAAAATCCATTTACAATGAACACATAATGCGGTATTATGATGGGTTAATTACAAAAAGCTTTATAGCGTGGATAGAGGGGATAATGGGAGGGGGGGGGGTGTTATAGAGAGCTGGCGAAGTGTGAAATGTCTTGTTATGGTTCCTCAATCCGGGGTTGTTTACGGCCGAGCGGTCTTCAGTGCCCGCCCGGGGTTCTCTTTCAGCTCGTCCATCAACAAACTCAAACAGCTGTCCGTCCACCGCAACAAACAAATGCATTACACCTTCCAACAGGGTATCCCATACGGATTTAGCTTAAAGTATTTGTTCAAGTATTTTCCTCTTCCTGCGAGGGCCTTGTCAATATGAATATGAAATACTTAAAATATACTTTTTTTTTTTTTAAGTTAAAAAAAAAAAATGAAAAAGAAAGACCGAAGTAATATTATCAAATTTAGAGGCAAAATTGTAAGAATATTATACCAATATCGGGCCAATAGTAACAATCATAAGGATCTTTAAGCTAATTTAGTATTTATTTTTTTAATTTAATGCATATGTAAAGGGAACCTTAAATTGGTATAACGGCCAGGCGCACTGTGGGACGATTCGTCTATCTAGGAGGATATATCTAACATCAAAAAAATAAATAATACATGTAGGTCCCGTGGAAACAACAACCTACGTAAGGTATTTTTCAAATTATTAATCTCTTTAAGCAAATTTCAACAGATTAACAGAAATGTAAATACGGCAAACTCATCATGATTCGAATTCGTTGATTTTCTTCCATATCTCGCTGTGAAACCAATAAAACAATAAGTAATATTTATTGGTTGTTAATTTATTTTATATCAGACAAAGATGATGAGTAAGTTTTTATCAGTGTTTTGATTTTTTAATTGTAGATTTAGTTAGGAATAATAAATACTCTCCTTTATTTCGAACAGTTGATAAGCTATTTTTTAAGAATATAAAATCTATGATCACTAAAAACTTCCACTAATTTCCGCCGAGATATTTTCACTTAATATAGAAGATATGCAACAATAAATTAATCATCAAAAAAATTAATAATACCTGCTAACCTAGGTATACGGTCCCTGTTCAGGTGTGAATCTATCAATATCCAGAATCGATGGCTCTGAAATTATCAACTATTGTGTATTGGTAAGCATTTGGAAGAAGCTATAGGAGCCCGACGAACAAGGACTTGGTATAATATTACTGACATAAGATTCTCTAATTAACACCTTTATTGTAATAATACATTTTATTTATAATTTTGTTCAAATCCCTAAAATAATTGTTAAATAGCATTCCGTTAACTTTTATTTATTAATTAAATCCTAATTATAGTATCGTACGCATATTAAAATGAAATACGTGGCTTCCAGAATTATTTCCACATAGTTCTGTCAGTCGTCCCACTGTGAGGCGTACAGTTGGGGCAAATCGTTTTTGGGCTCCGAGTGACGTGATGTTTACATAGGTAATCCTCGAATTGGGCATGATCGTCTTCTAAGTTATCGAAAAGTAATTTATTGATTATATGGAATAGTTTAACTTTAGCTGGACCAGTGCCATCACAGGACGCCACTTTGTGTTGCGTGTAGCGTCACCAGTAGCGTAGGCAGGTTTAAATTCACGAGAAAACAAAAAACACGCAAGTAACTCCCACCCGTCAATCAAATAATTAAAACCCTAAGTGGACATTGTACAACAGTTCTAAGAAGACAATCGATATTTTTGTATGAAATGTTAGTTCTAATAGAGATATAACTTAATTTAAGTTGTGGATAGAACATAAAGAAACTAAAAATATCAAAGGGTCCAAAACGTATCTTGACATTTTCTAATTCACAGTAGTCTACAATAAAATAAATTATCCCTTATCCTATCCATGAGAGAGTTCGTGTTTGGTGTGTTGCCGGTCACAAGTAGGTATTCTCGATAATGGCTAAAATGTCAAAAATGTTGTTTAAAATATCATAATCAATATAATAAAACTTATAAAAAAAGGTATCATTTTATTATAAAATACTTTTAAACCTTGTATAACTACTGCGACTAAAAAATGAACTCAGCGGTGCCAACATTAGTCAAAATAATGACGTTAGTTGCGCCCGCCTGATCCTCCAATTAGGTTGTCCATGCTGTTAAGAGCCTCCGGAAAAGCGTTATTTAGCAACATCATGAACTGGGGTGAAAGAACTTTTGCAGGTTCATGGTGAACAGCCAATTTTTGCACATTTCCTGTTTGGCTGAGAAGTGCTTCCCACATCCAGGGAGCATCGTACCCTAACCTAGAATTATACAAGTTTGAAAAATAATACGAGACGAATGACGTTCCAAATTTGTCCGTTTAAAATTGATTGATGCTCGCAAAGATGCCCGTGGACGGTTTCTATTAGTGTGGAAGGGGCAACGTTGTTTATGTGTTTTATTAATATAATAGAAATCCTATATAAAATATCATGCAATGTATTCCTTCTAAGATTCCTTGCTTGCCTCGAATTTGAATAATTTTAACTATAATATATAAAATGTCGTCAAGAGTACAAGATGGGGTCTATTGTGGACGATTCAAAATTTCTAAATTACAGTAGAGGGGTGCGTTACCTTATTGCACCGCTAATTGACACTAAAATAAATGACCAAAATAGGCATGTTTTAATTCAAAATTAATAAAAATCGTCAAATTACAACATTACTCTAACATATCTGATGTGGACAACACATGACTTCCTTGTACGCCTATTAAACTATAAATCGGTGGCTCAAAAAGTGATCCTGAATTTGGTTACTAGTTTCCGAAGATTTCAGTATTTCAAAATCGACATCCATCTATTGGCACACACACACTCTTGTTTCTGGAGGTTTCATTCCGTTATTATATGTCGTTTTCTTTCAGTAGTTAAATAGTTTCCAAGAGATTTCTTCGTGTTCCGTGACAACATTAGAACTGTCAATATCACTAGATAAAGCTTTGAAAATCAACAGTTTCGACATTTTTAAGGGGAAGAACCAACTTAACTTATATCTTATTCTTCTGGTGCAGACTTGTTCACCTCACAAATGGGGAGGATAACCAGTACTTCACACTCAATTTTAACACTTAAAAATAAGTAATAAAAATGTTTAATTAGAGTGGTAACAAGATCGCGTTTGTAACCTGTATTACCGAACCATATGATTTCTGTATTTAATTTTAATATAATTGTTGATGTAAGTTTATTATGACCTTCAAGTAAAGTACCCTTTTTGGCTCACCAATTTTAACCAAAATCTAATAAATACATTCATATTGATATAAAAGTACTATTTACCAAATTTGAGCTGATTTATATTATAATTTTTGATGAAAGTCTAATATGACCTTCAAGTAAAGTACCACTTCCATCCTGCCAATGTTAACCAAAAATTATAGTATTATTTATATTAATATGTAAGTATCATATACCTAATTTGAAAAGTTTTGCATTATATTTTAATATAATTTTTGATGATAATCAATAATGACCTTCAAATAAAGTACCACTTCCGGTAATCATGTTATAACCAAAAAGGGAGGTTCAAAATTAGATTTTTCAGCAATCTTAAATACAAAATTTTAACTTTCTACGGCTAACCGTTTCTGAGTTACGCGAGATACGCACGTACGTACTAGCCAAAATGGATTCAGTGATGATCAAAATGAATATTTCCGTTGAAATCAGAAAACCGAAAATTTTCGCGATTACAATACTTCCTTTACTTCGTCCAAGGAAGTAAAAACAGAAAAGTGCATAATGTTATGGGTAATAGGAAAAATTATCTTTTAATAAATTCTTAATTAACGTAAAAAGTAACATGGCTACTTTTTGCATATAAATATTCTGTACTTAAAGAGTATGTATAATTTTTTACTAAGATTTGTATTTATAAAGTTTATATTTAAAGGTATCAATTGACAATGGATGTCTGCTCGGTAAGTATGCTGTTAAGCGTCCATGCTTCTCAATTATGCTTTATATCCTGTGATGGCTCATTTTCATTTATTTTATAAAATATTTCGTTTTCTGATAACTGCGCTTAACTTTACCAATAACAGAAATAGATTCTGATCAACAAAAAAATTGTAAAATTTTAGTATTATCTCTGTTCAGATTTCTCGTTCATCTTCCTTAGAAAGAGTGATGACTAGCAACGCTCCCCCACGATGTTTCAAATTTTGATCAACATTTTTTGGGTGATTCGATATTGAAAAGAAGTCGACAAATGTCCAAACGTTTCGTCCCATGGGCTCTAGGAGCTGAGAAAAAAAATAAAACACCCCTAAAACTGCTTTATTTTATATTTCGAGTTTGAAAACATGATATCGACATGTTCTTTTCCGGAAAATGTTTTGTTGTTTAGATTATATAAAAGGAAAAATATTAACATAAAAAAATAATTGATTTTTCGTCAAATAAATATAAAACAGATCCGAGGATTCTGAAGTTTTTAATTTTTACGTTCCGATTTGAGGCTCTGTATCTCGTCTTCAGTGTATCTGATATTGACGTTCTTGGGCTTGTTAGAAAGAGGGGAGTTTCTTCTTCCCATACATATAAACAACGTTGCATTACCTTAAAAGGTCTGTCTAAAAAAAATTTGATTACCAAATAAAAACTCCACGGTTAAAGTAAATCGCGTTGTTTAAGAACCTTCACCGATGACCCAAATTTTGTTCAAAGGTTTCGTGATTTATGGACGATTTTATATATCTTTTAAAACAAATTGAAGGGTATGGCAAATTTTTATTTTTAGATTCGCCCGAAGATTTGAATACAGAAGTTTTTCGGAGTGCTAAAATCGAATCTTACGCCAGTTTTAAATAAATAAATTCTGTTAATATACTTCACTCTATACTATACTTCAGAAGAATACTGTTTTCATTACATATAATTCAATGGACCCTTCAGATCCCTCTAAAACTCAATTATTTCATTTTAAAAAATTGGATCACTCTAAAATTTACTATTTCTGTATCACGGATGTTTTTATGTTACTTATAACACATTAAACACGGTCTCTAATATTCAAATTAAATTTCAATTTACTATGATGTCACGAGAAAAACCGATTTCTTAACCATTTATAAAATGGTATTAATAATTTATATTATTATAATATAAAAACATTATTTGTTATAAAGAAATAGTAAATATTACACCTTTAAACCACCGCTATAAAGACCATTGCAGTAAAAAAATATATATTTCCAATGGTATTTAAAAATTTTGAGCACCCGCGGAACTGAATTTTTTTATTGATGATATTTTAAACATTAAGATTTTTTTGGTATGCTGAATCAAAATTTGCCATCATTTTTGGTCTGAAAAAATCTGTAAGGCCAGTTACTTAATAATTCAAACACATTTTTAATTTATTTGACCAAAAATCAGTTATTATGTAATGTTAATATTTTTCCTTTAGTATAATATATATAAAAAAAAAATAATTTGCCGGAAAAACCATGTCGATATCATTTATCAAATTCGAGATGTAAAATAAAGCATTTTCAACATGTTTTATTTTTTTTTTTGTCAACTCTTTTGAAAAAAAATGTGCCGATTTTTTTTCAATGTACATCATCCAAAAAATTTGATCAAAATCGACGACGGACACATCTTGCACTCACTCACCTTCACTTGTAAGATAGACCAACATTTTTAGAAAATCTCTTTTTTGGATCCAGAAGATCTTAAATCGGCTAAATCGAACGAAATTGTTACATTTTTTTTTTTTTCAAAATACCATACTTCATCCAAATCAGTTGAGAAAGTAAGCTCCAGAAATCCATCTTATTAAAAAAATAAATAAAATAATAACATATCAATTTTTTAAATAAATATTCTAATCTTCCTTTTTCTTTTTCATAATTTTAAGAAACATAAAAAAGAAAATGTGAAACAAAAAAAAATTAAATATTATTAATATATATTGTAAAAGTAAATTTTAATTAGAATTAAGTCTAATAATATTTCGTGATTATTTATAATAACTTGATCTGAAAGTGAAATTTAATTGATCTTTGTTTTAAAAACTTAGGACTATTTAAATAAAAATAATAGTAGAATCAAAGGCGCTTCTTTTTGAGCCTTAGAAAAATATTTAAAAAATCGATTTTTTTTTTATACAAATTAAAAGATTTTTTATTAAAAACAAATTTCCAACTATCAAAAATAAACTTTATTAAAACTAAAATGTGAAATGCAAGCGTGGATACTAATGAAGAACATCTACAAATTGAAAAAAATAAGAAATAAACAGGGACTATGTTTTGTTTTTTTATTCCATTTTTGGCTAATGACACTATTAATAAAGCCAGTCTAGCCTGAAATACCGTGGAGTGTAGATCTTAGTAAAATTGAAACTAATTTTTCTTGTAGTTGGTTGGCGGGATTGTAAGTGCCCGCTGCCCTTTGGGGCCGGAATTGGATTTACGCCAGAGTTAACATTGAATAAATTTTTTCTTCAAGGTGAAGAGTAATTATGCAAATTGGTGAATAGATAAAAGCCTCTTTATGACCGTAGACGGCATCGAGGGACAATCTTGGCCGGATTTAGGTGAGCGTTAAATCAAAGAAATGGTCGCCAGAAATGGGTGTTAGCCACGGCGTAAATGAGCTGTAATTCAGCAGTTTTAGATTTATTGTTTTCATTGTGCTCTAGATGGTGCAATATCTTAATGCTAGTAATGTGAGCGATGTGGGTCTACAGGAGCTAGCATTCGATATCCCTCTCACAGAATAAACGTTTTTAAGGATTTGGTTAGAGGCCAGTTACCGTTAACTTTAGTAAAACCGGGCTTAAATGGTAAAAGAAGTAAAGATTTTCATCTTAATTACAGGATCAAAATATATTTTCATTGATTTATACATTGAAACTCCTAGATTTTGTCTTTATATTAAGAAAAGCTAAGTATTGGAATGTATAATATTACTGACTAAATATTTTCTATTAAATATAATTATTCCCTTCGTTCGACCTTTTACAAAATGTTTGTGATATTCACAGAGCACTGACCATGTAAAAAAATATAGTTGGTTAACTATGGTTTGGGTGGATCACCTTTCATTTACGATTTTATCTACCGTGGATCGCACATGCCGAAATGTGTCTTCACATATGATTTTTATGAACTAAAAATCACAGTTTAATTTATGAAAATTCATTATCTCTTTCATTAGATATCTCTTAATAACAATAATAAACCCGCAGGGGGCAGCTGATGGGTGCAGTCGCTGGGATTTTAAACCTTTCGGGTTCCTCATTGTGAGTACATTACACTGCAAACAAATACCCACACAACCGCCCACTAACTCGTTTATTCTCGCACAATGAATATCTACAGTTAACAACCTAGGGCTACCCTCCCTGGGATCAATAGACAGCAGGAAAAAAAAATGCTTTTACCTATTAAAAAGGGTCCGAACTAGAAGAAAATCGGGCGAATCCAAAAAGAGGGTTGCTCGGGTGAGAATGGACCCTCAACCTTCGACATGTGCAGGTAATACAAGCGGTGACCCGATGCAGTATTGCACTGAAAGGACAGTAGTAACAGGTTCTTCAAATTTAAACCCACGTTGTGTGTGGAAAACAAATTATTTTCTATAGGCTGTATTGCAAACAGCTCTAACGTTTTGATGAAACGTGCCCAAAATCTTAAAGAGATGATCATAATATGACATTTAAAATTTAATTACATCTTCGTGGCCTTAGGCTAGTATATATATATATATATATATATATATATATATATATATATATATATATATATATATAAATTATTTAATCGATAAATCGACTAAAGGCTTGTGGTGAGATAATGTGCTATACTTGTATGTTTACTTTAAACTCGCATGTTATATGGGTTCCTCCCCTTTGTTTGCTATAGCTGTACAATGGTGTCACTCAGGGGATTCAAAGAACTTCTGATTATGATTTGATAGAGACATATGAAAATACCGACCCATCGATGAAAATTGAGAGTACAGCGACTTCTATGATGGTTAGTTTTAGTTTTATGATATTGGATATTAGCTCACCTGTATTTTAATATTATATTTCTAAAAAGGGTGCCTCTCCTTGGGTTTGTTTCAGTTACTGAGTGCCCATTGAGGTCAATTTGCTACACATCAGTAGTGTAATTAGCTGTGGTGGCCAAATTGAAATTGAAATTACTACCACAAATACATCTGGTAAAAGAAGAGTTCTGTAATTCATAAAATAAAACCCGTAAGAGAAAAAGGAGTATTGACAAATGGCAAAACATTGAAAATAAAATCTTAAGGAACAGCGGAAATTGCTACCAATCAGCTAAAATAATAAAAGATGATGATGGAACTATAGACCAGTTTAAAGTATTGAGAGATCTTCGAAAATTGTTACCCTCTAGTGAACAGAAGTATCGCTACTGTTGTTCAACAGAATTTTCAATTGAGGATAGGCAAATTATATTTGATCAATTTTGGAAAATGGGAAACCTGCAAAGGCAGCGAGACTTCATCGCTGCTATTACGACAACAGTAGACCCAAATTTACCAGAAGGTAGGAAGTCGCCATCGTTTGACTACAGCTGACCATCTTGATTACAGTGGGCAATGGGTAAAAATTCGTATACTGTTTTTCATTACCACATTAGGAATAAGTGGGAGAATGATAAGAACTGTCGAAGAAAAACGAATTTGAGCTGAAGGAGGGATTACATCCCGCGGTTCCAGAGGGAAGCATAGTAATCGTTTTACTGTGTTACTACTACCAGCAGCAGTGAAGCAACCAATAAGAGAGCGTATCAACTCCATTCCCGGGATAGGGAACCATCAGGAAATAAAACTATTAGTGATTTATATAGAGATTACCAAAACGGATGCAGAAAAGAAAATGTGGACTATGGAAATTATCTCATCCACTACACAATTTTTAACCAAGAATGTACTTTGTCTTTTTTTGTGCCAAAGAAACACTAGTATGAGCTCTGCACCGCGTATAGGAATGCACCAAATGAAGAAAAAGAAAAGCTCTGTGGACAATATCGAAGTCATTTGAAAGAGACGGATCTCTCAGGCATTGAGAAAGTGGCTGGTATGAACGTAACTAGTCAAGTAGCAGTGTTTGATTTGCAGGCAGTACTGCTATGCCCAAGGATTGATGTCTCCACATTTTGTCATATCTCCAGAGTTAACGTTTTTAACTTTACTATTTTTGGAATATGAAGAAATGAGGTTGATTGCTACGTATGGCATGATGGAGAAGCAAAGAAGGATTCAGACAAAATTGTTTCGTGTGTATGGTGAGATTTGGAACAGTTGTACAGTAAGAAAATTGGGAAACCGTACTGTCTGCATGAGCTTTGTTACGATGATTTTTACGACTTCCAGGACCAAAGTGTATAAATCAATTAAAATAATACTCAAAATGAGCCATTCAAAATTTCAGACATTAAAGTATCTAAAATTTTCATGACAAACCAAATGAGATTATGTATAAAACCTCGCATGCTGGCCAAGATTTTAGTACTGCATTAATAACAACGAATGAACACAAAATAACCACGAGGAGAAAACCTTTAAAATGGGTTTAAGAGAAGCCAAGAAGTCCGGGTTATTGAATCTTTTTAAAAAAAAATCTATCCCAAAGTATGATTCTAATTTTTAAAATTCTTAGTAGACATTTTGCACAATTTATTTTGTTCAGAATTTCTAGTATGTAAGAATTTTTTTATTTCATTGTCAATTTCAATATCTATATACAAAATAAAGTTGCTGTTCTATTTATTTATTTATTTTTAGCACACTAGCACTATATTTATAAGATCTTTTATTATAAAGTTCTTATGACAACTTTTATGATAAAAGTAATTTATGGAACTTTACCTTTTTAATTTTCATGGGCTAACCTTGAAAACTATACAACCAATCTTTACCAAATTTCAACAATAGCATACTCATAGAATTTTGTCTGCTTGAAAAGTTTTTTGTAATCATCTTAGCATTTATTCAAATAATTTCTTCTAAAAACTAAGCTTATAAAAAAAAAATGTGCCCCCATAAGTATCTGAGGTATTATATTTAAAATGTTTTAGTAGCAACTTTTATAAAACAGCTCTGGCGAGAATCTGTATTATCAAAACTTTTATCAAAAAGTCCTTTGGTATAACTGCTTAATGAATTTTGTATTGAAATGTTCTTTTGATAAAAGTTCCTGTTGAACTTGTATGTTAAAACTTCAATTGAAAAAGTTCTCAAAAAACAGTCAAACTGAAACTCATATTTCTGAAATAAGAACGGACATAAATCAGGCAAAGAAAGTTTATTTCCTGAAACCATCTCATTCATGGTAAACGGTGATTTTAGTGAAGATGTGCATGAAGAACCTGAAGACAGTGATGATGACAATTCGATGGACGTAGAATAAAAACATTAGAAAAAAATGTATTAGTATTGCAAAAAAAAATTACTACAAATTGTAAAAATTTATTTATTTATTTTCGAGAATAGCGTGTTTTTGGCCTTCAGGCTGTACACGGTTTACAGATACTAATAAGAAGTTTCAAATTTTTTCATTTAATTTGGTTGTCTTCAAGAAAGCAAATAATTCCTCTAAGTTTTGATTGGAATCTAAAATTTGTTAATTTCAATAAAAAAGTGAAAGGTGTCTAGTCATAAGGTTTAGTTAATTCAATCGTTTGTTCTATTAATTTCTCAGTATAATTAACTGAAGAGTTGTCCTATTCTTAATCTGCTTTTGTTTATAGAAATATTGTTTTACTTTTAAGTTTATTTTGTTATATTTTATTCTGTAGTTTTATTTTGTTCTACGCATTCACCAATGCGTATAATATCACGTATTAAATATCACCATATTTAATGTGATATTCTTTGCTTTCTTCACCTTTATGTATATATTCATAAATATTTTATTAAATTGTACTGAATTTTATGTTTCTGTTTTATATTTTATTACAAAATTTAAATTGTATATTTTTTACCACAGCCAAATTCTATTCTATTGTTATGAGCTCAAAAAATTTAAGATAGCAATAATGTCACCTTTATAATTGTCACAAAAAATGAGTAATTGTGATGCCCACATACAGGCTAAAGCTTTTATATGTTTTTGAACAAAAAAAAAAAAACAGTTTATATCATGTATATTACCTCTATATGTATATTTTATATATATGTTTTATTGAGAGATTCTTGAGCTTCCTCTGACATTTTTCCAATTGGTACCAAACAGTTTTCAATTATGTTTCCTCCATGAATTAGCACTTTGTTTACTGTAACAGGCATATAGTACCAACCGTATTGCCTGAAAAATAGCTGGGCTGTTTCTTTTCCTAAAGCATCGAATTTTTCTGGATTAATTTGTTGACCGGAAGCAATGGCTTGTAAAATAACAGCAAATCTTCTAATAACATTTTCTTCGATATTTGTTATTTCAGAAGTTATTTTTGGGTCACTAAAGAATTTTCAAGCAGTGTTTCCGTCGTTGTAAGTCCCGGCTCCTTGCTTTACTCGATCGACATGAAGGTCTAACTTCGTTTGGAACCTTTCTTGTATCAGCTGCTTCCTGGCGTTCTGAAGCTGCTTATATTCTGGAGTTGAGGCTGACCATTTTTTGAAGATCAGATTATACGAAAGAATGGTAATACATGATATTTTGTAATCGTATTAGGTTGTTTACTACCTCTTTATTTACAAACAGCCTGCATTCTGTATTTGTTATTGTGACCAAGGTCGCAGGTGGTCGCAGGGGGTCCCAGCTAATCTCTGCGAATAATTCAAGTAGAAAACCTAAAGAAAACAGTGGAACGAGTCCATCTTTGCCACACCTTGACAGAAAAATTACAAGTGAGATTTTATCGAAACCATCCTATATTTTTTTTCGAAACATACTATCAAAATTTCAAGGTACTTTTTTCGGCTGTGGCATCATCCCTGTTTGTATTTCATCCTCAAAAATTTTAGTTCATTGATACTTTTTCAAAGCCTATAGTGAGTAAATATTTTGTAAGGTTTTAAGAACGAGTTAATACAAAAATTAATGAGAAAAAACAAACTTTTGTTTTTTGTCAATGTCGCGGTTTTTCCATGAGCCGTTCCACTGTGCGCATGTTCCAATAAACCCGGTCACTCTTTTTTATTTTTTCGGATAACTCGAAAACTATACATCACCCGGGACATTTCTGATGCTCATTTGAAAGATAATTAAATTGTCTACAAAGCTAAGCGGTGAGGAAAATCGTATGAGTGGACTCACTAGATATTTCAAAATTTTATCTTGAATTTTAATTTTAAATTTTACCTAGTAAAATATATTCCAAAATGTTTGGAATAGATAATATTCAACCTGAATTGTGTGCACCATGATTACAACTGCAAGAATAGTTACCGGAACGAGGAAGTATTCGCGGCATCCTGAATTTATATTCTTTAGCTAAGTGCAGGTGCAGAAGAAATGTGTCTATCACACGGGCTTAGTAGAAGAAGGAACAAAACAATGCTCTGAGTCCACGAGTTCCAGCCATAATCAGTTTCAATTCACCGCTAGCATCTATTTTCGCTTTGGAATGTTTGCTTACATAATGGGATTACGATTTAAATACTAAGAAAAAATTATAGTCATCTTGAGATACCGCAGTTTTATGCAATTGCATGTTATGGGCTCAGCATAAACCCCTTCTACTCTCACCGTCTTCCGTGGAACAATAAGTGTCAATAAATTTATTTCAAATAAATTATTTGAAATTAATAAATAAATTATTGTTATAATTTATTTCAATAAATTATTGAAATAAATGATCTCCAGGGATCGGTACAGGTTTAAATTTATTTTCAAAGCTGGCAAACCATAGGATGGCAATTAGTTTACCCTCCTACTGGCAGATGCCTTGCCCATACAGACGTGGGCGTTAATAGCCAGTTCGGTTTTCGGCTCAGCTTTAACCGCACAAAATTATATATTGGGAAGGGACCACAAAAGTTCAGCGGGATCCCGATGGCTTTCATGCGCACAATAAGCCGGTAGAGCAAAATTGAATACAATAATTGATGCAGGTGGCATTGCTATTAAACGTTGTTAACAATGGCGGCCGGTCCGGCTCAATGGGCCGATGCACGCGCTGGTACAACAATTTAATTCAATGGCTGCCGGTGTATATGTTCCTTGTTCCGGCCTATTAGGTGAAGGGTATCCCACCCATCTGTTTGCTAGCTTCCGTCAAGTGAATTCCGAAATTCCGTCGAACGGTTAAAGTGAAATAATACTCGTTTCGATCTAATTTCATTCGTAGTAATTAAGTGATATTTTGCCTTCATGAAACTTCTAATAATTCATGATTTGCACATTAGAAATGATCTATATCACAGCATTTCATCTTGAAAAACCTAAGAAGACTCTCACAGTAAACGCGGAATCCATATATCCGAATATTGGATGAGGTAGACTTGTTTCCAGTCAGTAACGTAACTAAGATCCCGAGGCGAACATTCAGAAGCATTTTTATTCCCGCTAGATTTGAGATATTTCACTCTAAAAATAATTATCACTAAATATTCATTACAAGATATCAATGTAAATTACAAAGGTAGACAAGCAAAAAAAAAAAAAAATAATAATAATACAATTTTCATTAAGAAAAACTCTTTATTTTAATCTATTACAATCGAAGACTATTTTGCATAAATTATTGCCTACTCTTATTTTCACTTAAATGAGAAGGAACTAGAGGGGTGGGGTGGCACTTGATAGTCTGTATGAACTACAATAACAAGCGGAAAAACAACCAATGACCTATTAACAGTATTTCCTCTATATTTGTATTTATCCTCTACAGCTATTCCTATTTAGAATAATGTTGACATGGTTTATATTTTAATGCCTAGCTTAAATAATTAAAATTTGTTTTGATTATTTTTTTTAATCAGCTGACATCCGCATGATGGTGTAGAAGGATCAATCTAATTAGGGATTGGTAAGTTATTTGCCACTTCTTTAAATTTGTTTTATTGAAAATTAGTTTCGAATGTTAAACATTCATCCTCAGTATTAAAAACACACAAATAATTCAAAAATAAGCAAGTCAAAATATAGTTTGGAATTATTATACATATTAAATTAGATGTAATATAAATCAGTATTATAAAACATTTATGAATTTAATCAAGACAAGAAATCAAATACATGTTGGTACTCACCAAGATTTAAATGGATTATATCAAAGATGGATTATTTGATATTTATCCATTTATCCATCTAATTTGATATAATCCATTTAAACCTTGTGAGTACCAACATCTATTTGATTTCTAGTCTTAATTAAATTTATAAATGTTCTATAATACTGATTTATATTACATCTAATTTAATATGTATAATAATTCCAAACTATATTTTGAATTGCTTATTTTTTAATTTTTTGTGTGTTTTTAGAACTGAGGATGAATATATAACATTCGAAACTAGTTTTCAATAAAACAAATTTAAAGAAGTGGCAAATAATTTATCAATCCCTAATTTTTTTTTTTAATTCGTCTCCGCATGCCCCACGACCCAAGAAATAGCCTATAGTCCGGGAGATGAGACCAAAAAAGTATCTGATTTCATGAAAATTTTTGATCGTCCAAGCCGAAAGTATTCTCATAATGAACTGGAAATATTAACGTCTGCCACCCTAGAGAATGCAATCAAATTTTATAGGTCAACGAATTCAATTTCGTCACTTTTTTCACATATTCCTCAATAACTCGCTCCCAGTGCAATTTAGGTAAAACCTTTAAATTATCAATTTTAAAGGACGTTAAATTTCCTATAAGTTTTATATATGGTATTTTTTAAAATTCGGAAGAGCTATTGAGATACGGGGCCGTACAAATCTACAAAAAGCGCAAAAAGTTAGATATTCAGTGGTTTCGCCTTAACTATTTTTCACTGCGCCATAATGCAAAGATCATAATAACCAATCTTGTAGAGGATTAAATTTCCTTCAAGATTCCAACAAAATATTTGTAATTACTCTCAACAGAGGCCAAGAAATATGAAAATAACAATTTCCCCTTCTCTCTCTTAAAATTGTTATTTTAATATTTCTTAGCTTCTGTTGGGATTAATTACAAATATTTTGTATGAATCTTGTAGGAACCTCAATCCTTTAGACTATCAACAAAATTTCTTGAAATCAGATACACTTTTTGGCCCGAGCTCCCGGACTACTTGGTTGCGCCTATCTAAGCAGTGAACATCTTTTAACCAATTGTTCGATATATTAATATGTATGTAAAGATTCAATTGTTTTTATAGGATCGAAAGTTCAATATATGATCGAAAAAAACTATAGCCGCAAGTAATTACAGATGAAAAGCTTACTAATCACTACTAACGGTACCTACCGGCAGCGTTAGTGAACTAACAACCAAGTGATACCTGCATCGAATCACACTGTCGATATCGATACCTATTTTATTAAAGTTAAATATCGATACTATGTTTTCAATACTGCATCCAAACCAAGTATATCGGAATTTCACTCATGCGTTTTTATAATTCGTCAATAAAGACAAAGCTATTGAGTCATCATATAAAAGCCAACCATGATGAGCTTAACCATGAATACCTTCACCTATCTAGATATCTTGGTTTTATTTTTATTTTAGAACTCGCAATACCCCCAGGTTTCACCTGCATAAAATTTGGATTAACCCCTTAAATACTAAATAAACTTTTAAATAATAACCTATAATATGTTGTTCAGTCTCATTTTTACAGAAATTTTCAAGGAACTAGGTGAATGCGACAATAATTTTTTTATAAACGGCGATAAAGTATCACTGGAATAAGTTTAACGTTTCCACACAATAATTTCACACTTATTAAAATGTTTGAGTAGTCAATTTGTACCCACGGGTATGAAGCTATCATGACGACTCGTACGCAAGTTGGACACTTTTTCTCTTAGTGTCGTTTATATATGTAGTTTGTGTCGTTTATATGTACTGCTCCCATAGGTAGTAGCGAGATGTTATAAAACCTAAAGCATTCCTCAATAAACGGTCAATCTAACGCAAAAATATTTTTTCTCATCGGACTAGTAGCTCATAAAATTAGAGCGTCCAATAAACTCTTTAGCTTTATATATTATTATAGATGAGTATTTACACTGAAATACTACAACAATCATTTAAGTGGATGCGCTATTCCTCACTTTCCATTACCTGCTATGAATTTATATATTAGATATTAATTTTCCTGAAATCTTTAGCTTTCCAACGGTATACGAGTATTATACATCAATGTAACTACTCGTATTTCCGAAAATTTGTATTAACTTGATAAAGTATTTCTCCTTTAGTTAATTATCAAATTCTTTCATGTTTATTTTTATCCATTTTTTATTACTACTAACAATGAGAGACGGTTAATTGTTTCAAATAAACAAAATTAAAGGTAATTAGAGGAAGCCATTTTGAAAATACGGGTTTTACACTCTATCAGACTATTTGAATGAGGATAAGATCTAGCTGATACCAAGGACCATTTAATTATACATTGATATAACGATTTAAATTAAAATCGTTAGAACCGTTTCGAACATTTATACATATATTGTTACGCTCTACAAATAATAATAGCTTTGACGAGGATAGAGGTCCTTCGAGAGGTCCTTATTGCAAAAATAGTCGGTTTTAACAGCGATACAGTCCTAGATAGATCCTGGCTAGTTATTAAATCGGAACGGACTATATTAGCGAGTAGAGGGACATTAGAATAAACGCTAAAATAGTCTATATTAATAATCTTATAAGTATAAGAAAATCATGGATCACAGTATTCATTTCGCCTGGAAATTTAATCAAGAATAACTGAAAGCACAAATAAATTGTTATCGATTAAGTATAAGAAAACCCTCAAAATGAGAATGAAAAAAAAATAAAAATCAAATGTCACGTTAAAATATCAATAGTTTAGGCTGCTAAATATAACAGTTATTTAACCAATCTACCCATCTCTGGTTTGCTCGCCATTAAGAGGGCAGACAACCGTAAAGCAGCTAAACACAAATTATGTCTTCCAAGCCGAATTTTATACTTTACTCAGTCGAATAATCCATTTTGTTCAATAAGCTGAGTAGACCCTGCTCTTGGCTTATCAATGTAAAAAAAAAAAAAAAAAAAAAAACCTTACCGGAATCGCAACCAGAATAATTAGAGTGTCTCGCATTCACGATATATTGCTCTAAACCAGACTAACTCATAAAAAGAAGACGCCATGAATTGTACTCATGTTTGTGAAAATACCATTAGGAACTAACGTTAGCTTTTTCCTAAGGAGCCAGTATTTCATTTAGATGTCTCCACCTCGCAGCAGGGAGCTGACAATTAATTTTAAGCTACTTGGGGAAATATATGTGGGCTCTTAATATTTTTTACTGTTCTACAATCTCTGAGAAGGCGAAGCAGTAGAGATAAGCTATTGTAAATAGTATTTCCGATATATCGATAGTAAATACTATTGCCAATATATCGATAATAAATACTATTGCCAATATATCGATAGTAAATAGTCCTTACGATATATCGATAGTTACTACATATCGATATTACTACTATCACCTCAATCATATTAACCGGATGCTGGCACGCAATTTGGCCAAAATTTCCTATGCAATGCTTCATTTTCAGGCTAGCTCTCCCCTTAGCGTTTCGAATCCGTAAAGAAGAGCAGGGAATATTGATAGTTTTGTGAATTCGTAATTTAAAGCTCGTGGGCAGTCGACGCGAAATTAGTGATTGGTTATTAATAATAATAAAAATTTGTTTCATCACTTATCAAGAAAATTTCCATGGCTGTAATATTATTGCAAGTTAATTGAGGTGCCGAATTTCGGTAACCCAATTTAGTAAACAGAATTTTTCATGAGCAGACCGTGTCTTCTTGCATCATGATAGTCTTAATTAAATTTGCTCCGTTGTTTTCTTGTAGGTTACATTGTAATGAGAAGTTTTAACATATTCGTGGAGTCGGTCCGCCACAGTCATAAGTGTCTGTAGTTCTTAAATGGAAACGTTTAAAATAATGTTTAGAGTGTCCATATTTCGTTTACACCCCCATTGTAAGAATACTAGAAAACTAAAAATATAAGAAATCATCAGAAGAAAATAACGAACAAAAATGAATAACACTCAATACTGAAAGTTTGAATCCCACCATCTTTTGTGTGTGTGTACGTTTACACTTCTCTATCTTCATTTATTCTGTTTAGAAATTATTTAATTGTCTAGTGATTCAGTTTTTTTTTTTTTTTGGCTATACTATTTAATTGTATTTTATATATTTTTGATATTAGGTATACATTGTTGCATTTTGTATATTATCTAATTGTATAATTTAAATTAATGTCACTATTATTTATTTGTCTACTTAATCACCTTTACGCTGTTTATTTTGCTTTTAATTTTTTATTTCCTTGTGTAATGTTGTTTTGTAATGTTTATCTTTCATTAATTATTATTCGTATCAAAAGTCACTGATATATTGCTATACAGGCAGTATGCATAATGCAATATGGAATCTGTATTTATAAATAAATGACCCTCTCATTAGGTTACTATGGGAGAAAAAAAAAGGCTGAAGTATAAAATTTATCCTTCGGCCCAAATAAAACACTATGGATAATTATTTATTTTATTTATTGACAAATATTACAATCTGCCTAATCTTTCAAAAATATTAATTCATTATTTCTTAATTATTTGATACGTAACAGTATCATCAAAATACAAACATGTCTTTGACTTGAGTAGATCAATATACCGAATTATGCTTGTTTACGTTTCTCTATTAATTTTTCTTCTCCTTCTTTATCGATATTAATTTTTGAATTCCGTAAAGACAGAGAATGTTCGGTGATCCGAATTTTTTTTTTTTTTTTTTAGATTTCACTTTACACTATTTATATAATTATAATTTTAAAAAAAAAATGTTTTTTCGTTGCCGTATTTTTCCTGTCCCTAAGGTCTTTTCGTTCTCCTCAATGACTAAACCATTCTCAATGAAACTTTGAATGTATTTAGTAAGTTAGTTGGGAGTCTGTGTCCGGGAAGTGGATATTCTGTCCAAACACACATTCAGTATCCAGCTCCAAAAAGTCAACCGACGAAGGTGGGTGTGAGAACAGTTTTGGGTATACTTTCCCTTTGTAAACAGGACGGGTCCCCAAAGAATCAGCCGACATTTTGAAGCCAACTTCAGTTAACTATTGGAATTTCATTCCGTCAATAGTTGGGAATTATAGTCTATATATATATATATATATATATATATATATATATATATATATATATATATATATATATATATATATATATAAATATATATATTTTTTTTTTTTTCTTCTTTTACGCCGTTTATTTTGCTTTTAATTTTTTATTTCCTTGTGTGTTATGTAATGTTTATCATTCATTAATTATTATTCATATCAAAAGTCACTGATTATTACTATACAGGCAGTACGCCTAATGCAGTATGGAATCTGTATTTATAAATAAATGACCCTCTCATTAGGTTACTAGGTTACTATATATATATATATATATATATAATATATATATATATATATATATATATATATATATATAAATATATATATATTTTTTTTTTCTTCTTTTACGCCGTTTATTTTGCTTTTAATTTTTTATTTCCTTGTGTGTTATGTAATGTTTATCATTCATTAATTATTATTCATATCAAAAGTCACTGATTATTACTATACAGGCAGTACGCCTAATGCAGTATGGAATCTGTATTTATAAATAAATGACCCTCTCATTAGGTTACTAGGTTACTATATATATATATATATATATATATATATATATATATATATATATATATATATATATATATATATATATATATATATATATATATATATATAAATATATATATATTTTTTTTCTTCTTTTACGCCGTTTATTTTGCTTTTAATTTTTTATTTCCTTGTGTGTTATGTAATGTTTATCATTCATTAATTATTATTCATATCAAAAGTCACTGATTATTACTATACAGGCAGTACGCCTAATGCAGTATGGAATCTGTATTTATAAATAAATGACCCTCTCATTAGGTTACTAGGTTACTATATATATATATATATATATATATATATATATATATATATATATATATATATATATATAAATATATATATATTTTTTTTTTCTTCTTTTACGCCGTTTATTTTGCTTTTAATTTTTTATTTCCTTGTGTGTTATGTAATGTTTATCATTCATTAATTATTATTCATATCAAAAGTCACTGATTATTACTATACAGGCAGTACGCCTAATGCAGTATGGAATCTGTATTTATAAATAAATGACCCTCTCATTAGGTTACTAGGTTACTATATATATATATATATATATATATATATATATATATATATATATATATATATATAAATATATATATATATATATAAATATATATATATTTTTTTTTTTTCTTCTTTTACGCCGTTTATTTTGCTTTTAATTTTTTATTTCCTTGTGTGTTATGTAATGTTTATCATTCATTAATTATTATTCATATCAAAAGTCACTGATTATTACTATACAGGCAGTACGCCTAATGCAGTATGGAATCTGTATTTATAAATAAATGACCCTCTCATTAGGTTACTAGGTTACTATATATATATATATATATATATATATATATATATATATATATATATATATATATATATATATATATATATATATAAATATATATATATATATATAAATATATATATATATTTTTTTTTTCTTCTTTTACGCCGTTTATTTTGCTTTTAATTTTTTATTTCCTTGTGTGTTATGTAATGTTTATCATTCATTAATTATTATTCATATCAAAAGTCACTGATTATTACTATACAGGCAGTACGCCTAATGCAGTATGGAATCTGTATTTATAAATAAATGACCCTCTCATTAGGTTACTAGGTTACTATATATATATATATATATATATATATATATATATATATAAATATATATATATATATATATAAATATATATATATATTTTTTTTTCTTCTTTTACGCCGTTTATTTTGCTTTTAATTTTTTATTTCCTTGTGTGTTATGTAATGTTTATCATTCATTAATTATTATTCATATCAAAAGTCACTGATTATTACTATACAGGCAGTACGCCTAATGCAGTATGGAATCTGTATTTATAAATAAATGACCCTCTCATTAGGTTACTAGGTTACTATATATATATATATATATATATATATATATATATATATATATATATATATATATATATATATATATATATATATATATATATATATAAATATATATATATTTTTTTTTTTCTTCTTTTACGCCGTTTATTTTGCTTTTAATTTTTTATTTCCTTGTGTGTTATGTAATGTTTATCATTCATTAATTATTATTCATATCAAAAGTCACTGATTATTACTATACAGGCAGTACGCCTAATGCAGTATGGAATCTGTATTTATAAATAAATGACCCTCTCATTAGGTTACTAGGTTACTATATATATATATATATATATATATATGTATATATATATATAATATATATATATAAATATATATATATTTTTTTTTTCTTCTTTTACGCCGTTTATTTTGCTTTTAATTTTTTATTTCCTTGTGTGTTATGTAATGTTTATCATTCATTAATTATTATTCATATCAAAAGTCACTGATTATTACTATACAGGCAGTACGCCTAATGCAGTATGGAATCTGTATTTATAAATAAATGACCCTCTCATTAGGTTACTAGGTTACTATATATATATATATATATATATATATATATATATATATATATATATATATATATATATATATATATATATATAAATATATATATATTTTTTTTTTCTTCTTTTACGCCGTTTATTTTGCTTTTAATTTTTTATTTCCTTGTGTGTTATGTAATGTTTATCATTCATTAATTATTATTCATATCAAAAGTCACTGATTATTACTATACAGGCAGTACGCCTAATGCAGTATGGAATCTGTATTTATAAATAAATGACCCTCTCATTAGGTTACTAGGTTACTATATATATATATATATATATATATATATATATATATATATATATATATATATATATATATATATATAAATATATATATATTTTTTTTTTTCTTCTTTTACGCCGTTTATTTTGCTTTTAATTTTTTATTTCCTTGTGTGTTATGTAATGTTTATCATTCATTAATTATTATTCATATCAAAAGTCACTGATTATTACTATACAGGCAGTACGCCTAATGCAGTATGGAATCTGTATTTATAAATAAATGACCCTCTCATTAGGTTACTAGGTTACTATATATATATATATATATATATATATATATATATATATATATATATATATATATATATATATATATATGAAGTGTTTTACTGTAATGCTTCGAATATCCCACCACCAGCAGTAATACAAGCAACACTTCATGTAGTCACCATTTGCGTCGCATAGCGGATCTCAATTCCAACAAATCACAAATACCGTGTGCTTGATCTATCCAGCTGATTTTGATCTCATTCAACGCAAGGTATAATTCTCCATGACGTCTGTTTCGATCCTTTTTTTAATTCAATCAGTCGTTTCTTCATCAATTGCCAAAAAGTATCGAAAGACGTACTTTTTTCATGTTTTCGGCCTGAAAACCGGTCAAGACTTTGATTTGCAATAAAACCCCTGAGAGTTATCCTTTTTTGGGGGAGGGGAGACACCCTATATACTAAACGTTTATAGTCAATGATATACACTTGTAAATGTGATTAATAATTACAAAGATGTTTCCGAGAATAAATAAAAAATTTATTAGTAAAAAGAATGAAATAAATAACGGAATAATACAAGAGGGCCTGTTGCAACTATTTCACAATTGTACCTTCTTTTTTACCACTATTTTATAATTTATCCAGGACGTTATGGTTAATAGAAATTTATAAAAAATTTCATAGATTGATTTTTATATAAAAAATCGAAAAAGTGGCCCTTTAAGAATAGGCTAATATTTGTTCGAGAACACCCTTAGTCCGATAAGGAATCAGAATGAGCAGTAAACTGTGTTTTTTTTTTAGTTTCTTTTTTCGGTAGCCTGTTATCGGGATCTTTGAGAGGCCCAGCTGTCTGCCTCGCGGGTCAAGCGGCTTACTCTCCTAACATGCTCTAACCCTTCATATGCCTTCCTTGGATCTTAAGGTACTCAGAATCGTTATTTTTATGGTCTTTTATACGTTTTGGGAATTGTAGTATGAGTATTTTTTTTTTTTTTATTTATTTAATTTTTTTTTTTTATGATCAGCTATTTTTAATTTAATTTTTCCCAGCTGTCATGTAACTTCCCTTTTCCCTCAGTATGTACCTGGGTGTCTTGATGTGGGGTGCTGCCCTGGTTAGTGAATTTTTTTACTCTGGATGTGAGATGTGCTGCATTTTGTTCTTTATTAAGTTTTTCTCTTTATATTTTATTTTTTTCTCTCCCATTGTCCTGAAGATGCCTGAATTGGCGGAATATCGACAGATGATTTTTTTATTTATTTTTGAGAATCTTGGTTTCTTTTTTAGATTATTTCATTTAGGGTTTAACAATAATGTCTCATTTTGAGCTTTTGCTCTTGCATATTTATTGATAATTATTAAAATCTACCTCACTTTGCTTTTAACGAGGTGTAAACAAAGTCGATGCGTATTTTCTTGTATACATATATATATGTATACATTTTAGATAAAAACAACTGCATTTAAAAATTAACCTTATAGCGGCCAATGTTCCCATTCGGGAAAAAATGTTTGGACATTTTTAAAAAATGCTCACCTAAAAGTAAACACTCCCTCAATATTTTTATTTGCTTATATAAAGACAAAACTGATTTTGGATGCAAAAAATGAGCAGATTTTACAAATTTGAGTTACTTGCGATTTTTCGAAATACGTGAAATATGGTTTTTAATATTTTTCGTTTTAATTTATTTTTATAAGAAAAGTTTCAATTCGATGAGCGCGGTAATATTTTTCTTCTTTTAGAAAAAATATTCAAAATGTATATAAAAAGTAATAGGTATAGATAATTTGAACTGCAACTACAAGAGACAACGAATTCCCAGGTGGGGGGGGAGGGGGGCATTGGCTGGCTGCGGTGTCCTGCTCCTCTCGCCTCCACCGTCGCTTTATTTATTGAGTATTGATTAATCTATGAAACCTTATTATGGGCATCCTTCTTCAGCAAGCTTCATTCGAGGAAAGGCGATCAAGTAAAAAACCAGATGATTTGTAGTTCCAAAGGATATCCATATGAAATGGAAGTTTATGCTGGTAATAAAGACAATGAGACAAGCTCCCTTGTAAGTAGAGTGGCAAATAGCCTTCTGTCAGTCGTAACAATTCCACCAAGAGTCGAAGTTTTCTTTAATCATTTCTTCGAATTCAATCGTACGATCAACTGAAGGGCATTGATGAAAAAGGCATAACGGCAACAGGTGCTATTCTTTATAACAGGACTCTCCTTTGAATTTTGCCAAGAATTGGAGAGAGCCAACCAGGCCCATGAAGTAGTTTTTTTTTTTCTCTCTAAAAAAAAAAAAAAGTTGATTTGGATATGAATTCGGCCTGTTAAAAATTAATTATTTCTTATTATATATTTATATTTATTATTATATATGAAAATTGGGATACATGAATATGAAAATCGAATGTTGAAATGATGAAAAACAAATGGAAAAGATAAGTTATGAAAGATATAATGGAATACATAAAAAATATAAGTAAAAATAAAAAAATATAGAAGTTATACAACCCTAAATGGTATATAGCAAAAAAGCAAATGAGTATGTGATGATAATCGTAAGTTAACATCATATATAAGGAAAAAAATAAAGACAGAAACATAAATAAGATAGAGAGGTACGGTTAGAAGGAGATAAAAGAAAACATGAGAGACAAATACCAATTAGTTCAGAAATTCAGGACCTAGTGGTCAAGTCAAGTCGTGGACCATAGGCTCTCAACAGAAAGGGAAAAATATATAACGAGGTGCGTTACGAAACCTTTGGAAATAACAACAAATATGTGGAAAGAACTGCGCTGACTTTTATATAAAAGATAATAAAGGATTAAGAGTTTAAAGGATATTTGTATTATCATACAGTTATTAGGCGAAATTAGGAAAAATGATTGAATAACAAAAATGAACAAAATGTGACGAGTGCATAGGTGTAATAAAAATAAGAGGGACAAAATATGGATTAAACAATAAAAAAAAGGCTTAGATAAGGAGTTGTCAACGAGAAAAGATAAAAAATTAATGAGAACGAGAAAAGAAGGTTGGAGGGCGAGTTGTTGAAGATTTCAATACATTTAAAATTTGGGAATAGACTATGGATAAGTTTCGTTGGATAGTTTTTTATTAACGGGATAGGATTCTAACACGGGTGTAACTTGAATGGGCGCAGTAGTCCCGGGCACCCTAGGCGGGTGCCAAGAAAAATTTCAAAGGGAAGATTAAAAATTCCGTTTTTTATCACGTTTACTGAAATAAAATTTATAGTTTAATAAAGGATGAAAGATTAATGTAACACAAAGAAGCAATAAAAAAGGAATGCGGCGGTAAAGGGAATTTTTAAGCTGATAGAAATACATTCTGAGCGTTGTTGTTTGTTGTGGTTGAGATCAGTGGTGAGGACGGAAGTTTTGTCGAAACCAAATGAATGGTTTAAGGATAAGGAGCCTTTGGAAATTTTAGATGCAATAAGGTTTCGGGAGAAAATATAATAGTTTTTTGGGTGATTGGATTATTAAGGAAATTTTCGATTTCGCCAATATGAGAGGAATTACAGTTATGAGTGTTACAAGGGATGCGATTTACGAAATTGGAGCGATGCTTGGGAGGAACAGGATTTCTTAGACGTGTTGAAGTTGAATAGTTTGTTGTGGGGAACGGAATTATTTTCAGAAAGGTAGGGAATATAAGGTAGGGATCTATATAAGGACGTGGATGAGGGTTATAGAGAAATAGGAGAGGAAGGTCAGATGAGAGACGATATTTGTAGCAATTAATAAGTTTGTAAATGATATTGGGAGAGGGGAGGGGTTATTTGCTAAGAGGATCTGTTTGATTCGTTGTTAGCTTAAATTTATATTAGTTTCGGTTTGCTCGTTAGTTTCACGGATATAGGAATCGAAAAGAGAAAGGCAAGGGTGAATAAGGTTATTGGCAACGTTAATTTTTTATGGTAAGAATGCTGGGAATGGCTGTTCAGTGAATAATTAGTGTTGTTAGGGTTTCTTATGATGAAGAGGTCAAGGAAAGAGAGGTAGTTGTTCATTTCACATTCAACAGTGAAGCGCAGGAGGGGTGGTAGGATTAAAAAGGCAGAATTGAATGTCTCCATAATATATTGTTTAATAATGATAATATCTCTATTAATTAAACACACACACACACACATTTATATATATATATATATATATATATATATATATATATATATATATATATATATATATATATATATACATACACATCAATAAAGGCTTTATGGCCGACATATATTACGTCTAATCTCAAAACAACTAACTAAAAAAACGATTTATTTTTTTTTTTTAATTATTGAAACCACATGAAGTGGATAGAAGAACGAAGGAGTGGTAAAACGAAGCTACGTAAAATAACTGGAAGGAACGCTTTGGACATTAACTTTTTGTTTCAAAGGTTTGATGTAGGTTTATTGCCCGAAGGATCGCTGCTATCCCGTCCAACGCAACATAATAAAAATACAGAGTAATAAAAGCTTTCAAGACGTCACATTCATAGACCATAAATTTATTTATACCGAACTAACGACTCCTAGTAACGTTTCTTTAGGGTTCTTAATACTTTTTTTTTTGAAAGACTAAAGGGAAATATGAATATTGTTGGATAAATTTGAGTAGGATGGAAATATAACACAGGGATTCCCTGTATTTTTTTGGACGGATTTTAAAAGCACAGAACGGAATATTTTTATATCTATATTATCATTTTTATACCTGAACCCCTTTTAATAAAAAACTAAATTTAATGTTTTGTTTTTTTAATTCTGACTAAAACCTGGCATTATGTATATGTAATTCTGAAATTCAAAACAGTCCCCTACGACTTCTTAACGTTTGTTGGGATTGGGGTCACAATGTAATGCATAACCGCCCAGATATTTTGGTTATGTATAAAACAAATCAAATGGATGGGTAGAACCATAGAAATCGTAGCTGAAATTAATTCTGACCTATTAACGAAAAATTGAGCACAGTTGAAAAATTTAGGACAGTTAACGTAGATTTCCGCTGGTACTGCCCACTGTTGCGGCTGACAGAGACCGTTGGCCACCCCTCGGCAGTCCAGGTATGACGTCATATCCATACTGCTTAGTCTTGACCGCTCCAGAAGGAGTCTGTCGGTGAGCAGTACGACGGTTCTAGGTTATGCTATTATGTCGAAGCAGAGATTTGATGGTAACGTTCCGGTTAACTTTATTTTTATTTTCGTCATGTGGGACAATCAATATTGTAGGATTTAAGTAACAATATTCATTACATTTTAGATGTTATACTAATTAAAAAATTCTCTTTAGAAAGGGATTAAAATATAAATCCAATTAATATTAAATAATGAAAGAAATTTTCATCTTAAATAAATACTCGATATTTATTTAAACTTGAAACTGTATGGAGCGGAAACAGCGGGTTTTACTAGCACAGAGAGACTGCTGAGAATAGAGAGAAAGATATTGAGGTGTATCCATGGGTCAAGGAAAGTAGGAGAAGAGTACTGGGCAAAAAATGACAAAGACCTATACGAAGGCATTGAAGACCAAGAGACCTCAATGAGGAAAAGAAGATTGAAATTTTACGGCCACTTAAAGAGGATGGGGACAAGGATAGAGTGAACAAGCAGATCTTTGACAGGGTGATGAAACTTAAAAACATCAAAAGATACCCTGAGCAGATAAAGGAAGAAATAGAGAAACTGGAGATCAGATAAGAGGACTACCAGTTCAGCGAGAAATTTAGAAGGATGATAGATGGTAAGAAGGTCTTTGCGGTGGAGAAGAGGAAAAGGGGGGGAAGGAAGGAGGTGGACAGAGGAGCATAGAAGGGAAACGGAGGAAAAGATGAAGAAGGTGTGGGCTGAAAGAAAGATGAAAGCAATGAAGTGATATACGCGTGGTCCTTAGCTGGCCTTTGTCGCGATAAATAAATAATAAATACTCGAATTAAAACTTTGGAAAACCAAAATGTCTTTTTTAATTAGTACTGATTTACTAATCACATGATGATAAAACATTATCTTTCTTGATTTCATTACAAATCTAGGATATTTATTACGGAAATCATCGCTGGAATAACAGCCATTACTGTCATTAGTAATAAATTTAAAATCACAGATACACCTTCAATTCATCTGCATTTAAAATGATACAAGAAGCCATGACTCTGTAGAAGTTGGGAATCAATATGTGGTTTATTGGTACATAATGGTTAAAATTTTATTTCATAATATAACCTATATAAAATCTGTTATAACTAACATAACCTAGCCATATAATTGAGCCAGCCAAGGTGGCGTGCGTTGATTAAATAAGATCACAACTCCGCCACCGTGTGTATTTCTGCCGTTGCAATAAAAATGAAAATAATTAGTTTTCAGCCAAACATTTTTAATTACCAATATTTTAAACTAAGATGTCCAGTGCGAGAGGAGTTGGCCATTTCGGTGACCAGTTTCAACGAAATAATATACTAATTAGAGATTGATAACTTATTTGCCACTTCTATAAATTTGTTTTATTGAAAACTAGTTTCGAATGTTATTCATTCATCCTCAGTTCTAAAAACACTCAAAAAATTCAAAAATAAGCAATTCAAAATATAGTTTGGTATTATTATACATATTAAATTAGATTAATATAAATCAGTATTATAAAACATTTATGAATTATGAATTTAATTAAGACAAGAAATCAAATACATGTTGGTACTCACCAAGGTTTAAATGGATTATATCAAACAGAAAAGTTTGTACTGGTTTCTTCTCGCATTGAACTAACAATGAACGAAAGTTATGTAAGATGTTTATATGTAAGTAATTGTTTTTTCTGTTATAGATGGGAAAAAATTTAAGATTGGACTATTGGGGATATTTATTTGGCCATTTAAGCAAAAATCTGGATTGGATTTGAAGGATTTTATTATTTCAAGTGCTTCATATATATTTAATTTGAGGCTGTTTTCAACGTGATGTATTAATTTAACTCCTGAGTCTTTGATGAATTTATGATTTTTTTTCATTTAAATGAATTGCAAAGCTGGAATTCTCTGTCTTATTATTATATCCACATATATGTTCCTTTAATCTCTGATTTAGCGATCTTCCAGTTTTTCCCGTGTGTTTATTTGGCTGCACAATCATTATAATTTAGTTCGTATACCCCGCTTTTTTGGAAAGGGTCTATTTTGTCTTTAGGAGAAGAGAAATATGAGGATAGGGTTTTTATATTTTAAATGCAGGGTTTAATCCTAGTTTTTTCAATTCATTTTCGACTTTGGTGGATATAGGGCCGTAATATGGAATCAAAACATAATTTTGCGGGATGGGCCCATCTTAGGGGATTATTGAATAGATATTATTAATTGTCTTTTTTTGTATTTGTTTTTTTAAATATGATTGATAGTGGTTTTATTGTACCTGTTATATTTTTTGCTATGGAATATATTATTTCAATTTCTTTATTATAGTTCTTTTTATTTAATGGTACGTTCAAAATACGGTAAATCATGCTATTAAAGGATGCGAGTTTATGTGCTATCGGTCTCCTAGCTTCATTTTTTATAACGACATCCGTGTGGGTTGATTTCCGGTAAGTTTTTTACTGAGATTTATAAATCTAAAAAGTTTATGGGTTTTTTTTTTTTTTTTTTTCCAGTTCTACTGTGAATTTAATCGAAGGGTGAATTTCGTTTATATCCTTTAAAAAAATATTTATTTGTCTCATCGTACCAGACCATAGGCATATAATGTCATCTACATACCGATATCAGTATATGATATGTTTTGCTAGTCGAGAATTGTTTGGGTCAAGAATTTATTGTTCTAATTTGTCCATAAATAAATCTGCCAGAAGGGGTGAGAGAGGGAAGCCCATCGGTAAGCCTTCTTCTTGTTTGAAGAATTTTCCATCAAATTTAAAATAATAATGTTTTATGCAAATAGACATCAAATTGTAAAGATCTAGTTTTTCCAGCGGTGCTAGATTCGATCGGAAGATTAACTGTTCTAAAATTTCTATTGTTCAGTATTGTTCAGATGTCAACTGAAATAATATACATGCAGTAACTGTTAGCGGTTGGCCAGCACTGCTACCGCTACGGTTGGGCAGTACCCGCGAAAGTCTACCTTGAAGTAGGTAAGTGATACGCGACCCGTAGAGCACAGGGGGCAACAAACTGGGAAGGGATTGCCGACAGATGGGACGATGGGACGGGCTAGCGGAACCATTCTGTCGGCATAATCACTCACTAATTGCTTTAAAACACTGAGCAACGACCTTCCTCCTTCAGCTGTTCTTATTGAATAATATTATTCCGATAATATACCTCCTCTCCTCTCCCCCATCCTCATCACTGAATAAAAAAACAAAACAATGTTCCAAACATTTTAAACTTTACCTAAAATTGTTACACAGGTTGTAAGAGTTATGAGTGGCATGACCATTGCGAAAAGATTCCACACAACATCCAAATGTATTTGATTGCCTTTACCTCATTTTCCAACCAAAGTTTATATATAATATAAGTATATATCAATACTATACTAAACTGTAAGTCCAAATAGGACAGCAATGAACTAGCTTGGCTATCCAAGCTATATATGCGTTATCCTATCTATATGCGGTGTGTTAAAAAAAGAAAAACAAGTTGGAATTCAGATTTTTGTATCTACTCCCGCTCTATTAAATCTTTTGCGTTGAATGAGCTCAAAGAATTGTGACCCCAAAGCTTCACGCCCTGTTGGAAGCCATGAGAAGGTCATGTTCCTCCCGGCACGTGAGTTAAGCAGCAGGAAATAGTGAAAGAGATAATAGAGCTATGGGAAAGTTGGATACTATCGCAATCACACGCGTGCGTTGAGTTTTGATACTGAGCTGATTATCGCCGATAGCTGTCATTTTTTCTGGTATTCATCACGCACAAAAAAAAAAAAAAAAAGCGAAGTCAGGACTCTCCAAAGTTCTGAAGATGACATAGTTCTTTATTGTTGATATTGGAGATAATTCAGCTCTAGCCAATTTTTGTAAGGATTGCTATTAGAAAGCTCTCCAAAGTGTTTCAGCTTGATATTAAAAATTTGCAGGGCTCCGAGACAATTCCCCTCATGCCCAAGAGAATTGACTGAAATTAGAAATTGCCCCTCTTCCGATATCTTAAATAATATTCTGATTATTTTTGTTTAACATATCCGTTATCCATGGCTTGCTTTAATCAACAAAATGTTATTAAAAAACTTTAAATCTCCTCAACATAGGACCTTGAGATCTCAGTAATTTTCCAATCTTCCTTTAATTTGAGTTTTAATTTCAAGATACGAATCGAAAAAATAAAAAATAATTTCTTTCCGTTGAAGGATGTTGAAGAATTGGTACTCCTCCTCCCCTCTCCCTCCCCCACAGTGGGTGTAATGGCTCTTCGATTATTGCATAGATTAGCTCCTGTTATTATGGCTAGATCCAGAGAGCAAATTGCTAGAAGCTAGACTGGGACTGGGGAAGGATAGGCGTAGTCTCAAGGCTCCTAGTCCAGTCTTAATTACGGGGGTTACTAAACCCAATCGGCCTTCAGGAAGCTTCGCACTGTCAAATCTTACGTCGGAAACGTGTTTCATAAAAACTATCCGTGCCAATAAAAAATGTACTCACTTTTATCAAATTATCTTTATTACACCAAAAAATGATGCATAGGTTTCGAAAAATTTAAATTTCCTACTCAGAGATAATTATCCTTTTATATATTTATATATGTTTCACTCAGTGACAGATTTACGCAGAGAAAGGCCGATATTACGCACTTGCACGAAGCAGCAATTTTTGGGGATTGGCAAAATTTGAGTAAAATTATATTTTAAAATTCGAGCGGATTCATAAGTAAAAAAATAGCTCAATAAGAAAAAAAAAGCACACACAAATAAATGCATTATCTCCACCTAGTATTAAACTATACGTGCATATATAGGGTTTGTGGGGGTAAAAGTACGCATTGAAAGGTCTGGAAAATATGCGATATCTTTATTGATAATTCTACTATTGGAGCGGCTCTTGGACAGTATTTTGCATACCTGTACAACCTTCACTAAATCCTTTCCAAGAGCCTCTTCAATTGTAGAATTATCGACAAAGATATCGCAGTTTTTCCAAACCTTCCATTGCGTACTTTTACCCCCTCTTCTCTATACACATAAAATATAGTACAATAAACTCGCTTTTGGTCTGAGTTGCTAGGTGCCAAAACCTTGGGGCCAATTTTATAACTCAAAATCAACAAAAAACGTCTATCCTTTTAATTCGTTGAGGGGATATTTCACTTTTTCTATCATTACAATTTTCCACTATCTTGACGTATAGTATATAATAGGGCTACAACAAATCCGATTGAAACTTTCGAAAGCCCCTTGAATGTACAGTCCTTTGTCCATAAAAGCTCAGTTCGCGCCTACTGTAGCCGTTTAAGTTAAGGGATAGCAATGCCTCATGATTTTTGAAAATAAAGTATTGCATAAAATATATAGCCTAAGAATAATTATCTATTTGTAAAATTATAACGATCGATCAAGGCGAACTTGCGTAACTTATAATGTAATTGATGTTTGATAGCGCTTGATTTGCGGGTGTAAGCTTATCTATGAACTGCTATATCTATGATTCTGGTTATTTTATTTATTTTGTGTATAATAAAAATGTTCGGGCGGTTATGCAATTTGTGGTTCGTTATTACTTTTTCAGGGAGCAGGGTAGCTCAGTGGGCAAGACACTGCGCTACTTATCTCAAGGTCTCGGGTTTTACACTATTTATTCTGTATTCGGCCGTGGATCGAGCCTATGGGATCAGGAGATCCTCCTGGGGCTCACCCAGCCTCTATAAAGTGGGTACCCTTAATTGGGGGAAAACCTGGCGGTTGAGCGTGATCTTGGCCGAAACACCTCCTTGCACAACCGTTGGCCTAGAAACAGTACGATCCTTACCAAGTACTGAGCCCAAGATCCCTTCACGGGTTGTAGTGGTACATTTTTTTTTTCTTTTTTATTCCAATAAACTTTGACAACACCGTTTTCTATACATTTTTCCGGGATATAGTGGTAGTAGGCTAGCTCATCATTGTCCGGTAGTTCCAATGTTCTGCATATACTTTAGTGTTATATTTTGGTTACATTATTGTACCTCATCAAGTAGTTTGTCACAGCTTAAGTCTCGTAGCCCTTAGCTACATGCTGGATTGGCTCATGCGTCTTAGAGCAAATGCGACATCTATCTGCGACTATTCTTCCTTAAGAATTAGTCAACTGCTACTTTTATATTTCTCTTGTTGCAATAACTTTATCCTGGATAGCTATATATTATTATTATTACTATTATTAATATAATTATTGTTTCGTTAACTTACTTTTACTTCCTTCATGTTAATGTTTCTCTTCAATAGTATAATAAGGATCATATTATCAGGGAATACGTTATTCTTAAAAAATTATCGTAGTTTACCATAAAAATGAAAAAGAATGTCCAACGTGATTACCTCTTTAATGTTTTGTTTTTTAAAGAAAAAAAATTATAACATGTATTTAACGAGAGATTTATGAAACCATACGGGGCAATCTCATTATCCTCCATCATGCACGCTCGCAACATTGCAATCATTCTCCGAAATAAGTAACTGAGCTGCCTAATTACCCTTACGGTGGCAGGGAGGAAAGGTAAAAGAGTCGGGTGGGAATGTGCCGATAAAATGGCGTTAAAGGCTTCTTCTCTGTCACGTATCAGATGGGTATGGGCTTGAAAATTGCACTCCTGATTGCCTCCTGGATTGGCTCCTTTGCAACTTCATACCATCTTCGGGCTCCGAAATAGATGAAATTAGTAAAATTACTAGGATATCGGTTTTAGGGTTTAGCTATGAAGCCGTCTCAAGTTCGCAAATTATAGCTCCACAAATTATTTGATTTCTAACCTCAGTCACACCTTTCTTGTAACAGTCTTTATAGCAAGACTGAACATCTTACATTTCGCTACATCTTTTTTTATTTCATAAAATGTCTCTAATAGCGCTATTTTCAATAGGGATATGCCTCTGTCCTTTTTATTATGAAGTTTTTTTCTTCAGAATTTTTACGATCTTCCGAATCGTATTTCAACTCATTGATTGAGTTATTACAGTTTATGGCTGTTGGAAGTACTTTTTATCTTTGAAGTGATTTATTATACAAGTTTGCCAATTTTATTTTAATCATTATTATCAATTTTAGTAATACGTTTGCCGGTGATGAATTCCTCATGTAGTTACTCCGTTTTCATAAATTCATATTAAAAATAATGGAGATTCTAAATAATGGATGTTCAAATTAATTTTTAAAAATACATATAAATATATATATCTACATATTTAACTAACTCTTTCTTTTCTCAAAAACTCAGTTTAGGACATTCAGAAATTGTAACAAGAATTTTTTATGAACAGGGGTTGAAGCAAATATCAATGTTTTAAGATGTTTAAAGATAAACTGAGATGTATCTCAATTTTAACTAATTCTGAAAAAAAAAATATATTAATCTACTTCTAGAACAATTCCTCATTTAATAAAATTAAACATTTTATAAATATTAAAGGCCTAGCTGTATTAATATTGGGATTTAATCCGGCAGAATGAGTCGTAAAGGGGTCAATTAATAAAATTAATTTAAATTCAAAAATATATTAAGCTATCACAAATGAGTCAGATTTTGTCTTTTGTCTTGGCCATAATGAAACGATTTTAGACATTTAATGCAAGGAAGTAGTGATGCAACTCTTATATTACAAATGAATATTTGAAGTTGAACAGAATTTTAGACAGATGGTGTCAGATTTGACAAAGGATGACCCATATGGATACTTACTTATACACACGCATAAACATATATACATATGTATAAACTGTTTTAACGGATCGGTATCTAGACTAGAGAGCATCTGTTGAGTTGGCTATCTGTGGGCTGGCGATTGTTCCGCGCCATCGTCCGTAAAAATAGTTACTTTTTTTTGAGTTATTGAGCTAGTCCTCATGCTTTCGGAGAAAACTGTTTTCAGTAACAAAGTCGAAATAAAACGAATATTTTGTGTAAGTAACTGTAAATTTTAGGAACTTATTTAGTAGGATTTCCTTATCACAGTTCACCGGTATTTAAAAAAAATCTAAATACCATCATTGAATAAAATAATCAATATAATGAAATCGATTGAATAGAATAAAAATGAATCATCATTGGTGTTACTTGTTTAAGAAGTACGTAGCTGACACGAACCAAGATTTTTTCATTTTTCATTGCTTTAAAAAAACATGGCCCGGTATCCTACAGGAATATTAATACGTTTATCTCGTATTATTGGAATGCGCGGAAATATTTCTTTATTAAGTAATCGAAATCAAATTTTGACTGTCGGATTGACCTCCTTGGTACGGTAGATGGAGAGCGACTGGAGAACGAGGTATAAAGAGGTATAAGACAAAGGTAAATTACACGATAAGGCAGAAGGCAGATGAGGATTGGCGAGGGGGAAAGGATGAGCCACTATCGGTCCAGATATGGAAATGCTGACTGGGCACCGTGACAGAGCTGTCGGGCGTGCTTCCCCATCTCCTCTCTCCCCTGGCCATCCTCTCGTCCACTTCACGGCTTTCCTCTACGCTATTGTTAACAAATCACTCTACATTCAGGTTCATCTACAAAATTGGATCATAGTAAGTATACAGTTAAAAAAAAAATCCTATACACAGTGCGGCTTGGCTGGATAATTTTAGAGAAGATGTCAAGCCAAATCTTGTTCACTTATGCTAGTGAGGAAGCCGGACAGTGGATCGAGCCAACGCACTGTTCTGGACATTGGTCAAAAAGCAAAAACATAAATTTAAACTATTTTTTTATTGTAGTACCCTACACTTGAACATCCTCTATCGAGATTTTCCATGGGCGAAATCGACATTCTATCCATGGCCGTGAAATTAACAAAATAATTCAAATATTTCGCTCCAAAATATTGTAAAATGGGTAACATTTAATTACGTTCTGAAGCCTTATAAAATAAAATCATTATTTTTAGACAAATAATACTGATATATAAAATTCAAACTTAATATTACAATAATTTTCGTGAAAGTCTCCCTAGATCGCACTTTATTGCCTACCAAAAATTATAGGCTATCTAGTTTTAGGTTGTACGCATGTATGTGGGATTTCTGCTACTTCGTGCGACTTTGGAATTTGAATGGGCTCATACTACCTTCCTCAACTAATGCCAGTCCTAACGCTTTGAAATTTTATTGGATTTAGATTAAACTACGTAAAAACATTCTTGGTTTCAGAATAACCAAAATTATCAAACGAAAGTTAAAATCTGAAGAGTCAAACCCAAGTTATCGCAAGTTGGATTATTAAATTTAGGCGCTTATTTCTCAATTATGACGCATTATAATTTATGTGATTCAGCAACGACAATTTTGTCGTTTACCGAAAACCTACCAATCTGTAAAGTTTCACTAAAATCCTTTCAATATAGTAGGGAAAAATGATGGGCAAACGAATTTCAAATTACTACAAAGACGATGAGGACAGAGCAACGTGTTTTAAAAAAAAAAATATTTGAATTTAATAAATATATTGATATCAGTATCTTTTTATTTTAATTTAATGGCCTCGAATTCAGGTTCAAGAAGCGGAACATATTTAAAATTAATGAACAGTCAATTAATGACTTAAAATCAAAAAGCGCCGTTATTAAAACCGAACACTTTTAAGCCTATTAGAATCAGTTATTCCAAAAATGTCCATATTTTTAGACTGCGATATGTGTCGTTTCTGTTAACGTACTTCTTATTTCATTATGCTACTCGGTTATTCATTTAGTCTTTCACAGGTAATAACGAGACATAGTGCGTGTACCAAACGTCAAAGTACATTGCGTATGGCCCCCCATAAAAATTAATTTTCTACGGGAGCTCCGAGGATTTAAAAACGTCGGATTAGTCAAAACTTTAAGTGGCTCTAAACAAAAAACTAGTTGAGATAGAACAATATAATTTGGTATAAATCTTATCTACATGAAAGGATAAAGTATACTAAATTTCATTAAAATGTGAGGGTCATAGTCTCATGTTGTCCATGGTCTGTCTGGATGGAGTGGTATGGAATGAATCATAATAAAAAAGTATGGAAATGGGTGCGTGAAGACTATGAATATCGTAATTTAGGAAATTGCGTAATGCATGACACTGCTAAAATCTCTGGGAAAAAATCACGTTTAGTCTGCGCGCAATAAAAAAATATTTTTTATACCAACAAACATGTTTAGTATGGAATTTATTTCAAGATGCGCGCGCGCTTACATAAACTTTAAAAAAAATCGTGTTTTATTTGAGTATTACTGTTTATAAATTTTTAAATATTATTATATTTATGTTTATTTTTATTTATTTTTGTTTTCATTTTATTTGCATACGCATTTTATTATTTGTATGGGAGCTCTTACCAAAGACACATAACTAGAAATATGATACTATTTCATTTTTGTTCAATTTTTTGATATTTTAACACCTTTTGAAGTTCCAGTAATTGTAGTTTGTACATAAAATAGGCAAAGGTATATAAAGAATTTGAGATTAAAAGTCAATTTTTTGAACCTTTGGACTGCGCCTTGCTGCATGTTCTTGAAATTTCACCCTTACCCTGTCATATCTTATTCCAGCGATTACTTCACGGTTTGGTCATCACCGAACCCTCCCCGCACAACGTATGATTCATTTCGCAAACGTTCAAAATTGTATACCCCTTCAGTTAAAGAAGATTTTACCGAAATTTTATTTTCATGTGATCTTCCGGTATACTTAAAAACGTTTGTCAGACAGGTTAGGATTTCCATATGACAAATGGAACATTTGCAAAAAAAAAACTAACCATTTAGACAGACAAATTAATCTATGTGCCGAATAAATTAAATTTGTTCCTTACTAATTAATAATTTTACAAAAAAAAAAATTAAAAACTTACGGATAAGGCAGGCTTACTGTCGGATAAATTAAACTGCTCACTGGCCAAATTACAAAATTTTATAAACAAATTTAAAAAATATAACTTTTTTCTAACCAGTTCAACCGTTTTACAAGCCTAATTACTTCTATCCTTTTCCAAACTAATTATTTTACCCGATCAAAACCAACTCAAATAATTCATAGTTGGATAAAAAGGCAGGATTTACAAAATTCGAACAAGGTTAAATGTCTGCATATTTGTATTTATGGTTAATACATACTCAATAGATAAGTAATTTTCCTCATTGAATCGAATGAAAACCGGTACATATTCATATCATTTCATTACATGATATTAAAAAAAATTAATTTAAAAGAGTTAATTTTTATTGAACAAAAGATAATTTTTAATTTCCTTTAATTTTTTTTTTTTGTATATTTACCTACTTTTTATGTTATCTTTTTATTTAAAAAAAAAATTGGTAATTTTTAAGTTATTTATATTTACTTGATCTTTGATTTTTTCTTAATGAGTTTATTTAATCCTTAAATTTACAGAACATTTCTGTGAATGTTTTTTTTTTTTATATTTAAAAAAATATATTTTTACAACAAAATTATAAATCTAATAGCATTTACAAAAAAAATATATTAAAATAATACATATCCTTAAACTTGGCAACAATTTGAATAATTTAATTGTGTCATGAGAATAGGTGAATAATAGAACTGAGTTGGGTCGTACATTCAAAGTTTAGGGTCAAGTCCACTTTATGATCATCAAAAACATAAACCAGCTTAATTACATATTTCTTATCATTCAAAAAATTCAATAATTTATAATCCAAGTATGTGTCCACAATTCACATTTAAACTCACTAATAAATAAGTTTCCTTTTTAGTATGATGGAATCAACTCGGAAAAAGGTGTATACAGCCATGAGGTAGCTGTGTAATTTTTATATAGATTGCAAACATTGGAGGAAAGAGATTGATTGTTTTCGTTTGATATTAAACCCTTAGGTCATGAACGCCTAATCAGGAAAAAAATGGATTTCTGGAAGCTGGAGAAGATATGGGGAAGATATGGAGGTACGTATGGGGAAGATACATACTAAAAAAGATACATATGAGCCTTAAAACCTTATCGAGGTTTAAAGGCTTAAAGGATATCGAGCCTGGCTATCCAGAAAAACCGGACTATATGCCTTTGACGAGGCCGATTTCCCGAGGTTGGTAGAGGAGGAAAATTACCCGTTTTTCATGGAATACATAGGAAGGTGGAGAGAGGTCGTGGTTCCCACACATTTCACTCTTGGTAGAGGCCGTCCACCCGAAGAAGGTGAGGCTGCAGCCGCTGAGACAGCCTGAGGAGGAACCGCAGGAAGAAGCTGAAGTCTAGTGGCGGCTCTGGGCAGTGCAGAGGAGGCTCAGAGTTGCATGTCAAAGGCAGCCCTGACTACACGAATCAGGAAGGATGGACAAAAAGGTACAGCCCCATCAGTAAACGGTGTGCAGCCGCGCACCGGGCTGCACCATAGAATACCCAAATATTGTTCCCATAATTAAAGATACCCTTAAATTGTGTATAACAATAATAATTAAATAGTTTAAAAAAAGTTTAAAAATTAATTCAGTTTTATTGGCGGTAGTGGCATACGTACATCCCATACGTAACACCCCACTGCTGCTGAAACCCCGTATGCCAGAAATGGCCAGGTAGGAGGAATAAAATTAAAATAAATAAATAAAAAAAAAATGTATTCGTTGGATAAGAAAAGACTTAACAAATTATTTGCGAATCTGAGCCCGTTCCAGTCCGCTGCAACTAAGGCCAATGCCAAATCTTGTTGGAGCAAACCCCAATATTGTGATGTGCTTCATCAGAAGTCTGAGATTTCTTTGGGACAGGCTGAGGGGTATTCGCAAAAGATCCAGAAGTGTCGAACTTACAAAGGTTTACCGTTCTTTCAAATATATTAGTAGTAATATGTTCTTACAAATTGGTTGGCCAGCCAAGCATAATATAAAACAAGTCGAAGAATTTCATAATTGACTAATAAAAGGCATGTAAGTTTTTTGCTGAGGACACTTCCTCCTTTTACAGGAAATACATCGAGAATGAAAAGAATGGATCTTTCTTTGAGGGCCAGCTGCTGACCACTAAGGAGTCCCATCACCTGCACACAACTCCTCTTGCGAACCTTAGGTCGATGACCTCCCCACAGTTTGCTGATCGCCCATAACAATGGCTAATAGGGCTAGACTGTCATCACAATATTATCGATATTGTCGAAAAAAATACTATTCTGAAGTCGAACTTGAACGGAAATTCAAAAGATAAGCTCCAACGAATTATAATTGATCTTGATCAAATTCGAAATAAATACTTATATTATTTAACAGTTGTATTATTGGATTGGAAGATGTGCAATGCCAATTACTAGGGTATGAAACTAATGAAAACGTATTGTAGGTAACGGAGTTCGTTTATACTCCGTTAGCTATAATACGTTTCTCCGAACGCCTAAAAAGATTATTTTGTCATTAGGTTTCGACAAATCTTGGAATCAATAAACTCGAGAAATGAAAATTTTACCTCGATTTCATTTTGGAATATTTTCTTTAAAAAAAAAAAAAGAAAGAAAGAAATAAAAAGAGAGTTCAACTTGGAAAATGTAGCACAAAGTACGTAAAAAGATTGTGTGTTGACTTTTTTTTAATAGTCGTACTATATGTACTAGTAAGATATATGTTTCACTACCCTCCCGCCAATTTCTTTTATCAAACGATAATAACCATTCGTTCATTAAATCTCTAGTCATCTAGGCTTTTATGTTAGAATACCAGTAAATATTAAATAAGTTCAAATTTACTCCCTTGAAGCATCTCGGATTTTCCGCTTTGCCTAAAAATCCTGTTAATCAAGGATCTTTCAAAATTCTCCTCCATATTAATACACAAACAAATCGTAATTCTTTCTTTAGTATTTTTTCCTCCTTAGCAAGTTTTGACTGTAAAAAATAAAGCAGTCTCGTCTCAGTTTAAGATGTCTTTTGCTATATAGCGATCGCATAAATTTTTATTTTTATCAACCAGTCACTGACCAGTCTAGTGATCGAGCTAAGTTAGAGCATAGTTATAAGGGCGTATGATAACTGAATTAAAGTTGTTCAACACAAACATGTGCGAAACTGGAGGGGAATAGAAAAAGATTTTTTGAAACAGTAATGATGTGTATACATGGAAACAGTGAAACACCGCTTCTGGCGTTTTGTGAAATTAAAATCTTAGACATTACTTTTAACATTAGCATTAGCACTAACCATCTACCATCCGAAGAAATTATGTCCTTCTTTTCACCTAATATCCGCTTAAGAGAAACTTCTTTGAAACAAAAAGGACTAAATCTGTGTCCGTTTAATAGAAGTAGAAAACAATGTAAAGTAAATGGCATGACGCTAGAAGTGTCCGGTAGGGGAAGTTCCACTTTAAATATATATAGTATAAGATTATATACTTTAAATATAGTAGAAGGTCAGAAACAATTTTTATACTCCTTTCTCAAGCTATTTTATTTGTTTTATCAGTTTCTTGGCGTACCGGACCTCAACTGAGGAGGATCCTATGTAATACATATTACTGGGGGGTCGAAATATCTATGTATATAAAATAGGTAAGTAAGGAGTTATAAAACTGTTTCTGGTGTATTACCCGATTTAAAGTGTATAATCTTTAATGTAATAACTGAAGGTCGGCGATAAAATTTGTTTTATATATAATATATATATATATATATATATATATATATATATATATATATATATATATAATAAATATATGTATTCATATTAAAGTTTCGCTCGCCGTACCTCATAACTAGGGAGAAAAATTATCTAAAAAAAAAAACCTTAATGTTAGTAATGGACTAGTAATCAGGATTGTAGTTTCGGGAAACAATCCCCAATCATCAACCCAATGAATAATTGATTATTATTCTAATAAAAGCTCGTTATGTGACGGAGAACAAAAAGCGATGCTGATATCTGGACCGCAGCGGGGGCTTGTTAATCCAGCGTAAGATCTGTCACGATACACCAATACAAGGGCACATCAATACACACATCTCTTTGGGCCCTTTGGGAGGACCATAGTGAACTTCCTGCTCTTATCGATTGCTCAGATAATCAACTTCGTCTTTGATCACGACTATTCAACGAGGTTTGGCACTTGACTGAGTCCAATAGTCAGGCATATGTTCTGTATATCTAAAATGTTGCGTTATAAATAGACTGAAATAAATAGGCATTTCCCGCCTTCGACCTTGCTTTTTGTTTCCCTCGAACTTATTTTCCTTACGACTGTAGGCTAGGGTACAGCGAATATGGCTCGTTATATGTTGCCAACATTGAAAATGATGAGCATTTAAGCCTTTTAGCCGAATTCGTCGTGAGGATTGAATTGGTCAAACCATTCTTCGTTTGAAATTACAAAATAATCCACAAGGTGCTCTCCATCTGCATGGAATTATTGAAAGATATTAATTTTTATCAGAAAAATACAAAACTGTTGTCTTTGATGCTATCCAAAAAAAGGCTAACTTTGCACATTCAGAAAATATAATTATAGTCATGCTGGAGGATGAGAGGCAAGATATGAGAAGGATATTGGACACCCTGAATTGGTAAACCTGAATTGGACACCCTGAATTGGATAACCTGAACATAGATCAACCAAATCATCGCCGTTACTTACGTTTTCTCCTTATTTATTACGAGGTATAATTCTGTCCCAGCCTCCATCAACGGTCTTCATTTGATTCTGCGATTTTGGCTGACTCGCCGGGCATGATCCACACCATTTTCATTTAAGCTAAGTCGATAAATATTTATTATTGAATCAGCCTTATACAAATTGATTGCATTTTTCTTTTTTGTTTATTGTTCAATAATGACTTACAGTCAGGGTCGCCCATAGAAATGTTTTAACAGTCCTCGACATGGCTCGGGCCTCCCTCTCGATTTGACTTTTGCTTTTTTTTTTTCTATAATTAAAATTTGATTATGCTATGAAATTATGAAGAGTTTACTAGAAAATAGAGATAAAGTAATAAAAATGAATACAATTAAGAAGTAAATGAAAAATACAATTAGATTCTTCGTTATTTGAGGGAAGTAAGTATCTGATTTTATTAGTTGTTAATCAACTTGATTTTTTTTTCATTTATTAAACTTTATAAAGCTCGGAAGGTTATGATACACCAAAGATGCAGAATTTAATTTGTTTATGTAATTATATAATCTGACGATAAAACAAAAACGGATTAAGGTAATATTTTAGTGAAAATAATAATAATACTGTATATTGCTGAATTTTTTTAAAAACAATAAACGATTATTATTATCAGGCAGTTATAAATTTAGTTTTCATAATACCTCAATCCATGTATTAATATTATTGTCAAAAATAAAATACATGAAATATTGAGTGGGAGAGGGCTGACTATATTATTTTGCCCCAATTTTTGCGAAAATTGAGTTTGTGAGAGCATCTTGCAGTGTTAATTTTCCGTGTTCAAAATTTTTACTGATATTTAATAATTATGTGTGGCGAAAAGCCGGGTGCATAAGTCTGTAATAACATGAAATTGTTTATTTAAAACATGAGATAGGCCGAAAGCAAAGATACCATTTATTTTTTGCCGATTTTCATTATTAATTTGAATATTCGATGAAGCATTTATTATACTCTTGCCGAAGTTACCCGAAGAACGCCGCACTAGCGCCATTTGTGCTAACTGCTTTGTATTCAATTGTTAAATTCATATTCATTGGAATTATTAAAATTATTATTGTTTTAATTAGATATTATTTAAAATTATTTGTGCTGTCGACTTACGCTCACTACGTTCACCCAAGAGATAAACTAAACACCAACGGGTCCTTTTCAGTTGAACCTTACCGTAATATCAATTATTATTGCTTTAATTATATCACAGCTGTCGACCTCCGCTGGCTACGCTCGCTCAAGAGATATGCAAACCCCCAAAAGTTGTTTTTCTGTTGAGGTCGGGCCCTTACCGTAATTCAAATTATTATTGCTTTAAATTGTTACAACTTTCCCAGACCAGTGGAAATCGACAGCACTAATAATTTTTAATAATATCTAATTAAAACAGTAATAATCCCTATGAATAAGAATGTTACAATTGAATACAAAGCAGTTAGTTAGAACAAATGGCGCTAGAGAGAGCTAGTGCGGCGACCTCCGGGTAACTTCGGCAGAAACCACTGATAATGCGTCGCGACTCTAAAGTTGTACCTAATGAATAATCATAATTTTCCTAGTTTAGATAAGAAACTGGAATTTTCTTCTCGCAGCGGAAAGGGCTCGAAATATTTAGGGTTTTTGTTATAAAAAGAAAAATAAAGATTATTACCTACACAAAATGCCTGTCTAATCATCTAATGTTAATTAATCAAACAAAAATAGAATAAGGTATGTAAAAAAATAAATAAATAAAAATAATATAGATATTATTTTATCAAGAAAACACTCCGGTTCCGAAATAATCAATGTTATCTATATTTTTTTATATTTCAGCATTGATTATTTTGAAATGAGTGTGTTTTATTGCAAACGTGATATCACCAAGTGTTTTTACATTGAAGGAGAAGTGAAAACCACATGTCACACATTATATTAGGGATGTCCAATATTGCATTTTCAGCACATTGCGCTCTCTTAGCGGATGCAAGGCGCATTATTAAAAATCAAGCGAGGTGTCGATAATACAGATTATGGAAAAAAAGCGGGTTCTAATTTGAGAAAGAAAATTTGGTGAAGATTACACTATTTGCGCAATTGCTCACGTTGTATACCTATATTGCTTTTAGGACGGCATAATGATCACTTCTATGTACAATAGATCAATGGGAAGTGAACTTTCGAACAATGAAACCGAAGAAATAGTTTTGGCCGGTTATTATGTTTTGTTTGTCAGCTATATTTTTAGGCTCTTAAACTGATTTCATTCAATGATTTCCATGATGGAGGTCCTTTTCTCAACGGGGTAAAAGTTCCGCAGAGATACTTGTGGGTGTGGCTAGGGTTGGAACATCGAAAGGAAAATATCGATATTCGATATATCACAAAACCAAATATCGATATCCACCGATAATCGTTATAAAAATATCGATATATCGAAAGGTAATGGATGAAAAAGCAAAGAAAGTTCATCAAATGAGTATTATTAAATATAATTAATATTATAAACTGTGAAGAAGGTTTTAAAATAATATAATTATTATTTATAAAACAATATTTTTATTAGCCATAAATTGTTATAAAAAAAGCTAAAAAAGAATTATACTTCAAAGAAAAAAAAAATTATAACATATTTTTATTTTGAAGACTTTTAGCCATATTTGATATATTATAGTCTTCTAGAAGTTTTTCAATAATAAAACCTTCAAACTTCTCAAATTTTTATTTATCTTATAACTCTTCCGACTATATTGTGCATTCTAAAAACATTTATCTAAAAGCATGTAATTTATTTGATATGCATCTCAGTACCATCATCATTTATATAAATCATCAATTTTTCTTTATATAGGATTAATCAACATTATTTGTATGTAAATCTTATCTACTAATTATTGTTTGGTAATTAAATATTGTTTATTATTATATTTACTGGTCAAACTCCAGAATGGTAACCCCAACATGGAGGACATGTAGATTTTTAGGACCTGGATGATCTTAAAAATCTAGACTACCGCCATTGTTGAGTTTTCTGGAGTTTTACCGAATAAAGGAAATTGTTAAAATAAAATACAATATAATCTCGATAATTCGTATGGTCAAGGGTTCGAAAGGTAAATATGAGTTATCGAGATATCCAAAGTATTGATATTTCCAATAATCGGCGGTAAAAAATAGGAAATAACAAGATTAATACAAAATTGTAAACCGACCGAAATTCATAGAAACGATTCCTCTCTCACTTACTCACCTCTCCTCTTGAAAAGATTAAGAGTTAACCAGATTTTTTATTTGGAAATTCGAATTATAAGGCGTTTACATTACTTGGAAGACGAAAATAAATACGAATTATCAGGAGAACAGGATTACAGTGTTTTTATACGAAATAAAGGAAGACTTTCAAGAGACCAGAAAATCAATACGAATTACCGGGATATGAATTGCCGAGTTGTACTGTAATATAGTTTAGCATATGGTGTGATCGATATATCGTTGTAAAATATCGATATCATCGATATATCGGATGTTAAGATATCGATATAATATATCGGTTTTTCAACTCCGATATATCGATATATCGCGTTTCGATATTCCAGCCCTAGGTGTGGCCTCTTGACAGGCCGGCTGTTTTTTTGCACGGTCTGTACATCGAATGCCAACTCTGCCCCGAATAAGGTTAGTTTTCGATATCGAAATCCAAAATCCTATCATTTCAACCTTATATTATTATTTTATATTGTTTATCTATATTGACAATTTATGATAACATGTTTGGCGTTTCTTATAATTATTTTATAAAATTTATAGGTCTTAAATGATTTATACCTGGTTTTAGAACTTTTATAATTTATGGTAAGCCATTTATTTATTCTAAAACGAGATCATCATTTATGGATAATAGTTGAGGGGTATACCTTGTATATATATAATTTCAGACCCTTTATCTATTTTAATAAATTATTAAAGTTTAATCCTAACAAATTAATAGGGATAAAATGAATGATAATTTAAACTTGTTTATGAATACTAAAAGAATTAAAACAAAAAAGGATAACTCACTATAAATGTAACCATGCTGAGTTATTGAAAACAAATAAATTCTATAAATTCCTAATTTAAATAAAATAGCGTATAAAATTATAAATCAAAAATGCAAGAGGCAAATAAAATATAAACAAGTATATAATAACCAGCTGAAATTCGCTCAGGCTGATATTTACAAGATAAAAAAAAGGATAGAATCGATGATCTTTCAAAAGAAAGGTAAAAATTAAATATATAATAACGAAGAAAGTTATCGACAATGACTGCCTCAACAGACTCGGCTTTTGATGTACAGACCGTGCCAAAAACATTAGAAGACCTGCCAAGAAGCTCTACGGAACTTTTACCCTCAACGGATTTGAACATCAATTATGACATTATATTATATTTAAATAAAATTGGGTATGAAATCTTGTTTCTAGAGCTGATTCCGTACATGGATGGAATGGCGAAGGATGGGAGGACGTTGTTAAAAAAGATTTACCTCAGAGCGGCTGCAGTCGGTCTCTATTGGAGGATAGAAAAACAAAAAATTTATTTAGAAAAACGAGGAGGGGACCAAGACACGTGTTGGGTAAAATATAGGTGGTTGGGAAGGCGGGTGCCAAGGCATATGTCTAATGCATCCGCGAGTCCTCCAGCCACAGAGATGGATTTCATTGAGCCAGTTCAAACATATGCCACATCCCACCACAACACCACAACCTCCTTTTATCCTTTCCCACATTATTATTCCAAGGCAACAGGTTTCTGGGTTTTGAGCATTTCTTAACGATATCCGTTAAACGTTGACGCGAGCTTTATCGGAAAGCTGGTTCAATATCCAAGCAATAGAAAAAAAAGCTGTATGAAAGGAACGAGAACATCTCTTAATGTACCAATAATGCCGTGAATTTCACTCGTTAATAACAAATTTCAAAAAGTGAGCTGTTTTAGATCAGTTTCCAATCCACTCACTGTCTTTTATAGACAGTGAGACTTAGGTCAAGACTATCTTTCATATAGAACTAACGACAAAATTCAGATTAATACGCCAAATTAGATTTTGTAAACAAGATGGATTTATATCGTATTTTAATGGGTACAATTATATAATAAATGGGAACGAGTTATGCAGTATCCACAATCAGAAAGAGGTAAACAAAATGCATGAACATATTATTGGATGGCCCCTATCTTAATGTAAACATATTTGGTTATGTTCAAGTTTTAATTTTTTTTAATATTGATATTTTCTTATTTTACATATAATTACTTTATTTTTAATTTTTTAAATATATATATTTAAATATATATATATATATATATATATATATATATATATATATATATATATATATATATATATATATATATATATTTATTTATTTTGTATTCATGATAAAAATGAAAATCATTTGGTATATGATTATGACTTACTGATTAAAAACAAACGGCGGACTGTATTATTTATAAATTAACAGATAGTAAGAAAAAATACACAATAAAAGCGGAATAAAAAAAGCAAAAACAGAGTTATATTTTTTGGGAAGTAAGTATTAGTTGTTCATCAAAGTAGGTTTTTTTTTTTATTATTTTTTTTTTTTATTATTATTATTATACCTCATCATTTCAGATCATTTTTACCTCTAAGTCCGAAAAATGCATATTAAACCATTGGTCTGTGTCAGCGCGTTATCTCTTGAACCGGTGGACCGATTTTGTTGATTTATTTTTTTACTTGGTAGTGTTTTTTTTTCAATTATTGTATACAAGATCAGGTACCCTCTGCGAAATTGCGGCTAAGCAATAGCCGAAAAACGTGTTTCCTATAACTCTGGTATTTTACAGCAACTTTTTCACTAAAATCGACTTACCGGAAATGCCATTTTATCTTATTGATTTTAAACTTTTTTTACAATTTTCTCGAAAACTTTCCTAAAGTCTTCTCCTCAAAACTATTCATATGTGCAGCACATCCTCAAGAAAAAGCTGGAAATAAAATATATGGTGAAAAGAAAATTTTATTTGCCCATAATTCAAAAATGTTAACGTAAATGATGTATAAGTTCATTTGAGAGGTAATTAAATTACTACAAAACAAATAAAATCGTCTAAATCGGACCAGTAATAACCAAAGATAATTCGTATTTGACTTTTAAACCCCATGTTTTTGAAGTATTCTGTGCATGTTCCTATGGAACACGTTTAGTTTTTTTTTTATTTTTCGAAATCATATATTTGTGAATTTTTTAAATATATTATTTTATTTGTATTTATGGTATGAATGAAAATCATAAGGTATATAATTATGACTTACTGTATATAGATGGCAGACTGTAATATTTATAAATGAACATATATTTCGAGAAAAAAAATACTAAAAAAAAAATTCGCATTCCAGTAAAAATAGTCTGCCTTTTCGTGGTCCCCAGTGAAGTGGATATCCATGATGCTTTTGTTTACCTGAGAGTGTAAATTCAAAAAGTCTCTGCGAACGAAGCCAATTATTTTATCTTATGTCTGTTATTCATTTTTTTTATTAATGATATGAAGGAGCCAATGATTGAACAAGTAATAATGAAAATAATAGGTTACAAATAAATTAAATTTTACGTTAAAAGGTGAAATCCAGAAACTATTGCGAATGAGTTGACTACTTTAGGAACTAGTGAATGAGAACAGAGGCTGTAGCTAATGAGGGAAAAAATTAGACTTATTAAAGAAACACCGAAAGTGGACTGAAAATTACGCTTAGGACATTCTGAGAAACAGCTAAATATTATTTTAAACAGATGGTCTTCTGAGAACGAATCATCCTTTTAAAGAACATTTCTGTCACAAAAGAGCAGGGAAACGATCAGCAGCAAAACCAACTAATAATTGTTACTACAGCGACATTATTAAATATTAATTAATGTTGGTGTTTAACTTGTTCAGTTAGCAAAGGTAGAGAAAGTACCTATGCTAATCTTTCAATTTATTTTTTTATAGATATCAAATTTGTGGTTTTCAAAAACATTTTTTTCAGGCAAAGTTAAATATCCCAAAATTGAAATAAATCATCTGTTGACCATTCATAAATTAGAAATAATATTTTAAATTAATTAATCAAATAATTTTTTTACTCATTATTAAATTAAGAATGAATTTAAAGTGCTTTATAAATTAAACCTGCGGGTTTGATTATGATAAATAAATTAATTTGGAAACTGGGTCGTTAACTAATTCGATTTAGGAGTTGCCGTGGGTTGTGGTTACAGTTAACATCAGCGGAGTTAGTATTTTTACTCTTTTGATGATCCACTGTCCTGTTTAACCTGAAAAGTTTTATACAAGAAAAGAAAAAGAAAAACAGCAAGAATACAAAATTTTGGAAAAATCTGTTTTTACTTTTATAACTCTAATCAATAATATTCTAATTTCATTTATATTCTTTTTGCATTTGAAATGTCAGTCTTTTATTAGGAGTGAACGATAAAGGAGTTAAAAGCGATCAAAATAATCTTTAATAAAAACAAAACACGAATTTACAAATTCTTCGCCGGGATTTACATGAGAAATATTTTGAAATCTCTTCTTAAAATTAATTTTGTCCCCAAAATAAAATTATTTTTTATTAAATTTAAATTCTATTAGTGCTATTCCCAATTAGTTATAAACCTAATAAAAATGTAAAATCATTTGGTATGTATTACTGATTATTTTAATAACTAAATCCAAAGCATATTTAATATACATACATATTTAATGGTTTACTATCGGTTACATTTGTTATTTCTCCAAATAGGCCATACAAAAAAAAATAATAATCAATCACCATATCATTATTTTTATTTCGACAAAAGCAGCATAATTTTATCATTCAGAGTAACCAAAATTGGCAATATAGCAAATTTTATATTTTTGGCCAGGTTTTCCCAATTCGGACCATTGTGAGTTGTAATCACCATGCATGCAGTAATTCAGGCTTTCCTCCTCGATGCAGGCCGTAAAGGACGATTTTTGTTTCGCGATATAATCTTGTGGGGCGAAAATACAGTTAGTCCAAGTATAATATTCTGTACAATATTCTGTAACCATAACTTAAATGTGTGTCTTGAAAAAAGACTTGCAACGAGGGAATGGGAGTGTAAAATTATTGGATCGGATAAAGAACAGTTGACAAAAAAAGGCAATCTGCGCTAGAAGGGAGGATGGTGGCAATGGTGATATAGACGTGATTTTGACGGGGTTGGATGGAAGAGATTGTTGGGTCGCTTCTGGGTTTGCTAAGTATTATTTTAATGATTATCAGAACGGTGTACCATACTTCTTCCCGAGTATCATGCAACGATAATTATGTATCGTGTATGGATGAGTGGACTATGATAAGCTAGGTGGCGGCCCCGCCCACGAATGGCAGCTGAGGGTCGCGTGCCGGGGATGAGGGCCACTATCTGCCGAAATATAAATAAAGATGAGCCGACATATGAGGGCAATATGAGGTACCACGCCCCGCTAATTACCATCGACCGCGCATAGCAATGAGCCCGAGCTAACAGCGCACATGTTTGTCCATGGATGGCATTATACCTGCCAAGTGACGTAGCAAACAGCTTGTAAGCAAATAGCCTAATGCATAATGGATCCGCCCTGTTCGGCATGAATGAGAACTCGAATTAATATCCCTTTAAACTGAGCACACCTTTGGAAAACTTTCGAAAGATATGGGTCACCGTTAGGCCGTCTGTCGCGATGACCACGGCTGAGGAGTTCCAGTCTTGTTGGTGCAGAACTCACTGCTCTTCTACTCCAGGGTAGAGATGGGTGATAGTAAACGAAGAAACAATCAATGGTTACAATAACATCGAAATATCAGTATCGTCCAATATTTACTTCCAGTTGGTAGAAGGGGGAGGTATATAATGAAATGTTTTGTAATGGTGACTCTAAAATATACACAAAAAATAGTCGAGGAACTGCAATTTATATTAATAGTAATATGGTGAATTTAAAATAAAAAAATAGTTTAAAGATATAAAGCATTTCTTTTTTATTAACCAGAATCGTTTGATTTTATCTTTTTTCATGAAAATCACAAAATAATACTAAATTTATTGAAAAAAAAAAACAACTTATATATCTGTACCCCGGATGCAAATGTCCATTCGCTACCAATTTTGCATTATTAAAAATTTCTATTTAATGTTTTAGCGTTACACATAGCCATAGATAATTATGTCCTAGACCAATTGCAAGGAGAGTTACATACTTTTAAAAGAGCACGAAGTATACTTTATCCGAAGGGAAATATCTGTTCAAACTGCTCTCCTTATATGGGGAAATATGGGGAAAGGTAACATATTTTTCTGTACCTGCGAGCCACAGAACTGTTTTTGCTTTGCTCGGAGGTTTAGGTAACAATGTGCTAGACCACTTGTGAGGGGAGTTACATGTTTTAGATGAGAACACTATGCTCACTTTATTCGGAAGGAAACATTTGTGGAATAACTGCTCTCCTGTAAAGTGAGGGAAATGTGATAAAAACGAATGTTTCTTAATTAAACAACTAGTTTACAAATTAAAGTTAAAAAAATTATAAATAAGTTTGTTTTTTTTTTTTTAGTGGAAACATTACATTTCTTTTCCAGCAAGATTTTGTAAATTTTGCCTTGACAGTGTTCAGTGGAGGGAGGCAGCTAAGCAGTGGAGCAAGGGCATACGCAGAATTTTTTTCGTGAGGGGGTTTTAATTAGGAGGCAAATGATCGTCTAAACATCTATAATCACCAAATTAAGTGTAAGTTTTAAGGATAAGCATGAAAATTGGGTCAAAACCTGTTGTTAAAATTACCAAAAATATTACTCAAAATACAAATCTTGTTAGTGGATATGAAAATTATATTTTTTAGTACATTTCGGAGGGAAGGGGATTGTATCCTCTCTGATCCCCTCCTCAGCGTGCCACTACTGTGGAGAGAGGTACCAAAGCAGTGCCATGCCAGCACCCAAGCTCCGGCCTCACTTACAATTTGTATAATGATTATCTTATTCTTCGAAATGTACTTACTATTTTAAAAATAGAACTCATAACCTGTATTCATCTGATCTAAATTGAAAACCTAATCGATTTTGTTCACGAAGGTCAACTCCATGCTTACATGTCCTCATTCCTTGCCAAGTTCCCACAGAAACCTTTTTCTAACACATAAATATGAATGTTCTGTCTTCTCGCATTTTTTTTTTTTTTCTGCAGACTAAAAACTTTTGTACTCCACCTGAGGAAAGCTGAGAAGTCCCGCTCTGACGAAAAAGGAGACGAGGACAGATTTGTTGATGGAATGGAGCGGCTGTGACTTCCACGTGACGGATGACAGTCGTTTGTCACGACCGCGCTGTCTAGAAGAGGCTGACACGGGCAGAACCATTCACAGAGCTCTCCCTTTTCGGCTCCCCTCCCCCCTTCTCATATGGATCCTGGACCGTAAAGTCTTCCTTTATTTTAGTGTCTCTTGCTGCAAGTACTAGAGTAACGGCGCTCCATCTCCGGTACACCAGCTTTGCTACAGTGACTCCATTGCAGGAATGTCACTTGCTTCCCACGGGGATGTAACATGAAGAAATTTACCTTTTGGTTTTGAGGAATCGCTGTGAAATTTAACATTCCGATGGCTTCTGTTATAAACAATCATAATCAGAAATTTGTGCACTCGCAGTTCTTTTTTGTAAGATTTTTTTTTTTGCATAATATTATTTTTGATCAGGTTCATCGAAAGATATATGCATAAAAAAACTAGATATCGTCGGATTTGATTGTGGTACTTTTGGGGAAAATGACAACGATGAAATGATTCATACTAAAATCTTAGTAGTCAGACTTAGTAATTTAAAGCTGAACACCCACTTACATCCTGAGGAGAGTGATTTTGAACCAGTACATCATAAATCTCTTCACATTTTTGATTATGGAGAATAGGGTTAAAAAAAATAAATGTTTAATGTAGGGTAAAAAAAAAAATAAATAAATAAACTTGAAAATGGTTTATAAAACAAAAAGGTCAAACATACATTTCTGTGCAGGATAAGTAGGCACATATATTCATAAGGATATAAACTGATAAATAATAAAAATATAAGCTTGTGTTTGAAAGCAACTATCTAGTCCTATGTCAGAATTGTTTATCAATGTTCCTGAATAAAAAATATTTAAATTTTATAGCTTCTGTTTTTTGGTGAACTATGGGTTCCATATTATCTGTTAAATTTAGTACTTCAAAGAAATTTCTTATTCATATAAATATATTTCTTCAGTATTATTTCGTTTTAGAAAAATATTATGGTAATTTGGTGAAGATATGGGTATAAGGCCTACTAATTAAAATTCATTATGAATTGTTAAATGTATGAATATGTTTTAAATAAGTTATTATGAATAGCAATTGTTATTGCTGTTTTATGATACAGGACTTTATCCTGAAGGTAGGGGAAAACCTCTTTAGCGTTTGCAAAAAAAAATGTAAGGAAAATTCTGAATACAAAAAAACTGGGAATATTAGGAGAAATATCTTCACAAAATTACCCGTAATAAAATATATTTCTTATTCTTCTCGCTGGTTAAAATATTTATCTCTTTAAAATCAAAATTAGGTTTTAAAATTTTAACATTTGCCAGAGCAGTATTTTTTCTTTTTCCTTATTCCATTTTGTTTTTATCATCAAGGTAACTGTTTTTATGTTATATTATATTCTTTTAATTGTATGACATTTGTACAATGTAACCTTTTTAAAAGTGAATGCACTAATTTTATATATTGTACTAAGTTGGACCTATCTTTATTATGTATTTTATTTTAACGCTGTGGATAATAATGTTGTAGTTTATTATTTTGTTTTTCTCTCAATAATTTAAACATGAAATTTTTAATCCTTTTTTTAAAAGTAAAATCAATTATGTAATTTACAAATTAAGAAGTAGGTGACAATTATTCTTATATCTTCTCTTCCAATATTTTAGTAATTAATTTTGTATCTATTATTCCAAGTTTTTTATAAATGTGGTTTTTATATAAAAATATGTTTAAATAAATATATAATTTTTAATTTTACTGACAAATTAGAGCCAGACTATATTGGTTGAGCATTTGCACATAAAAATCCAATAAAATAATAATAGTATCCATAGTATGTTATCAGGACTTTCTCCTAGGATCATTATTTCCGATAAGTGATTATTAGACGATGACATGAGACTTTAGCAACATGATTCATTTTGTGAAATAATTTCATGTCCGGAGCCGTCATTAGTTGTTTAGTGGGTAAGATAATATGAGATATGGCCTGCGATGAACTGATTGCAGCATTCAACTCATTAATCAAACCAGTCAACATCGCCAGTAAAAAAAGAAGATTTGGGCCGGAGTAGTACCCCGTTCTGGAGGGCAGCTGGAAGAGCTTGCATCTGCTTACCTTTCAATAAGTGGACAATATTAAAGATTAATTAAGCGGCCGGGTGAACAACATGCAGCTGCGAGCAACAGGCTCGGTCACCTCCCGTGTCTGTACTCTGGCCCCAAGCCGCGCAAAAATACTTCAAAAGTGCAATAAATATGGGAGGGAGAGTACAAAAAAAATCTTTTCGCAGCTCTCTAAGGTAGAGCAAATCAGAATTGAGGCACTCGTAAAAATACAGCATACATATATATATATATATATATATATATATATATATATATATATATATATATATATATATATATATATATATATTTTTTTTTTTTTTTACTATTTAAGTCAACCGAAAAATTAAAACAGTTTAGTGAGGAAAATTATCATTCAATCAATACAACTGCTCATTAAAATTGTTTGTAATCATGATGTATATATTAATTTTATAATATATTTATAAATAATTTGAGTCATTATTTTAACATTTATATTTTTTTTTGTAACAATTTTTGTATTTTGTATAAATATTTTTTCTATATACTTTTTTTTTATGACAATTGACAACCGAAAATTTTTAATATCGAAAATTATCATTCAATCAATACAACTGCTCATTGAAATTGTTTGTAATTATTATATATATATATATATATATATATATATATATATATATATATATATATATATATATATATATATATAAAGGGGTCGGGGTGGCCGAGCGGGTTAGCGCGCTTGCAAAAATGCACCTACTCACAAACCCAAAGGTTGTGAGTTCGAATCCCGGCAACTGCACTAGTTTAATTTAATTAAAAGTAATAATTCAAGATATTTATCACTCCCCCCCCCACGGGTATGTGAGGCCTGTCAGCCTACTGGAGGCTACTCACACAGATCGGGCGTAGGAGTGATGACCCTACCCCGTGTATCTTAATTGTGAATCGCGTTGTGGTTTTCCAGGATATAAAATAGCCGCCCGGAGGTTTGGTTCATGGACGGTCTGTCTCGGGGAAAGAAATATAGGTCCTCGTGCGCCTGCTGACTCCGAACAGCCATAATCCGTGGGTCTAGACCGATTTGTCACTGTCCTTGAACCCGAGTGAGTCGGTGGGAAGGACACTGCCGAATTGGCCCCAAAGGGACCGGTTTTGGAGCAATGGGCAGCCTGCCGCTGCACCATGGAAACCATGGTTCGCAGCATCATGAGGTTGGGTGACCCCCTCCAGGCTGTCTGTGCTCCCGCAAGCAATAAATGTCTGTAAGAACACCACATCGCGCGGCCAAAGATCTACAAGGTCTATAGAGAAAACCGAAAAAAAAAAATGATTTGAGCCATTATTTTCATAATAATATCTATTAGAGTATAAATAGCATTTTTTTTTTCCAGCAAATTTTGGTGATGAAATTAATTATAGATAAAAATGTTGTGCCGTGTTATTTAATTATTGAGCAGTACATAGATCAAGAAAAATAAATTAAAGCGTTCAGATAATATCTACTAAAAACCTGTATATACAGTTTAACGCTTAGTGTGGTGTAACATTTCCCAGGATAAATTATAAACTTATTAGGTACCACAAGGCTCAAAAGATTATTACGTTTGGTAATGTAATAGTTACACTCTATAGTTACAAATATCTCCATTGCACCGTCGATATTGCCCCAATGTCTATTCATACCAATTAAACACCTCGATGGACTACTAATACCTCTAGTCTTCACTATGTATCAATGTATCCTCTGCGACGTTACATGTTAAATATTAATATTTCTAAAATCATTAGCTTCCCAACGGCATATTATGCATCGATATAGCTACTCTTACTTCAAGAAATATGTTTTCAGCCAGGGAATATATTTCTCATTTTTTCTCCTTTAGTCGATTATCAAATTCATTAATTGTTTATATTTATCCACTTTTTATCACAACTAACAAAGCGAAATGGTAAATTATTTGAAATAAACAAAATTAATAGTAAGTTGGTGGAAGCCATTTTGAAAATTCAGCATTTAAGCCTTGTCGGAATATTTCAATAAGGATAAGATCTGATATAAAATACCATTTAATTGTGCATTGATATAACGAGTTTGATCAAAATCGTTAGAGCCTTTTTCGAGAAAAATGTGTAAAATCGATTATACAAAGCGGCACTTAAGGTAAGTCCATTTTTGCTAAAAAGTAACATCTCAGGCATTAAATTAAACATAAATTAAATACTTGATTTCAGTTTGAGATAATACTTTTCGTTAATAAATAATAAATAATAATAATAAATAAATAATAAATACTTTTCGTTTTTGAGATAGTCTTACCATACACACACAACTCGAGACTTGGCTATTTGGACTCAGCGAACCATGAATCGTATATTTCCGTAGAAAACTCGGATTCAAAATTTTTCACGATCGCAATGCTTTCCCTTACCGTATATTTCATATATAGGTAAGTGAATGTTAAAAAAAAAATTATTATTATTATAATAATTAGGGCTTGATTAATTATCTGTCACTTCTATGATTTTGTTTTTATTGAAAACTAGTTTCGAATGTTATATATTCATCTTCAGTTCTAAAAACACACAAAAATTCAAAAATAAGCAATTCAAAATACAGTTGACATTCGCATGATGGTATAGAAGGATCAATCTAATCAATTATTTTTTAATTCTTTGTGTGTTTTTGGAACTGAGGAAGAATGTATAACATTCGAAACTAATTTTCAATAAAACAAATTTATAGAAGTGGCAAATAATTTATCAATCCCTAATCCCTAACAGTTTGGTATTATTATGCATATTAAATTAAATGTAATGAAAATTATAAAACATTTATGAATTATGAATTTAATTAAGACAAGAAATTAAATGCATGTTGGTACTCACCAAGGTTATATCAAACAGAAAAGTTTGTATTGGTTTGTTCTCGCACTGAACTAGCGATGGAAGAAAGGTGGGTGGGTGTTTATTGGTAAACGGTTCAGGGGTCGGGGTTTTTCCAGTAATTCCAATGAGTAATTGTTTTTTCTGTTATAGATAGGAATAAATTTAAGATTTGACTATTGGAGATATTTATTTGGTCATTTAAGTAAAAATCTGGATTGGGTTTGAAGGATTTTAATATTTCAAGTGCGTTATATATTTAATTTGAGACTGTTGATATATTAATTTAATTCCTGAGTCTTTGATGAATTTATGTTTTTTTTTTCATTTAAATGAATTGCAAAGTTGGAATTCTCTGTCTTATTATTATATGCACGTATGTGTTCCTTTAATCTCTGATTTAGCGATTTTCCAGTTTTTCTCGTGTATTTGGCTGCACAATCATTAATATTTAGTTCGTACTCTCCGCTTTTTTGGAAAGGGTCTATTTTGTCTTTAGGGGAAGGGAAATATGAGGATAGGTTTTTTTCTATTTTGAATGCAGGGTTTAATCCTAATTTTTTCAATTCATTTCCGACTTTGGTAGATATAGGGCCGTAATATGGAATCAAGACCAAATGTTTCGGGATGGGCCTGTCTTCGGGGGTTATTGAATATATTTTCAGAACTGTAGATGAATGTATAACATTCGAAACTAGTTTTCAATAAAAACAAAATTAAAAAAGTGGCAAATAATTTATCAATCCCTAAGTAGATTGATCCTTCAACACCATCATGCGGATTCAACTAAAAATTAATATAATAACGTTTTAAATAATTATTATAACATTTTTTTTTTATATACAAAAATATTTTACGAATATCCTACAACTAAATTTCAAATTTTGAATTAGAATTGAAAAAGGCTGTTACCTGATATTATCACTAATTTAATTTTGAATTCCTTTTACGCATTCTTTAGTATCTAATCTCCTTTTATATAGAACAAATTAATTTTGGCTTCCAATCTGTAGGTTTAAGATTAATAAATAAACTTTTATAATCAATAATGTATTAAACTAATATGCGTTTCTACAGATACTGTGATACACTTTTATAACAATGTAATAAAAATCAATTGATTTAAGATTAATAAATAAACTTTTATCATCAGTTATGTTTTAAACTAATAAGCGATTCTACAGATACAATAATACACAGTGTATCCCACTTTTTACAAGAAATATTGTTGTGGTCTGTGCTGATGCATCCATCAAGGAAAAGAAAATGTTCATTGCCTAAATGATTTATTGGGTAGGAAGGTGTTTGTAAGCCCATTTCAGTTTTTGGAAAAAATAACATATTTTCAACTTTTAAAATTAGGCAATGCTCTTGTGCTAATATGGGACACGGGTCCAGATGTAGTTTTTAAGGGGGTGGGGACGGCTATCAAGGCAGGGCCGAAACTTCTTCCCTCCCTTATCCTCCAATAAAAGTCAATATTTTTATAACAGTATTGTAGGTAGTATATTTCAAAATAAATAACATCAGCTCATAACATTAAAATTGACTGAATTAAGGTCAATACAATCAAAGAGCAGAAACAAATATTTTTTAATTAGCCTAAAAATAAAGTTTCCCTCGAAATTTGGCGCCCTATAAATTCTGCCGCTAAGGGCAAGTGTCCCCCTCCGTAGTTAGATAATTAGATTGATCCTTCTATACCATCATGCGGATATCAACTAATTATAATAATATTAACTTATAATAACATATACTTACATATTGAACTTATCAATTATTGGAAAGTAGTGTCTTTTGAACGGAGACTTACCGAACCTTAAGGGGGAGGGAGTTGTTTATTCCAAAATCAGTTCATACTGCTCGCTGTGATCGAACGTAACGAATTATATCATAAGCGAGAAAAAAAAAATAAGTCTTAGGACTGGAAAGATCACTCAGCCATCAAATCCCAGCAACTTTATCATTTAATAAGACGGAATTTAAAATTTAAATTGGTGGCGTGAGTGCGATGGGGACCGCGAGCAAGAAGTGGAGAATCCTCTGTTATTACGCCTCACACTGCCAGAGGGCGTCGACCCTCATGTAGCTATCTAACCCTCGCTTCGCTACCCGCACGCTCCCAAATCACTCCAGCTCCAGCCAGATCCTTCCTCCAGCTACGATTTCTCTTAACAACTAGAATTTTTAAAATATACCATTAATAAATAAGTAAGATATTGTAAATTGTAATATTAATAAAGTGTAAAGATAAAACTGCATCTTTGTTATGCAGAATATGTTGACCGTAGATTACATAGAAGAGTACAAATCTGATTCACTCAACTTATTGGCACACATTGGATTGGATTTTGCCAATAACTCCGCCATCAAATATTCGATCTCAAAACTGGCAGCTCTTGAAATATGAATATCATTTCATTTACAAATTCAAAAAGATCCCGCTTTATTTGGAAAATCCGGAAAGCTCAGGCAAGGAAATCGGATTTAATGCCGGATGTAGGAAAGGATTTGATCCATAACAAAATCATCAAGTATATTATCTAATATATTTGAACGATTACATTATTTTTAATATAATATAATTTATTATTCGATAATATAATTATTAACATTAAGCTAAGTGAATAAAATATTATTAAAATATGATAATATGAACTATTTATAATATTAGGAAAAGGGCGCATTTCCATAAAAGCGGTTAATGTAGTATTTTTGTCTACTTGAAGATGGTAATAGGAGGACAATTTTTTAAATCCCTCTTGTTATTGTTTTGATGAACTCGGCAGCCGGGTTTAAAGACCATCGTCAGCTTGAGAGTTCGCCTAGTATCCGCTAGATGGGGACACTTCACATATTTACAAAAACATTACAACTAAAATATTTTCCTTTAATTCAGAATGAATTAATCGTAAATATTACAAAAAAAAAAATAATTAGGATGTCGAATAGCTGTTATCACAGCTGCAAAATATATATTCATTATAAAAACTAATTTGTGAAAACTTCATAATAATTCTTAATAAAATGTATATTATCGACATTTAGAATAATATGTTTTTTTTTTTTAAATTTGAATACTCTACAAGTGAATATAATGAGATGATAATGTGGATCGTGAAGACAGTTCCAATAGAGAGATAGCGAATGATTGATCACTTAAAAATATTATGTGATTGGTCATCTTCTGAGCAATGAGGGAACCTAAATTATTGGGCAACAAATATATACTTCTGAGAATGTTTTGAACTCTGTCATTTAAAATTATCGAATATGGGATTGAATAATGGCCAACTTCGGCTTCAATTAGAACATCTTAATGCCTATATGTTATGAAAAATCGATATTTTCAGACATTAATGGTAATATTTTCAGACGTAATGACGTATTACGATAAATCCTTTTAAATTCTAACATAGATATCCTTAATTTCTTATCCTCTACATCAATTCTCGAAAGGTACGAATCTTAAATTGAATTATAATTAATTATTTATTTTCACGAATGCATCATGTTCTTTATTTATTCAACTTGTTTTACACAACGTTTCGGATAGTTCCTGAAAATAAGTGATCAACTAAAATAATTTATCGCATAAAAAAGAAAAAAAAATTGAAAACTTATATTGAATGTAAGCTCACCAGCTCAACTTTTATTATTCAACTAAAGCCAAAAGTTTTTTTTTTTTTTCTCTATTACAAATTTCCAATTATTACAAATTTTTCCATTCTATTACAAAACGCCTGCGAATTTATCATGAAAAAATCTTCAGTAAATGAAATTTTTAAAATTTATTAAATAATAAATTACGAAATGAAATAATTTTTTAAAGAGATCAATATTGAAAGAAAATATTGCAAAATAAGGAAAAAATAAAGAGGTACAAAGTGATTTACGTTGGGTATGAGCTCATAAAGTTAATTCTTTTTCTAATTTACCAATCTGTTTTGGTTTTTATTGGTTTTGAGGAACAACGAATTTTCATTTTTGTTATCTTGATATAAAAAAATTATTATTTAAAAAAAAAAGAAGCATTCTTCTTATTAGGTACTACGTGAAGAAAGTGTTCATACGTTTCTTGGCCTACCCCCTGGGTCGGCTCAAGACATGTGAGGGCTCTAAGCTGTAACAGTTTCTAGATTCACCCCCCCCCCCCCCCCAAAAAAAACAAGTTTCAAGAAAACTCTCATTAAGTTATAAACAAAAAAAAAATGAATCAAGAATTCCATACGATGCGACAGTAAATAAATTTATTAAAAACATACATTTCATATATTTTTTACATAAATTTCCGCCTTGCTTCATATCATACAAGTTCTTGGATTATTTTGGCATTGGCAATTTTGCTTAAAATGTTCTGCTCTATATAAAGAATGGCCATATTCTTGAATATTTCTCCTACCATGGCACTTCTTTAATAAATGTTTTACACGCTTTAAAACAGAAATAGAATCTTTCTCCTGACTGAGGTTGGACATAAAGATCAAGTAAATATCTTAAATTCTGACATCAATTTTCTTTAAAATGATTATAATTAATTTTAAAAACAATTAATGTTCACTATTAAAATTTACTGAATTAAACGGTTATTAATATTGTTATCAAATAATTAAGAGTGTAATTTAGAGGTATTAAATATAACATTTTGTTTTAAAGATGCATTTGGTTATTTCATATAACATTTTATTATATCATATTTCACAGCGATGGTGGTGTAATGGTGAGCATAGTTGCCTTCCAAGCAGTTGATCCGGGTTCGATTCCCGGCCATCGCACTCAATTTTTTATTCCAAATAAAAATTAATACTTAGTTTTAAAAAATGAATCGTAATTTTTATTTTAATAGGAACTATCGTACGTAGAATATATTTTACACCCTTTCCAGAATTACACATTTCGCTGTTTCTCTGATAAAAATGATTTTAAAGAATATAGTAAGTATTACGATTTTTTTTTTAATAAAAAAAAGTTTTAAGTTTATGAAAAATGTATGCTAAACAACTATGATTATTGATACGTTCAATTGAAACAAATAATAATATGCTCTAAAATTTATTAAATATTATTTAATCCACAAAATGATGAAAAAAAAACTTGTGGATGGTAGCTATGTTAGGATGATGATTTAATAAAGACATTTATTAAAAATTTTATAAGATATTTTTTTAAGATATAAGATATTTTAAATAATCTATGAAGAATCGTATGTTAATCCAGTTAAAAAAATACCAATATTAGTCAGCCAAAGTACAAATTGAAAATTGTAGTTCTTAGAAAACATCTCTAAGTCAGGTATAGGCACTATAATTTTTTTTTTTGTCATTACAATTAATATATGGACATTTATAGTTGTACCATATTCTTAGTCACGTCGTCTTAGAGCTAATAACTGTTTGTTCTTTAAATGGAGATAATAGAATATATTTTTTTTAAAAAAGACAATGGAGTCCTTACGTTCCCATGGCCAAAAACAAGGGGGCAGATTAATGCAGGTCCTGTGACTAAATAAGTCTTTAGAGCGGGTTGGAGAAAAAAAAAATATGGGTTGAGGCAACGTGAGTCAGAGAGATGAGTCAGCGAACCATGCCCGTACTGGAAAAAGAAAAAGAGAAGAAGAAATGGCCGTCTTTAAAGCCGTCCGGGTCAGTGGAATATTTTTTTCGGGAGCATTCCTTGGACATTGGACGGTGGAGGGCAGCCGCTGAGGAATCTTAATACCGAGGGTCATAGCGAGGTTCAAGTCCCGATCTATCATCGTCTCCTGGGTACGCCATGTCGTTAGCTCGATACCTGGCATTAGTTTGGATTGCTCGTAGTTCCATCGAGCAATGTCCTCACTAACATTCCTTCCACCTCCTTCCCTTGGGGTGCCCAGGACTCCCTTGGGACGGCCTGGAGCATATCGTCACTGGGGGTTATGTCGGTCAACGATTTTTTTTTCTCGGCATTCGACGGATTACGCAGCTTCTTAAAATAAAAAAATGCTTTTATTTAAAAAAAAAAAAAAAAAGTAAAATAAACATTTCTGAGCTGCTCTTATAAGAACAAATATATATAATAATAATAAATTCTTTATTTATTTCGGGACATATCCCTTTAGAATAATATTACATGTAAAATCAGTAGAGCTTTAGAGCCTTAGAGTAGAATAAAAAAGAATATGATCTTGAGGAAATAATAGCATAAATAAATAAATAAGAAAAAAAAATGAAATTATAATAAATAATAATGACATAACTTTTAAACCTTTAAGGAAAAATAAACTTGTAGTATTAATGCATTAAAAAATAAAGCCCCTCTCCAACCCCCCCCCCAAAAAAAAAAAGAAAGAAAATGAATTTATATTAGTAATAAAAGTAAAAATAATACATTAATACATAAATGGGTGCAAATTTTAGTTGAAAATAAGGAGTACCTATTTACAAATCTTTTGGAACTGCATGGATATGAAGTGACTGAATAGATGGGATTTAAAGGTGGGAAGAGTATTGGAGCAACGGATGGAAGAAGGAATGGAATTCCATAAGGATGAGGATCGGATAAGAAAAGATCCATCAAAACCTGCGGATCGGTGGGCAGAATATATATAGATAGATAGATAGATAAAAGAACTTTATTCTGGGACTAGGTCCCTTAAGAATAAATAAGATGAAGGAACAAATAAAACAGTAACATTATCTAATATATATATATATATATATATATATATATATATATATATATATATATATATTAGGTCTCTGCCGAAAAAGTAAGACAAATAAATAAATACTGGTGCATCGTATTGATCCTTAAACTAATTCGGTTTTGAATTTTTGATGCAGATATGGAGAGAAGTTTAAATCAATACGAAATGTTTGCGGTAAATCGTTTTTGAGTTCCGAGTGTTAATGTTTAATTAGATGAGGCCTGGCCAACCAAAACGGTTTGACGTGCCAGTATGATGATGCGTAACGTAACTGTGCGCTGTGGGTTTTTTTAGATGGCATACGTGCTCAAAACCTTATATTTGATTTATTATTATTTCGACAAAAAAATCATATTTAACGAAACTAGACCAAAGATCAAACCAGAGAATATAAATTAAGGACAAATTACATTGGATTACATTTGTTGTTTAATACAATGTATTCATCTTGGCCTGAGTCTATGTCTGACCCTCTTAAGAACAGTTTTAATTTTTCGTGTGTGAATAAATCACCAAAATTAAGAAATGTCCAGTTCAAAAACAGATATTTAAATCCTATCAATAAGCTGCTAATGCATTTTTATTAATTCATATGGCAGAAGCGAAAGTTCCGAACGTAAACTTTATGTTTTAAAAAAATATTTTTTTATTATTTTGCGCAAGTGTTTTACACTTTTATTTTCAGTTATATTTTCACCAAGGTCCCATTATAACTCTGGGCTAACAAATTTGTGAAATTCTTGCCCCCCCCAAAAAAAAAATAAACAAAAAAAAGTTATTTTCAGAAATATCGTCACCACCATATGAATTTATAAAAATGCATTAGCAGCTTATTGATAGGACTTACATATCTGTTTTTGAACTGGAGATTTCTTAAATAACAAATGCAAACAATCAATGTGTCCTTAATTTACATTCTCTGATTAAAACGGTTTTTATTAAGGACCTAAATACCTGATCATGAACAGGACATTTTTTAATTTAGATCATTTATACACAAAATATTACACCTTTTCCTTAGAGGCTAAATCAATTACTGTGGCCAAGACGAAAACACTGTGATAGATGGTAACTATCAATTTTCCTTTAATTTACATTCCCTGGTTTGATTTCAGATCTAGTTCCGTTAGAAATATGATTATTTTGTCGAAATAAAAAAAAATAAAAAATAAGGTTTCGAGCGTTTATGACCCCACTGCGCGGCGGGCCGCACTTTAGGCAAATAATGCTTTCAAAAAATGTAATAGAAAAAAAAAAGAAATAAAACTTTATCGTTATGCCATGATGCAATACAATTAACTCTCGAGGTTATCTCCAAATTAATAAGATATTTGGATATCCTCTCTTTGCCTTTATTTTTCTGATTTTTTTCAGTTACTCTTGGAGTTCGTGGAGATCAAATATAGAACTGGAGTTCATAGCCGCGCATTATAACAATGACAAATGTAAATTTTCATTCATTTAATATTTTTTGAATACATGCAATGCATAATTTAGCTTGGCACACGTATTGGCCAAGCCTTAGTTATATTATGCTCGAATTCGGCTCGATCCTCTTCCACGACTTTGAAAGTGATTTATAAACAGTATCATTGATAAAGGTTTCCGAAATATTTTCACTTTCTTTCTATTTGGCCACCGACTTATAAGAATAAAACTGCTGCAGTGGCCTTCTGCTCAATATTATTTCACTTGAAAACTCTAGCGTTGTGTCGGGAATAAACAAACCGGTTGCAAATGATCCTGCCATTGAAGCCTTGTTAATTTAAATGGTGAGGTAGAGCTTTGCACCAGGAATAGGAGCATTGTTTATGACTACATAACTGCCATTAACATTTCAAAAAATATTATAATAATATTTTCAATACTAATCAAAACTTATGGGTAAAGCTGTTTGTTGAAACATAAACATTTGTCAAGAATCACTTACCTATCAAAAGAAAAAGCTAATTATTAAGCAGATATAAATATATATATATATATATATATATATATATATATATATATATATATATATATATATATATATATATATATATATATATATATATGGGAGCAGGGCAGCTCAGTGGGTAGGGTACTGTGCTACTAATCTCAAGATCCCTGGTTTGAGATCGGCTGTGGCAGATAATTATTAATTCTGTTTTCAATCGTGGAGTTTGGCCAAATCACCTCTTAGCACAGCCGTCAGCTTAGAAACAGTACGGTCCTTACCAAGTACTGAAACCAAGACCCTTCACGGTTTGTAGTGATACAGGTTTATATATATATATATATATATATATATATATATATATATATATATATATATATATATATATATAACAATTAATAGTTTATTCATAATAACGTAATAAAAATATATCCTTCACTTGAACGAAAGATTTAAAAAAAAAAAAAAAACGGAATTTTATTATTTGCTTTTGAGCTATACAGTTGAGTACCAGTATTTGTCCATTAACAGCTGAAATAAGCCAGCATTTTTTATGCCAAAGATTTATTTTGAGTAGCAAACCAAACTAGTCAGTTCTGATTGCTATATTATTAAAAAAAAATGTTTCGAAATGGTAAATGGCGTTTTCATAAGCGCTTAATGGATGACCACATTTACGGGACTTCATTTATAATGAAATCGGAATACTTATTACTTAAGTGAAAACAATTCTTGAGCGAAAATGAGATACTCCATTGACTCATTTTTGAGTCATTGGCGTTCGGGAAAGGGTGTGGCAGAAGAATCTTCCGATTCGAAACGACTCATCCTCACGCCATGACATTTAATAAAATATTTTGCTCATGCGGAAATATTTAAAAGTACTTTAATAACTATTATTAAATTGTTGAGTTTTGAAATACCATCGATAATGTAAACATGTTTTCGATTATCGATATCTATAGAAAACTAATTAAATGCTCGACGATATTTTCAAAAACCATAATTACGAATTCCACCGGCAGTTCGTCAATATTATTTGATTGTGCAACTTAATTTTCAACCGATCAATTAATTATTCCTGATTCTTACTTGATCGCAGGTAATTCTTAATTATTTTGGAAAAATTCTTCTCACTCTAAGCAACTAAAAGAGGTAGATTCAGTAGAACTCTCAATGATATTAGTATGTTTGGAAAAAGTTCTAGGTTGAGGTTATAAAATCCACTTAAAATCCGTTTCTTGCGTACTGGTGCCGTTAAATTTTCGGAACAACAAATTCAGCTCTATTATTATTTCTTCTAGTTCAATTTATTTATTTTCCTTACCAGTTAATATATTATCTGAGGTTGTACATTTTTCTTTTAATACTTTATCCATCATTTCATCGTGTTCTTTGATATCGTATAAAAATTCAAACGACATCAGGAAACTGCTGAATAATTCAATTTTTTTTTATGGAAGCAATTGCCGTTGGAAACAAAATATCCATAAATTTTGTTTAAATTTCATTTTTGCATAAACGGGCTCAGGACGACTTTCGAACGACAAATTTATCAAAATCAAAAGTTCTCTCTCTAAATTAGTCATTTGTTAATTTACTATTTTAATCATATTTATTTTAAAGTGAGGGATTGATGGAATATTTAAACGTGAGGTTTCATTATAAATTATTATATATTTGGGTTATTTCATGGCACATTTTACAACTTTTACTGCAAATTTTACATTATTATTATAAAACAAAAACAAATTAATGGTACATAATTATATAATGGGCCCGCTTTTTCACATACCAAAAACAAATTGATGGCATAAAATTATATAATCGGCCTGCTTCTTCACAAACCCAAAATAAATTAATGGATCAAAATTATATAAGCGGCCTGCTTTTTCATGAAATAAAAACAAATTAATGGTACAAAATTATATAATCGGCCCGCTTCTTCAAAAACCAAAAACGAATTAATGGTACATAATTATATAATAGTGAGGGTGGAGGCCTCATTATTATCACCAATATTTATTTATTGATTACATTTCATATCATTAAAACACATGAAACAGATTACAGCAAACAAAAATAATCAAATACAGTAACAACACAGGTGGTGTTGTTAAAAATAATCCGTATTTTTATAGGTTATTACCTCCCTTAAATACAAAATAACCAATATAATGTTGGTCAGTCAATTTTCAATTTTCTAGGAACAGGATCAAAACGGGAATAGATTTATCTAAATGGTAATAAAATTTCACTGAAAGAATTTCCACTTTTTAAATTTGTTTTCCCTTATTCTCCGATTTTATTTACAAACTAATTTTTCACACAATAATTTTACAAATATTAAAAGGTTTGGGTAGTGAAGTTGCTTCCAAGGTTATCAAGTTTTTATCACAATGATTACAGATTCGTACGTAAGCTTTTATTATATAGATGAATTATTTATGAGTCATTGAATTGATTTAAACGACTTGATATATGATTTTCCTATTTGTAGCTCACGTGTTTTATTGCTAACCATAAACCAAAAGGCGTAAGCTTTAACCAGACCTTTAAGGGAGTACTCCGGACATAAAGCCCCTGGCTACTGATAACTCCTGAGTAGGACTTTTTTTTTTAAAAGATACCAGGCGAGACACTTAGACCCTGTTGAGCTACTGTAAGACAAAAAATAAATGCTTTCTGAAAGAAGAGCTATCTTACAAGATGTTGACTTTACATGGAATATTTATCTGTTAAAGACATCTTACTAGGTGCAGCTGACACAGATTTCTGGAGCCAAACTGTACTGATCCTCAAAAGTTGGAAAAAATCAATTTGTATTCAATTACTTAGAATATTTCACTAATTCAATCGGAAATGTCATATTTTATATACTTTACGAGTAGGTTTTCAAAGCGACTGTTTCAAAGAAAAAACGTTTTTCATTAATTTTAAATAATGTTTTAAAGAGTGCTCAAAACGATGATAATGGCAACGCCCGAAGGTTCGATGCCGATAACTTCAAAAATCCGCATACATACTCATAAATTGGTAAATAAGATAAAACGAATATTGTAAACATTTACACTGATTCAGTGAAGGATTTTCGAAGAGGCAAGAAATGGTCGAAGATTTTTATGTGGAAAGGAAAATGGAATCACGGATTAGGGATAGGATAAGATTACAAAAGGATGTAGCACAGTTAATAAAGGATTTGTCGAATGCAAAAGTTTTATGGAGAGGAATATAGAAATCATAAAGGGCGGGAAAATGAATTGCCGAAGTGAATTTCAGATGTGAGATCAAGAAATTGAAGGATAAAAAGGGGACGAAGGGATTGGATGAATAGGCCAGTCAATGACGGGTTCGTGGACGGAAATGAAGAAACGGTCTAAATTGACTTCAGGACATTGGGCTTGTTGAGAGGTAAACATGCTAAAGGTCTCCGGATCTTGGAGCAGAGGTAAAGAGAGGAAGGAGAGAGGAGAAGGTCATGTTTTATCGGTTTTTCGTTTATATCTCGAAAACGGTTGGTCCTAGTTTAAAACATTTTAAGTAAAACTTGAAGAGCATTCAATTTCCTACACGTATGTTCCTATAAATATTTTTCTTATCTATTATAGTTTAAGAAATGTACACTTTTAAAATAAACAAATTTGACAAAAAATCATTTTTGAATCTACAATACTGACCTATACTTTTCCTTTTAGTTACTTTAAATAGCACATATTTCTTAAACTATAACCGATAAGAACAAAATAAGCTCAACATTCTTGTAGGAAATTTAATCTCATTCATTTTTTTTAAAGGAAATATTATAAGCTAGGACTAACAGTTTTCGAGATATAAACGAAAAATCGAAAAACATGATCTTCTCCACCACCCCTCCTCAACCTTTGCCTCTGCTCCTAGATCCGGGAACTTTTAGTATGTTTACCTCTTAACTGGTCTAAATAAAACCCGGAAGTCAATTTTGGACGTCCCGTAATTTCCGTCTACACCTGTCTTATGAGCATTCATTGACTGGACTAATATGGAAAAACCACTTCAACTCGGTTTGGTACTGTCAAATGTGGGTATCCCTAGGAAGACCGTAAATAAATCGAAGAAAACGATACATTAGTCTTTTCAGCCTTGTTTCTAATTCATCAGAGATCTCATCGTTAACCAGGTGACCTTATAAAACATAAATCAGAAGGTAAGGAGTTGGCGAGCGCTCATAGGAAGGAGATGACAGGAGCAATCCAAGGAAGAGGAGTAGAACTGTCTCATGATGAAAATTGAACAAGATATTTGAGATATGTGATTTTTCCAGGAAAAATGATGAAAGAGCATGATTCAAAGGTTTCTGAAGGAGTTGGAGCGCTGCATTGGAGTTGGAGTTGGAGTTGGAGCGCTGCATTGGGGTGTTGTTCAGAACAAAGCTGAAACAATAATAGCATTAATGTAGCTTAAATAATAGTTATGATGGATTTCTCACCTAATAAATAATCCGAGTGTGTAAATCAATTGAAGCAGGGATTGAACCATTAGCCGCGGAGTGGACTTTAAATAGCCGCAATAATGTCATCATAATTACCAGGTGTAACCTCGTCCGCACTACATTAATGATACCCCAACCCTTCATAAGCGCATTAAAAATGCAAGGGGAGCAGGCCTGGAAACGGACATGGACACAAAAAAAGATGCAACAATGGTTAATCAACCCACTCGCGGCCCATGCGCGGAACTAATCGGCCAGAGGACAGTGGACCGGTTGCCGACCACAATTAGACGTTTGTTCCTCCAGCTGCTCCAGGGACTCCAGTCGAGGCTAGCGTGTTCCAGCCGCCGCCAACATGGCCTGGATCACAGTGGCAAACTGCCGCGGTGTCATTAGCCAACAGTTTAGGGAACAGTTTACAAAACTCCGGGACAAGCTGTCGTTGACACACTTTCTCCGGGAGCTTGTTGATGAGATGTCCATCTTGGACAGGATGGCCGTCGGCACGAAGGATGAACTTTCCTTTTGAGGAGCATATGACTCCACACTTGAACATTTTACAACGTGAAATAAATACTTGACCATGAAGTATTTGCACTTCCTCAACTGCTGTAGAGAAAGGAAATATAGTAATTGCTCACATATTATTTTTTAATTTCACGTAATTTATAGTAAAAATAGGTTTTCAAAAATTGTCGTCTATTTGCCAGAGCCTAAACTATTGAACTGTTGATATTTAGTAACATAAAATGGTTCTCGACAAGCGGGCTAATGTCTAATATCTACGTTCATATTTATTTCAATACTTTTTGTAATTTTCATATGCTATTTACCATGTAATAAACATATTTATCTATTAATAAATGAGTACATTAAACATTATTTTTATCTTCTCTTTTGCTCTCAAACAGCAGCACGTGTTTTGGGAAATAAAATAATGAAAATAATAGGTACCGTAGAAGTGGTTTACTTTGCTGCAATGACATCAGACGTTTTGCCGGCCAGTGGTGGTGAAAGGGGCAAAAGAGATAGGAGAGAAATAGTAGCAGTATACCTCGCAAATAGTGGCTGCGAACCTTGGTGGAAGGATAAGCCTAGATTATTTCGTATTTTCCTTCATCCTCCTTTTATTCTCCGTTAAACAACTTATCTCAAACTTTTATCGCTGGATTGCTTTTTCTCGTAGTATAGAGATAAGTGTGATCTCTAAGTTGTTCAAAATCTATCTGTGATTAAGAATCAAATATCAGCTTTAGTTATTAATCTCTTCCCTTAGTCGTAATTTGCGAAAATGTGACTGTGGGTAACATTGCACAAGAAATTTAGGATAGTTTGCTCCACTAAACGTGAAGATGTATCGGGTGGGATAGGAGAACCATTTTTGATATCAACCACCAGAAAATTTGGTTAGTCTCCGTAGTATGATTTCCGAGGCATCAAAAGTGTAATTAATATTTTTTTAAATAAATAAAAAAATATACATAATTTAGATTTATTTCGTTATACACTTATATTGAGTAAAAATGTCTATTTTGATATTTCAGACAACTTATTTTTTTTAATTCTTAATCAAAAGTTCTTCTCATTGACGGAGACAGCTTTAAATTGCACTGGTTATTGATTCCAGGTCTTTTTAATAAGTTTAAGAAAGTGTTGAAAATTCTCCCAACCTGCCCATAAACTTTGCTCTTTTTTTTGTTTAAAAAAATGAAACAAACAAATACTAACGCAGTGCAAACTAAGAGCTTTTAATGTCAACTATATTCTAAGGAAGCTGAGATATAAATGTCAGACGTTTCTAACCCCTGCAAGTGGGTCAAAAACGCAGAATATAAAAAATATAAAAAGTCTAAAATCTTGTGCAAAGTAACATTCTTTTACGGTACATATAAAATAATCACTGTGTATATATATATATATATATATATATATATATATATATATATATATATATATATATACCGTAGAACCCCTGTTAACCGGCCTCTTCAGGACTAAGACCCTGCCCGGTTCTCGCTTTCGCTGGTTAATCCGAGGTGTACGTATTTCAAAGGGAAATATTAACATAAATTTAGAACAACACTGTATTATGACTGTAAGATTGTATTATGTATTTTTTTTTTTTTTGTCACTACCCGAGAGGGTCATTGGCATCTAGAAATTGTCATTATATTCTACTGTGATATTTATCTTTCTTTTATGAATAACAAGTTTCTTAAACTACTTAAGAGGTACTCAGAAGCGACTACAAACTGTTTTTTACAAAACAATTTTTAAATAATGATATACTGTTAAATAAGCTGTTTACTGTTTGGGTTAAATAAGCTCATGAAAAAACTTTGACAACTAACTACTACTTTCTAACATAGGAGGTAGAAAAAAATTTAAAATTAAAATCAAATAATTAATTAAACCAAGATCTTTCTTCTCTAAGATTCGCTAATGGTTCTTTTTTTTTTTTTTTTTTTTATTATTATGAATAATTGGTGTAAAAAAAAAGAAATAAATAAATTGTTTAGGATTTTATTATAACGTAAAAATTGTCTATATTTTTTCTAAATTCGTGAAATTTAAATTTAGATAAAAAAAATTAATAAATCTTGATACAAAACGTAAAAAATTAAATTTCATCTTATTATAACTAAACATTAACCATAACAACTATTAATGAATCTTTAATAACTAACACACAATATAATTATTCTTTAAAACAGCTAAAAATAAAATTATTCCTATTAAGATATAAAGTAAATTATATATTAAATAAATCATCGAAAATGCCAGGTTAAATTTGAATTTCACAAATAAACCTTTTATGTTGGTAAAAAGTTGATCCTAGATTGCAACTCATTTTATTGTGTAATTTTAAATGCCTACTTTTTGTATTGATGAGAAAAAAAAAAATTACAACGGAAAGATTCGTACCAACTTAATTTGCCGTGCACGCTGGTCGTTAGTTGTTTCTTAATGGTCGCCGTAGGCCTGCAAAAAAAGAAAAATGCTGCAAAATGCACTGCTAACGATAAAGCACATTACAATCCACTAAAGTATTTTCCAGGAGAGGGGCTGATGGTAAATAATATAACACCACTCGCCCGTAAGCATTAGCTCAATAGATTTATATGTAGCCCGACCTTATAGTGGATCAACATCCCTTTTAAAAAATTAATTAAATTAATTAAATACAATTTAAAAATTAAATACAATTGAAAAATTAAATACAATTGAAAAATTAAATACAATTAAAAATTAAATACAATTAATAGCATAGATTAAGAGATTATAGAACCACTTTAATCCAGCATTTATTTTATTAATAAACATTTTTTACATGGTCATTACTTTATTTTGTAATGTTTCGGCATCTTTTTTTTTTCTTTTTTTTTTTTTTTTAGAAAATTATTGTACAATTTCAAACTATTATGATTTGTCACATATGTCAAAATTTAAAGTATTCTTAAGCATACTACTAAAGGCAGTACCTACTTGTTATAAGTTTAATTGTTCTTAATTTTCTTATTTTCTTTTTTTGGGGCATTCAGTTCAATTCTTACCTTATTGTTGTCACAGGATTTCTAAAAAACATAATTTAAATTAATAATTTTCAACACGTAATTAACAATTTTATTATTTAAAAACCTTAAATTAATCCATGGACAAAATTTATTTTATTCACATCGATTAAATTTAGTATTAATAGTTTTATTTTATTTTGACGATGTTAAATTTTTTTACAAAGAAAAGAGTATTTTGAGAAGAAAATTATTAGAGGTGATTATTATAACTGAAAATTTGGAAGATGCAAAAAATTTTAGAACCGACTCAAAAAATATTAATATAACATATGCAGAGCTACTAAATAAACTGAATAAATAAAATACTATACTATTTCTATATTTTACAAACAAAAATAGTTTCAAAAGAAATCCTCATAAAATGCGCTCATAACATCCTTATTCACGCCTTCAGTTAAATGAATACGGTGATGGTAATTTATACCAATCTTTTTTTTTTTTTTTAAATGACTAAGATATGGAGAACAAGGTAAAATAAAAATAGTTTTACTAAATTTCATCTATGTGAATAAAATAAATTTTCGAACACTTCAACGCTTCTTCTCGCCCCCTCCCCTCCTCCCCTCCCCCTCCCCACCAAAGAAAACAATATCAAGGTTTGAAATTGACTTCTGGGGGCAACATATGGAATATTACACAATTGCGTTTCTCATTCGGTTGTTTGTCCTGCGATCAAATGTTGTTACCTAGGAAAATAGCCAGCTTCCGTCAATTGGTTTATCTAGCCAATCTTTGCTTTCAATCTTTCTTTTTTTTTTTTTCTTGGCGCAATTCCAAAGCAGCTCTAGGCAATCTCCCTTGCCCAATCTAGCCACACAAGACGCGATATTTGGGCTCCGAGGGATTATCATGTTTAGGCATAACATCCTCATTACAACTAATCAAAGTTTAATAATCAGAACCAAGGATTGAAGAAGAATGACTGCCTGCAAGCTTGGCTTCGAAGTCAAATGAGTAATTTATTAAATAAATAACCAACTATGCACCATGTTCTTCGAACGCCACTTCAAAACTGTATTTCTATTTGTTTAGAATATATTTTAATGTAGTTAGGCGTGAAACGTTACATTAATATTATTTTACCTACTTGTAAAGGAGAATATTTTTTCTTTTATGGGACGATTTAATTGTCAAGTTGTAGAAATTTTAGCCGTGCGGTCTCCAAATACATTTATTTTCTAGTTCGTCGTCAAACATTAATTAAAAACATCACCTCCTCATTTTCCAGCAAGAAATATGCCGTTTTCGAACCTTCCTAAAAAACATCGTTACCGAAATTTTTTTAATGCTCACAGTATTTAATATTTAAATGAAGACAAAGAATACATTCAATATAAAAAAAAAATGTTTCATAACGCACACCCGCACAAAATTAAAAAGGGTCGATTTTATTCACTTCACTAAAAAATCCATAAAATCTGTTTATTTATTATAATAGACTAGTAATTATATTACTATTATCATTATTATAATAGTAATTATATTATTATTATCAATTATTATTATTGAAATTTAGCTTTTGACAAACACTTACTGTAATAGAAAAAATGTACATCATAAAATAAGATCCAGTATAAAGATAAAATTAATTGTTTTTACATTATGCTGATCACTGGTTCAATATGATAAATTAAAAATATTATTATGGCAAGAAAGAAAAAAACAATATTTAAAATTCAATCGGCTTGGAAACCATTAGTGAAAAAAATCTACATCTTACAATCCTCTTATGTTTGATATCTTATATTTAATTAATTTTTTAAATAATATTAATTTAGAAAAAAACGTATTCTAATGAAAAAGTTTTATAATTTAAATACTACATCAAAATTTTTAGTAAAAAATTAAAAATTTTGTTTTTTAAAATCTTTTTCCATGATTTTTTCCCTAAGAGCTATATTAAAATTTAAGGGAGAAGTTGGCCGGGGGGTGCGGTCAAAAAGTAACACTTTAATAAATAAGTATTACTTATTAAAGTGATACTTTTTGACCGCACCCCCCGACCAACTTCTTCCTTAAGTATGTCTACGGTCAGCCAAAACTCACTCCAATATTTAAAGATTTTTTTCATTATTTTTTTTATTAAAGATGAAGACCTAAAGTTTCAAATAATTCTGTTCTGTAGTATTGCATATAAAAAACACAAAACATTTGACGCAATTTTTACGAAAAAAATATAAAATAAAAAATCAGCTATTTTTAAAACATTTTTCCACGTTGAATTTGAATCTGAGATATGATTCAAGATTTGAGAAACTATGCTAAAATAAAAAAAAAATAAAATGCTGTGTTTTCTTCTTCTTCTTCTTTTTCTTATTTTATTAGAGGAAAAGAGAAAAATACGGAGACAAGGCGAAACGATTCATTTTGAGCTTCCATTTCCTTCTTTTTGTCTGTGCAGTTGTAGCAACCATAATGTTTATATATTATGAGCATTTTTGTGCTTTTTGGAAAGTGTAAACTTCGTTAAGTCGTACTCTCATTATTATTTTCACATTTAACTTATATTTATTGGTTTGTGATATTTATGTAGGCTAATACAGCACACGTTTGAGGTTTATTTTTGTCTGCCAATTTAGTTAGGTGTATCTATATTTATAACTTCCCATAAAAATGTCCAGTAGACGATGAAGAGGGGGGTTATAATAGTGCTATTATCACCTCCCTGGCGTTGAATATGGTATACTAATACTAATATTTTAAGGAATGGAGGGAGAAAATGTAAAGGAAAAAAGAAGAAAGGCGTGGGATGAAGAAAGAATGAAAAAAAGCGATGGAATTTGTGAAGGAGTCTATATTTCTAGCCATAAATATTTTGCCAAATTTAAAGGGTATTGCATATTTTTCTCCCTGCCTCTACTTCTCTACGAAGAATCAACCAAAAATGACAAATATGATGCAGTTCTTCTACATACAAAAAAAAAAAAAAAAAAAAAACATAACCAAAAAATAGCTTAATATAGTTTGTTTATTTATTTTTTATTTATTTTTTTTTTTTATTTTTTATATAAATCATCTTTATTAAATACAATTAATTGAACTTTACCTGCCTAATCTCCTACATGAAGGATTTTTGTTATTGATATTAGCTCAGACAAAGAATATTACAAAATTTTTATTATCAGCAAAAATTTAATTAGGTACTCGATTTTATATTTTTTTTTCTGCATATTCGATTTTTTTAAATAAATAAAAAATGAATGTAACGCCAAACATACCAATGTGCTGTTCACCATAAAGAAGGAAGATAATAGATTCAACAGAAGTAGTTGATAAACATTTTGAGTTGATAAATACCATCTGAATTCTATGAATGCTCCTGATATCAATTCCGGCAAGAATGGGTGTGCGTACCAAAGCTGTACCATAGAGTACAGGATTAATTTTCAGGATTAATTTGATTTTGAACAATTCTACCAGCTAGTTCAAAAAATGAAGTCTATGAAGCCTATGTGGGAAAAAACACTGATTTCGATTTAAATATTACCTAACCTTTCTGTGGTTAATATTAATACGATTATTTTATAAAATACGATAATTAACTGATACAGAAAAAAATGTTGGATTTAGAATAAAATAAATAATACTTATTGTAATGATAATAACCCATAAAATACCTCCTCTGCTTGTCTAGCTGCATATTTAGGTCGAGAACCCCTTTTATCAAAGGTGATAAATTTATACTAATATTTACAATCTTTAATGACAGCCGAGGAATCAGAAACATGAATGAAATGGCTTGCGGTTCTTGTTGACAACATAGGTGACTAATGGCTTATAAAGGTAGACTTTCGCTGGAACTGCCCGTGGTTGCGGCTGGCAGAGATTGCTGGCAGTTGACTACTGCTTTGACTGAATAGATAGGGACATATTTCGCTGGTACTGCCCGGCAGTCTAGATATGACGTCATACCTATACTGCTGCGTCTCTGACCGTTCCAGAAGGAGCCAAGCTACGGCCGCGACGGTTCTCGCTTGTTTTCGTTTAACAAAATTTCAAAGAAGGGATTTAATTAATGAGAATAACGACGAATGTCTTGTAGAATTTTTTAATTAATATCAGGGTCTTTGTATAATAATATGAACTTAGGATAATAATTGAACGTTTTTTTTTTTTTAAATTAACAAATTGTACAAGTACAGAATCGTTTATCAACTATTTTAAATAAATTTATCATCGCCACCACGCAAACTAAAGGATGTCAAAAATCGGATTTTTGAAATTCCTTACTTTTATTAATTTATCAGAAGCATGTTTGCAAAATAAAATGTTGTAAACACAAATCTAGGGCTCAGAGAAGTTAATAGGTCGAGAGTTACAAAAAGTATTGGCAAAGGGGAACTTCTTGGGGAACTTCTAGCTTCTAACTTCTAACTTCTTTTAGGTATACGTGCTGGTAGCAATAAATTTTTTGATTTTTCTATTTTCCGTGAAGTGACTGCCAGTTTTCCTTCAGCTTCGATTGGAGCTTGGACTGCATTTGTAGCTTTTCCTACTATATCTCCTTTCACCATGCTTAACACAAAATTAAACTGAGAGGTATTTAGTCAAAAAATGTTTCTGAATCTTTTCCCATCATTCCGCAAATGGCCAGTTATTAACTCAGCATAAAACCGTTCACTTTTCCGGGTTTAGAATATGCTGTTAGTATTACGTACATCTTGTTAATAACATAATTTCATTTTTCTCTTCTAATAAAAAAGCAAGAATTACATCTATGTTGGAAACTTGCATGTATGTATTCATTTCACGAAGGCTATAACGGGTAGTTATAAAGTTTTTAACGATATAATATATGCACGATATATATTATGATACTGTACTGGTGTTGGTGGGGAGAACTAGTTCGGCAAGTGGGCCTTATGGTCCTTTTTGCCAACCCCTGACGGCTACTTTTACGTCACCGCCGCGTACTAACCAGACTGGGAGTGTCAAGATTCATTTCACGGGATCGCTACGAAATAAATATTAACCGACCCAGGTGGGAATCGAACCCACAACGTCCTGAACCGGGCCCTCGCCCAACGTACTCGACCGTCACGTCATCTATAGTATGATTATTTATACATCTATGAAATGTTATAACGATATAAGTTATGCGAAAGAAGTTGGCCGATGCTGTGAGCAGTTTCAACGAAATATACAAACAGTAACAGTTAGCGGTTACGGTTGGCAAGCGCTGCCAATCACAACCGTGGGCAGTACCAGCGAAAGTCTACCTTAACAGCCCCATGCCCTTTGGATGTCGATACCCTGCTTTCGAACCTGTATCAAAACCAAACATCGTAGGCAATAACATAACATTACTATGTGTAAGTTGAAATTTTGGGGATACCATTTCTAATTGGTGTTGTAAATATTAAATTATTATGTGAAAAATTAAATAAAAACAGTTGAACCGGTAAAACTATTTTTTAGCTAACCGAAAATGGTCCAGAGTTTGTTTTGCGCTTAATGATCCACGTCGCAATCGACACACTTATTACAAACTTTCGATGCCCACTCAATTAATGCTAATATTATTTGTTTTTATAAATACTAATACAGTATTTTTTTGTATCAACAAACGAAAGCTTTTCAGAAATACTTTATTTTTTAAGTAAGTAGTCAAAGTTTCTATAAAAAGCAGTAATTGGTGAAGGACGTTAAGAAAGTAGAGTAGAAGAGGCGGAAGCTCGTATCCAAGGCCTGGCAATTATTGCCAAGCCGGGGATGCGCCATTAAGTCAGTTGTCCTTTTCGGTTCAACAATGCTGGTATGATTACTTCTAATTTCCGACGCTATGCATCAATTTGAACTCAGTTGTCCTCTGCTCAGATGGTTTCACTAATCTTTAAAAGGGTGGAGTGAATAAGGTCAAACGAAACCCACTAGACAACATTACCTTTTTTTTATATATGAGATATAGTTTCAGAAAGTGTTAAGGTGTACCTACTTTGTCCAGAACTTCTACTGTGGTCGTTATGAATAACATTTTTCTCAAAAGTAACGACTTGGCTCAGAAAAGGTTCGTTTCTGTTTTGGTAAAGAAGTGCTCTTTATGCCATTGCTTTTATAAATATATTTTTAACTGCGATTTTCTCCGCAATTCATGAAACAGTAGTTCTTTGATTTCTTTCGACCAAATTAAGACTCGGCCCGTTCTGGTCTTCTAGGCACGAAATATTTTGAAACGGTGATATTTTGCACCTTTTGCCTCTGCAACAGATTTTAATTTTTCGGCCGGTTCCAACCCTGGCGGATCCTCCCCCCTGGGAGCTGGAAATTTTTTTTTTCTTGAAAACCGTTTTCTATTATACATACTGCCCCTCCAAATGGAGTTAGAGGATTGAAAATTTGTATGTGAATTGGGTTGTGAGGCCCGTCAGCCTACTGGAGGCTACTCACACAGACCGGGCGTAGGAGTGATGACCCTACCCCGTGTACCTTAATTGTGAATCGCGTTGTGGTTTTCCAGGACATAAAATAGCCGCCCAGGGGTTTGGTCCATGGACGGTCTGTCTCGGGGAAAGAAATATAGGTACTCGTTGCGCCTGCTGACTCCGAAAAGCCATAATCCGTGGATCTAGACCGATTTGTCACTGTCCTTGAACCCGAGTGAGTCGGTGGGAAGGGCACTGCCGAATTGGCCCCAAAGGGACCGGTTATGGAGCAATGGGCAGCCTGCCCCTCGTTCGCAGCAACTTGAGGTCGGGTGACCCCCTCCAGGTTGTCTGTGCTCCCGCAAGCAATAAATGTTTGTAAGAAAACCACATCGCGCGGCCAAAGATCTACAAGGTCTATAGAGCCAACCGAAAAAAAAAAAAAAAAAATATATATATATATATATATATATATATATATATATATATAATGATATTTTCGAGTTATACCTTTGTAGTAATTTTAAACTTGGTATCAATACGTTTTTCTTCTAAAATACATACTGTGCAGAGCATCAAGCTGGAATTGTAGAGTGGATAGCACAAAATATTCACTATATATTATTTGCAATATAATTAAAATATCTGAATTAATCGTAATGGACACATGAAAATTTCTAAATTCTTTATACTGATGTCTACTACTAGAAATAATATGTCGTATTTTCTCCCAAAATAATAGGCTTTTCTATTGAGGGTCATTGGAGGGGGGAGGGAGCATTTTAATGCGTTTCATGATCCCTAGAAGACTGTTTTGGGGGTTTCGGGGATGTCTGAGATATATATGTCTGAGATATAGTGCCCCCACTACATTTGGGCACTTCCAGCAGTCCCCTTCCGATCAAATGAGTTGAAATTTGGTATACATCGCTTCTTTCTTGGCAGAACAATACCATAGAAGTGGGGACAAAATTTCGGCATGCCCGAAGGTTTTTTTGCGGTTTTTAAGGTTTTGCACACCTCAGCTGCCCCTCCAAATGGAGTTAGAGGGTCAAATTTGTATGCGAATTGGGTTGGTGTTAGATAAGTGATTTTTAGGAGTCTCACGTTTATCCTTCCACCCCCGCCATTTTGGTATTTTAAATTTTGCATGCTAGTTCTTCAATATATCTCAATAATTATTGATCTTATCAAGATGTGTTAAATAGCAGAAATTATTTTGTTAAGCTTAATTATTAAGAAATTATTATCATGAAGCTCTCTAATTTTTTTTAACTTGGTATTAATAAACTAATATTTTACACTCGGCCAGGTTAGAACACTTTAGTCATATTGTTGACATCCGCATGATGGTGTAGAAGGATCAATCTAATTAGGGATTGATGGATTATTAGCCACTTCTATAAATTTGTTTTATTGAAAACTAGTTTCAAATGTTATCCATTCATCCTCAGTTCTAAAAACATTCAAAAATAAGCAATTCAAAATAAATGTTGGTATTATTATACATATTAAATTAGATGTGTTATAAATCAGTATTATAAAACATTTATGAATTATGAATTTAATTAAGACAATAAATCAAATACATGTTGGTACTCACCAAGGTTTAAATGGATTATATCAAACAGAAAAGTTTGTACTGGTTTCTTCTCGCATTGAACTAACAATGAACGAAAGGTAGGTAGCATGTTTATAGGTAAACGGTTTAAGGGTCAGGGTTTTTCAGTAATGCCGGTGAGTAATTGTTTTTTCTGTAATAGATGGGAATAAATTTAAGATTGGACTATTGGAGATATTTATTTGGTCATTTAATCAAAAATCTGGATTGGATTTGAAGGATTTTATTATTTCAAGTGCTTCTTATATATTAGGCTATTTTCAACGTGATGTATTAATTTAACTCCTGAGTCTTTGATGAATCTATGATTTTTTTCATTTAAATGAATTGCAAATTTTGAATTATCTGTCTTATTATTATATGCACGTTTATGTTCCTTTAATCTCTGATTTAGCAATCTTGCAGTTTTTACCGTGTATTTGGCTGCACAATCATTTCAACAATCATTATACTCCCTCCAGGTATAAACTACCCTAGTATTGCCCGTTAACTGTAGACGTCTATCCTACTAAGAACACAGTAAGTACAGTCTAAAATATACTTGAGCGACTTGTATGTTAAGATGGATATATTTCATTTTAATAAGTGTTTATTCGCCTCATTAGCAATACTAAATTATATTCTGAAAACCGGGAGTTAGCGAAATTGTGATGCGATGGTAATTGTCGCCGGTGGGGAGTAGAAAGTGGAGATAGACTGATAGATTTGGAAGCAGCTATGCCTTCCGGTCCCAACCTGTATCATCAGCTCCTATCAACGGCTCCCACTTGTCAGCTAATTAATGTCCGAGAAATATTGCCATTAATTAGGGCCGTTTGAGTTGCTGTAGGCGCCGCTGATGGTGTAGATAGTAACAGTCAGTAGTAGATAGTAGGAAATAGGCTCCTTGACAGCTGCCCGTCGTCGGTGACCTGGATCCCAAGAGATAAATCCTTTAATTTACCTATAAAAAAATTACTGAAAAATAACTTTTAATGTAAATGATGGTACTGCTTGAACCATCTATCGTCAACTGCGAATCAGTATGTGTGGAATAATCTTGGAGTGATGTAGTATATCCATTTATATTCTTTTTTAGAATGTTGATGCAAGATCTGCATTATGCTATATTATATTTTTCTGTCCTCATGATGCCTGAAATTGGTGAAACGTTGACTATTTAGTTGATTTCTGAAATTTGATAGACTTGAGGCTTTTTATAGGAAGTTGCATTAATATTCTAACATAATTTACAGGATAGAGATATATTGGCCGAAATCGTAATGTATAGGCCCATATGGCCCCCGAATATAGTTGCCCAAATCGTTTGCCCACAATTATTTGTCGTACCTAATGAAGATCACTATTTTATGTTAAAAATAAAAATGATTACATTTCTCTGAATTTAATAACCAATAAAATTGCATATCGCTACTTTGGAAGAAGATCGGCACAACTCAAAAATCTCTAGTTTTGAGAAAACGGCGCTTGAAGATTTCGTGATCAAATTTCAACTGATTATTACAGATTTCCTTAAAATTGTATAAATATTTTTTGGAACCCACTTGCAAGTAAATGCTTAAAGGTAACCTTAAGGCATTATTTTATGTCCGACATATTTTTAGACCTAAATTTTTTGACGCCTATGTTTTGTTTATAAAATAATTGCTCTCTAGCGGTCACACGATGAATATTTTTTGTGGCTCTCTTCATTCTTAAAAAAAAATAATCATCTCGCTGATTATGATTATAACAAAATTGGAAAATCGCTAATTTTGGAGTTGTGCTAGTCTTCTTCCAAGGTAGGTAGGTACATTAGCGATATATTTTTTCACATAAAAATAAATAGTAACTACATAAATTAAATTGAAATTTAATCATTTTTAAAAAATATTTATTTGTATGAGGGAATCAGAAGATTATGTATATAGAAGATAGCCGAAGAGCTGTATGTGGGTCTCCCTAACGTAAATAGAAGAAAATCTCGGAAGTAAATTGATCTGGAGTAAGGCCATCAAAGGAAAATTCAATTATATAGGATGCGATATTCGACCAATTAATCTTTTTCTTATTGTTCAAATGAGTATTTTAATTATTCGTTTATTTACGATTGGTTATTATCTATAAAATATTTCAATAAGTAAAAATGTTATAATAATAATAAATTCTTTATTTATTCCGGGATATATCCCTTTAGAATAATATTACAGGTAAAAGCAGTAGAGATTTAGAGGCTTAGAGTAGAACAAAAAAGAATAAAATAATGAGCAAATAATAAAATAAATAAACAAATAATAAAAATAAAAAGATGAAATTATAATAAATCATTATGACATAACTTTTAAACCTTTCGGCAAAACAAACTTCCAACATTAATACATTAAAAATAAATACAGTTTAAGAGAATGAATTTATAATAATAACAAAATTGAAAATAATGTATTAATACATAATTAGGTGCAAATTTTAGTTGAAAGTAAGGAGTAGCTATTTACAAATCATTTGGAACTGCATGGACATGAAGTCCATAGAATAGACGGGATTTAAAAGTTGGAAGAGTATTGGAGCAACGGATTGAAGAAGGAATGGAATTCCATAAGGATGAGGATCGGATCCGTCAAAACCTGCGGATCGGTGGGCCGTTATATATAACTCTGAAGACAGAGAACGCGTATGGCGGGTATGAACAGAAGATTTGAATTGAAGGAGGTCGAAGATGTGTGATGGTCGGCGGGATTGGATGACCCGGTAGAGGATGACCTGGTAGAGGAAGTACTTACGACGGTAGGAAGGGTCTTCAACTCTTCGTAAGATCGGGAGGCAGAGGCGTCTTTCGTGACCCTGGAGATTAATCGTACATAGCAATTTATCAAACGTTTTATTCTATATCTTTTATTCTTATTTTTTATATTACAAATATGTTTCTTTCCAACATAATGCATGATTTTGCTAATGTTATGTAGTATAGAAGGCCACTTCTGAGAGGTATATACATATACAAATAAAATATATGTATATATAATAAACTTCAACTCTTCATAAAATGTCAGAAAAATAAAAAATTAAAATAGAAAGTTAAAAATACAATAAAAAATAAAAATATATACCTATCTGTTAGTCCCGCAAGGAGTAACTGTTGCATGCAGGTACTTGGGGAGTAACGCCCCCACGGGTTACCACAGTTCAGTACACCATGCATACTCACCAGAACAGTACACAAATCACTTACTCTCAACATAAGGTCAACTACAGTACACACCTCCCCTAGGAGATTTTTCCTACCAGGAAAGGGTGTGTTCGGTTACCCTAAGGGGCAGCCCCCCGACCGTACTAGGACTGGACAGGCCGATACCCTGCCCATCCGAATTTTCAAATATCACGAGTCATGGAAGAAATATAGCCGGACAGCTTTTATGGAATTCGACATGGCGAGGAAAAGGAATTTTACGACTGGCAACTTGGAACGTGCGAGGATTGAGGGGGAAGGAGTGCGAGTTACTGGAAGAGAAAGATAAGGCAAAGGTTGATCTGCTAGCTATTACTGAGATCAAGAGAAAAGGAAAAGGCGAAGAGAGAATAGGAGATAATATTTTACTCTACTCAGGGACCACTGAAGAAAGGATAGCCAGCAGAGGTGTAGGTTTCATGTTTAAGGAAGCCTTAATGAATACAGTGATTAAAGACTGGAAATTCGTTAGCGATCGGCTGATGGTGGTTGATTTAAAAGAAGGAGATGCCTTAAAGTCTATCATCGTAGTGTACGGACCGAATGATAATGCCATAGCCACTGAGAAGGAAGAATTCTTTGACTGTATTCAAAGAGAAATAGATGACGCACACGGTGAACCAATTGTCGTCGGTGACCTAAACGGCAGGGTTGGAAGAAATTCACAGTTGTGGCCGGATGTTTTAGGTGTACATGGAGAGGAATTTAAAAACGATAATGGGGAAAGAATACTCCAATTGTGTGCCAGCAATGGAATGATTGTCGCTAATAGCAAATTCCCTCATAAAAACGCACATAAATTTACAAGAGAGGAACCAAACAGGAACGAAAAGTCTGTAATAGACTATTTTCTAGTTAAGAAACATTCTCTCAAAGATTTGATTGACGTGCGAGTTAAAAGAGGTTTTGAAATTGGAAGCGACCACTACCTATTAAAGATGGATATGGTATGGAAAGGAGAGAGAAAAACTGGAAAGAACGCAAGAAGGATCCAACCAGAAGTGGTGAAGGCACATAGGTTGAAAGAAGAAGATGAAATCGCTACCTATTACCAGGAAGAAATAGAAAGAATGGCCAGTGATTTGGACTACCCGTGGGATTCGGATGACGTAGAAACGAGCTGGTTATACTTAAAGAAGATAATTTCGGATGCAGCGACATTGGTTTGTGGAAAGAAAAGAATTGGAGGCCAACACAAGAGAACAGCATGGTGGTCTGATGAGGTTAAAAAAGTAATAAGAGAAAAGAAGACCCTCTGGAAAGAATACCTCGAGCACAAAACACCGGAGAACTACGAAAAGTACAAGGGGAAAAGAATTGAGGCTAAAAATAAAGTTATAGAAGCCAAGAGGATTACCTGGACAGAGTTTGGTCGAAAATTAGAATCCGATTTCTACCAAAATCAAAAGTTATTTTATCGAGTCCTCAAGGGATTAAGAAAGGAAAGAGCACCAATCCTGAAATTCGTCAAAGATAAGGAAGGAAACATTCTCAGGCAGAAGGATGATATAATGGAAAGGTGGAGGGAGTACTTCCAAGATCTGTTGAATGAGAATGGACAAACGCCCTCCAGAGATGAAGAGAAAAGAGAGATAGGACCCTGGGAAGAGGATGATTTTATTGATGATGACGAACTGGAAGAAGCACTCTGTAGTATGAAACTCGGGAAATCCGCAGGAAGTGACGGAGTAACTCCTGAAATGCTAAAATACATGGGGGCCAAAGGAAAAGAAATTTTGCTGCATCTGTTAAACTTAGTGTGGAAGCAAAAGAAAATACCGAAAGATTGGGAAGTAGCCGTCATTGTCCCTATCTTTAAGAAAGGAGATAACAGAGATTGTAACAACCACCGAGGTATATCTCTCTTAAGCGTACCAAGTAAAATTTACTCTAAGATTCTAGAAAAGAGAATAAGAAGAAGAATCGAAGGATTGCTTGAAGAGGAACAGTACGGCTTTCGTGAAAATCGTAGCACCCAAGACCTTATCTTTGCTATGAGACAGGTCTTCGAAAAAGTACTTGAAAAAGAAAGGGAAATGTCCGTGTGCTTTGTTGACCTTACAAAAGCCTTTGATCGAGTAAGAAAGTCAGATATCTTAGAGGCCTTAAGAGAAAAAGGGATCGATCATGGTCATATCCTGGCGGTTGAGAGTCTTTATAAGAAAACACGAAACGTGGTAAGATTTGCCAACTGCACCTCTAAGGAAATCGAAACTACCATAGGAATCCGGCAAGGTTGTAGTCTCAGCCCACTTTTGTTTATCTTAGTTATGGACTCAGCTATTCGGAGGGCTAAAGAGAAAATGCGGAAATATCACCTAGGATACGCCAATCTGAGACCAGTTAGCCTCTCATTACTTGCATTCGCCGATGACATTGTCATTTTCTCCGACACTGATAGGAATCTTCAGTACAATATTAATAAATTGAAAGAAGAACTGCTGAAGATTAACATGATTATGAACCCTGCGAAAACAAAACTAATGAGGGTTGGGAAGAAACCCAGGAGAAACATGCGCGTCATCAGAGTCGAAGACGAAATCCTCGAACAGGTAGAAAACTTCAAATACCTGGGTGCGCACCTTAATGAATATGGATATATCGATTCGGAAGTGACTGAACGAATCGCAGCTGCGGGCAGGATGTTTGAAGCAGTGAAGAGAGGTTTTCTAAGCAGGCGAGAGGTGGAAAAGAAAACAAAAGTGGCTGTATTCCGATCGACATTTCTGCCCATTTTAACGTACTCGTCAGAATCATGGACGCTGACAAAGAAACATCGATCGAGAATGCAGGCATCGGAAATGAGATTTCTTAGAAAGATCGAAGGAAAAACAAGAAGAGATAGAATACGCAACAACACCATCAGGTTGAACCTCAATGTTAAGTCGGCAAACGATATAATAGAGGAAAGTCAACTAAGATGGCTAGGGCACCTCCTGAGGATGGAACCAAGCAGAATCGCTAGCGAAACCTATCGAGTTAAAGTTGAGGGCAAGCGAGGAAAAGGGCGGCCAAGAAGAAAATGGGAAGATGAGGTAAAGAGCCACTTCCAGAGAAGAGGACTTCAATGGAATGACAGAAGGCGTCTTGTAGAGGACCGGCAGAGCTGGAGAGGGCTCTGTAGACTTCCTCCTCACACTGCTTAATGCGGTTCATAGAGGATAGACAATGATGATGACCTATCTGTTAATATTTATTGATAATGTAATAGAATTTTGTTAAATTTGTTATTTATGGAATTAGGTTAAATAAAATTAAATAAATAAAATGCTTAAATAAAATTATATAAATTAAATTTCTTTATAGTAAAATTGGAAGGAATTTCAACTAATACTTGAGGGTAAAATCTACGATTTAGCGAGTAGAACTGCCTCACCAGGGCCCTATTTTATAGTAAAGTACAAAAGTAAAAGTACGAGTGGAAAGGTTCGTGTTGAGAGGTTACAAATTACTTATCGTTATTAGATAATAATAATTTTATTCATTTTTTACTTTAACTTACTATTTTTTAATATAACTATTTTAAATGTTATCGTGTTTCGACATTTTAACAATGTTTTAGCAATATATATCAACTATATAACATCTTGTACTTCACTTCATAGGCACACCCTATTTCATAATAAAGGACACAAGTATAAGTACAAGTGAGCCAATGACTTACTACGTCTTTAACTTGCACTGCGAAATGTTGAAATACGATAACATTTAAAATGGTTTTATTAATAAAAACAGTAAATTAAAAAAAATAATTGAATACAATTATTATTATCTGATGACGATGAATAACCTGTAACCTCTAAAAACGAACATTTTCACTTGTACTTGAACTGCTGTACCTAATTATGAAACAGGGCCTTGATGGCGCGTGTTTGTTTGACGATATAACATGAGATGGTGCTTAGTTGATTTATCTTTGCAAAAATCTCAAAATTTTTTAAGGAGACAAAAAACTTTCTTTAAAAGTCATAGGAAAAATAGTCTAACAAGATTTAGTAGCAACGCGGTATGACCTTTTCCTGTTGATCTGCCTTAAATGTCAAATTGAGGCAGCGAAATTCCTTACATTGGAATGCGCAAACAGATTGGTTAATCGCAGATACAAGAATATTTTCAACCACGGATTAGTAATTAAATTTAAATTATATTACTTCGGATATGTATAAAATATAACAATATCTACATATCTTCATATTAATGTTCAATAAATATATTGCAATGCGTATTTTTAATTAAAATTTTAGAGAACTTAACCTTTTAAAAGAATTTTCTTAGAACATCAACTCCGCGAATGTTAAGAGTGTTGCCCACAGAACTGAGATTAATTCGTTGACTAACAACGAAGACTAATTTCTTTTAGTTGATTTAAGATGGAACTGTTGTGTAGAATGTCAATCAAAAATAATGTTATTACGAACGTTAAAATTGATCCCAAGAAGAAAGAAATTGAAATTTAAAGGCCTCGAATGAATGGAGCAGATGGGACTCCGAGAATTTAATGAGAGTGAAGAAGTGAGCTCCAGCTGCCGCCTCTGCTTCAATCCCAATTCGCTTCGATAACAATAAGTCTCATATCTCCAGTCTCCAGCCTCCAGCATCTGCTCCAGCATCGTCGCTCGCCTCTCCGCTTATCGAGCATCTCCCAGCTCAACAACCCCTCATATCGTCCTATCTTCATAATAAAAACATTGTGTTGCGCTAACTATACCATCGAAGATATTGTAAAATTAATTTTGGAGAGGGGTACAAAGCAGTCTCTTGAAAGAGGATGAAGTATAATAGGTATAGAGGAAGAAGTCGGTCGGGGAGAGGGGGAAGGGAGGGGGGTTGCGGTCAATGACAAACATACTAATAAGTATATCTAATTTATTCTGAGACAACGTTTCGGCCTAAGTTTTAGGACATCATCAATGCTAAAAGAAAAACAAGATAACAATATTTTTGAGATTGTTTTTCTCTTTTAGCCCTGATGATGGCCTAAATCTTAGGCCGGAACGTTGGCTCAGAATAAATAAGTTGTACTTATTACTGTCATTGACCCCACCCCCCCTCCCCCGACCAACTTCTTCTTTAAGTAAATCTGCGGTCAACCAAACTTACTCCAATAGGTATAGAATTGTTCTGAAGATCTATTTATACTTTTGTTAGAGGTTTTAAATAAAAAAACATTATCAGTGAAATAAATTCTTCCATCACATAACAAAGATTCCTTTATTCTCCACCAACGTTTCGTGGTATGCCCCCACCCTCAAGGTGCTCTTTTGTTGTGTTATGCCGTAACACTCCAAATAATCTATCTCTTAAATCTACTCTAATGATATTTTGTTGCGTTATGTTGTAACACTCCAAATAATCTATTTCTTAATTCTACTCTAATACTCTTTTGCTGTGTTATACTATAATACTCCAAATAATCTAGTTAAATGTATTACATTGATATATGGTTAGAACCTTTCTTCTTCCTATGCAACCAGTTTTACAGCATTTTCCGTCATAGATATGTGTGTCTGTGCCACTTGGAACTTTGAGTGATTATGTCTTGAACGGATGGGCTGATTTGGTAGCATATTTTTCTTTTTTTTTTTTGTATTCATTCATTGAATCCGAATTGCAGCTGTGCAATAGGCGAAAAAAGTCTTTTATTAAGAATATTTGAGTGTATCACTCAAAAAGCGTGTCATTTATTAGCAAAGATACGGTAAAATAACATACTTATACATGTTATTAATGAATTTCCTTATGTTCCCATGGAAACCCGTTCACTTTTTTTTTTAGTTTTTCGAAAACTATACATCTCCCGCCACATCCAAGATGTCCATTTGAAAGGTGTTTGAATGGTCTACAAAGCTAACTTTAATTTTTTTAAATGTTAATCAGACTAATTAAACTGAAGATACAAGCTATTTTCTATTGGATTTTACACCCAATGCGGTAAGGAAAGTTGTGTGAGTCGAAACACCATATTTATTTTTCAATTCCTAATAATTACTTATTTCAGTGAATATTTCATCGATTTAGGATTTATTTTTAACCGGATAACCATCTGGTCTCCGGTTACCATTAAAGATGACTGCTGTAAATAACTAATGCAGTACAAGAAAAAGGATAACCACGGTACATGCGTAAAGGAGCCCGTGGAGTGCCAAGCTTCAATGACTTCTAAATATCTAGGTCACGAGGCCGTTTCCTTTTCAAACGCCTCGAAAGATTAAAATGAATTGTTATGGGAGTAGCGACTTTTGTGATGATGACGAAACGGATATTTTTGACAAAATTTTTAAATTATTTTTACTCTTAGATGACAAACCAAGTTTTTGAGACCACAAACTGTTAATATATTCAGATAAAAGATCTGTTGATAGATCAGATAAAAAAAAAAAAAACCTTTGGCTATTTGGTCTTCATAGCAAATGCCCTTGATTCGGCTGTCGTTTCAGCCGTTCTTATAAATATTTTAGGCTTTAAAATCGGAATTAACAAACAATTAATACGTTAGTTAATTAATGGTTAAAATCATGTAAATATAAAACAGATTATATTTTACAGCCAGAAACGGGACCAACATTCTTCATTTAGGTACAACCGATCTAATTTTAAAAGAATATTATCAAATATAGATTAATATTTAGTCACTTTGCCATTAAAATTAAATCAAATCACAAATAATAAAAGTTGCTGAACCCTATACAACAAAGGAAAGCATTGATCATAAAACGGGGTAAATGGCTTTTGATTTTTTTTTTAAAGGGGGGACAAAACGAGGCGTAAATGAAATAAAACTTTGGTTCTAATTTGGCGTTTGTAGCAGGGTTAACTTTAATTAAAAAACACTTACAATATACTAAATAAGTTAAATGTAATGTTATTTAATTTAAAGGAGAATTATTTTTCATAAATCAGCATCCGGTATGGATCATGTCGATCATTCGATCAGATATTATCACATTAGAAATCAAATATATAAAAATATTCGGCCGAAAACTCTTTCTTGAAGAAGACAAAAAAAAAATGTTTGGCTTCATCATGTCAGATCAAAAAATCATCTTTTATGATGCCAAATAAGAATAAAATATAGATATTCTAAGCTTATTACAAATATTAACAGGCATGCGTGTTTGCATGTAAAGAGTGTCCAATATAAATCGGCTCAAATGCTTCTCTCGGCCAAACGGATGATCTAATAAAAAAAAGTGGTTAAATTTTTTCTCTTTTATGTACTTTTTTCTTTTTACTGTACATTTCTTTTTTTTATATGTACTTTTTTATTTTATTTGATATTTATTATTTTTATTTTATCTCCTTATGTTTTTTTTTGTTGTTTTTTTTTTCGTTTATCTTGTATATATGGTATGAATGGATTCTTATAGCCCTAATACCTATTGCCCTTGAGTGTGGCAGATTGTATTATATTTTAAATAAAAAAATAATAATAAAAATAAATAAAATAAAAATGACAGAGGAAAAACTCGTAGATCTACTTCTATAGTTTCACCAATTACCATTGCTTTTTAATTTGACGCGATACATCTGGTTGACGCGCGGCGAAAACTTTGGGTTTCCTAATAACACCTAGTTTTTAATAACCCCATTTATAGTCATTAAAAGGTTATGAAAGACACCGCAACTTCATGTGGTTATGACTTCATACAATCAATTTCCCTTTCATAATTGAGGAAAAATCATTTCAGAAATTAATTGTTTGCATTTTTAAGAATACAGACTACACCTATAGGCTTGGCAATATTTTTTATAGGAAGATGAAAAATACAACAACATAAAAATGATTTATCGTGTCTCAAAGATTCCAGTTTATAAGGTACCTGAAAAATAATAATGACGTTGAGAATTCAAGATTCTAAAATGGTGTAAATCCTTCAATTTCGAAGATATTGCAATGCGATTTGCGAGATCTTTCATAACTTTTTAACGACTATAAATGGGCGTATTAAAAAGTTAGCAAACCCCAAGTTTTAACCGCTTGCCAACCGTATGCACCGCGTCAAAGTTAAAAACCTATAGTGATAGGTAAAACTATAGAAGTATACCTACGACTTTTTCCTCTGTCATATTTTAATTTGATCATCCGTTTGGCCGAGAGAATCGTTTGAACCGATTTATGTTGGACAACCTGTAATTGAGAAGCTGGTTATGAAGATACTGCGGTATTTTTTTTTTCAATTTTAAAAATTAAATGAGTATAAAAAATAATTAAATTAATATATTTACATATATAAATATATATGTATACACGTAGGCATATATGCTGTGCTACAGAGGATGGATTTAATGGGATTAAACGATAATAGATGGAAGTGACAAAGCTCTATTAAAGTCTTTTGTGCGGTTAAAAATAGATCTTCATCCTTTTCAATAGCTAAATCTACCAGAAAATAACCACATATTTTAGCTGTTTAGTATAGAGATTGATTTATTTATACAGCAAAAGAAAAATTTTGGTACAATTTAATTTATAACATACTTCATTGGCAATAATTCCGTTGAACTGTATTCAATTATTTTATGTATAGTCAGTGGATTTTATGGTCCCATGATGAAGGGCTTTACATGGAAATTAACGAATGTTTTATCTTCTATGAAAAATTTTAAATTACAATTACAGATTGAACAGTAATTATATTTCATTTAACTATGCCAATTATAATATCGCTGTCCTCATGGCCCACACTTTTTAGTGACCAGCAAACGATTAGATAATGTATGGGGCCATGCATGAACAGAAATCTGTAAATACATAATTAATGATATGAATGAAATAGAGTAAAAATGTTACTATACCTTCTCATAATATAAAATATTTAACTTAATTTAGTGCAGTAGCGGGTCAGGATTTAATTTTTTTTTTGGAGGGGGGCTAGAGGTAGAGATACCTCATATCAACAGGGGGATCTCCCCCTCGGAAATTTTTGAAGATCTCTGATCAAAACTGCGTTGTTTTTTTTTTTTGCACCATTTGAAGCAGTAAGCTAGAATCATTAGATATTATTTTTTTTTCTTTTTTTTAATAACGGTAATTACAGAAACAATGATGTTTTTAGGAGGACAATTTTTATATTTTTTCTTGACTCTTATTTGTATTTGTATAAATATATAAATTCAGTTATTTATATATTTATATTTGTAGGCCTACATTAACAAAGCTATTTTTGTTATGCGCTATGATTTAAAAAGAGAATATGTAATAATTATTTATTTATTTGCTCAGATCATTCATAGAAACAAAAATTGAACAATGTAAAAAATTGTAATTGTGTATTTTGGGGGAGGGACTTCAGCATGTATGTCATATGTCCGCAGGTATATCCAGGTTTGTCTATAGCTTTATCACATTGTTATTTCTAAGGACAACCAATCACATCTCCGATTTTAGAATTATCAAAAACACATTACTCAGAAATTTGAATTATAAAATAAAAAGAGTTTATTGACAAGGGTATAAATGAGAATTTTGCTAGGTGAAAACATGTTTTCCAACGGGTGAGAAAAATAAAGATGTAAATTTTGTCCGTTGTCAATTTGATTATTTGTAACACTCCTATAATGTGAGTAAATCCCAGATATACTCATATAGAATGGGTCTGGTAAAAAGTTAAGAGTGCTTAATCAGTAAAATCTTGCAGGTATAATTAACACAAAATTTTGATAGGAAAAAACTTTTTTTATTTTTAAAGATATATAAATTTCCTTCATAAAAAATTGTTTATATGTTTTTTTCACCATCTCATATGTTAAAAAATAACAAGTAATAATTTTTAAATGTCATAAAATTATATATAATAATTATTAATGTTCCATATGTCACCTATACAGCTATCTCATAAGGTAACTTGATTCTACTTTTCATCGAATGATGTTAATAAAAAAAAAAAAAAAAGCACTGTTGTAAAAGCAATTGTTAATACATTTATAGGAGAAAATAAAAAAATTAGGCACCGGCGAGATTCGAACTCACGATCTCCTGTTTACTAGACAGGCGCTTTAACCAACTAAGCCACGGCGCCGAACGTCCTCGTCTGACCATCCAATAATTATTACAACATACTTGAAAGTAATGTTTAAAATAATCGAATTTGATCGTAATATATTTTTCAACACTTTCAGACCGACACAATGAAATGATCAATTATTCTTGAATGATATTGCATCGATAAAATAACTAAAAAGACAATTTTAGGCTCACGAGGGGAAGGCATTGTCAATGAGTTGCAATCCCTTCCTAAAAATGAACAGGAAATAAAATTAACATAAAAATTATTATAAAATTGAAAACAAAAATGAAGTAAAGTAGGTTATAGTGTCTTCATATTCGGTTTAGCACTCCCAAAAAGCACTCATATACAAATCTCCACCAAAAAGAAAAAAATTAAAAATTGTCTTTCTTACCGAAGAGCATAAATTTGTTGAATATAAAAATATTAAATCATAATGTCTTATATCTCAAATTTAAATTAACCTAAGGATCCCATTTGTGCCATTTGGTATATTTTTACGTCCTATTGGTACCATAAAAATTGGAAGTTGATCGGTTGAGTTCCCTATGAGCTTTGTATGGAAGGGAGATCTTTGGAAACATTCTGATGTGAAGTTAAGAATAATTTTTGGGCTGACACCTTTTTGTTTTCATCGAAAACTGGCATTCAAGGTTTTTTTTGAGATGGTAAAAACAAATATGAACTTAATTAAGACTATTTTCTCGATGAAAGCTTATAGTAATATAGTAGATACATTTTAATAAATATGAACATGTTATATACAAAAACAAATTTTTTGACTTACTTTACTTGAAGTAACTACATGTTTTCTTTTTTACTTTTCAGTAGCCTAAGCTCATTAAAATGTCACAAGTGTATTTTTTCTTATTCTATGTAAAAAAAAAAAAATGCGAAAAACAAAACAAAACATGTATATATGTTGTTTTTAGATGCAGAATAAAAGGAGTAAAAAATTATGAAAAAAACATCATTTTAAAATCTTTTATATATTCGGACCCATTGGAACGAATGCCGGGACACATGTCCAATATTTTTAGATGTAGAATCACTAAAAGATTTTCGATTAAATATTATGTGAAACATTTGGACCGAAGAAAGACTATTCGACTGAGCAATATTATATACGATTAAATAACGCGGAGTGGCGTGACTTGCAGCCATTAAATATGATTGAAGTGACGTTGTGACGTTTACAACGGGCGTGCTAAGGTAAGGTATCCGAACCCTCTCCCTCCCCTCCCCCCTCCTCCCCCACCTCTCCACGTATCTAGCGTTGATGGTATCACTGCATGCTGAAAAACTGTTGAAATACTTCAATATGAACCAGCTGACTGTTAACAGTAAAAAAAATTTTGACGGTTCGTGTTTTGGCTTGTTTAGTATTTTTCAACTATAGTTATACTTTTTAACCAACTTCAGAATGCTATTTGGTGCATCAAGGAAAGATAATTTTAATTTTATCATTACTAGTCATAGAATAGAGTCATAGGGTCTAGTCCTAAATTCGTCTTCAAGATTTTTAAATTCATCTGAAGACAAACGAGGAGAGTAATGAGTTAATTGCACGACATTATCACGATGTTTCAAATAGTGTCACGAACTGCGTGCATCATTACCAAAAGTAGATACATTTTTTGTTGATTTTTGTTTGGATGGGCAATTGACTAATTATGCGACAACATTTTTTAAATAAAATAATTAATAAACAAAACGTTTTAAGTATTTTAATGTAAAGGAATTTCGTTTTGAGGAGTTGTTTTCCTTAAAAAAAATATTAAATTGTGAATTTAATTGGATGGCGAAATTAAGACCCCTCTTTTAAAATCCTAATTAATATTTTGGCAAGTGTTATTTTTGTTTTACTTAGGAGAAATATTATTCAGTTCTGTCCAATAACTATACCAACATTTTCTTGTATCAATTTTTTGGGAATTTTAAACTTCAGTTTTCATATTTGAAATTTCGAATTAGGCTTCTGGGGACGATATTTGGGCTCCTTCCCTTAAGTTGTTCGACTGGAGAAAGAAATAAACAATTGTCCATTGAAAAAAATATTACTTATTTTTACAATATTTTATTATGACATTCTACCGAAAAGAACTATTGCTATGACACTTAAATAAACAACAATGATAGAAATAAACGTTTGAGAGGAAAATCTCGAGTTATGTTTTGGTATTGAATGAGCGATTCCTAGGTGAATCTCCACAATCCAATTGATTGAGGATGAATGACGATGGCTGGGCGGTAGTACACCGGTGACAGGGCGTTCACCCCCCGGAGTCCCCGCTTCCTGGTCATCATGGATTCATCTTCATTCATCACCGCTGGGACCAGATTAATAATCAGGCTACCCCCATCTCTCGGAGGAAGCGCTATTTAACACGACACCGCCACTCATTTCAATAACTTCTCAGTACCTCCTCTCCTAGTTCAATCAAAGCATCAGTGAGGGAAAGGTCGGCAGGGTCCTCATTGATAAATCAAAAAATAGTAGTAATAATACTACAAATTATATATTGAGACATACAGATGTATTACAACAATGCTGGGTAAATACGAGTTGAGCGCGGCTCCAATTGAAACTATAAATCCACTTTAAATAAAGTTTAGTTCCTCACAATTATATTTTTATCAGGGTTGTCGCTTTATAAATCCAAATGGATTCCTTGTTGGCTTGGTACAAAGGCCAAGTTGACCAAAAGTACAAAATCTTTAAATGACTTGAAACCGAGTGAAATCTTACTGGAACCGATGAGGTTACGAATACGCCTTTTCGGTTATCATTCACACATTGAAAATTAGATTATAGGCCATCAAATTTCACTTAGGTAGTTATCAACTAATAAATATTTTCTCTTTTTATTTACTTTTTTACACAATGTGTGGATAAGTTTTTTTTTTTTATCAACGTGGCGCTAGTAATTTCAAGTACAGTAAACATACAAATTTATAAGCTGTGATATTGTATTTATGTCTTTAAATAAAAAAGGGTAATTTCAGCTCGAAGAGTGGGTATCTTCATGAAGAGGTAGTGGCAACCCTGATTTTGATGCACATTGATACCTCAGAAAGCACTTAATATTTTAGTTCCTAGGTTCTCAAACTGTGTTCCGTAGCCATAACCAGGAATCCGTGAAACAATTTTGACATTTCATGACAATTAATCACCCAAATTTTCGCTTTTATTCAAATAACTCATTTGATAAAAATCCTGCGTGGTCAAGACTTTTTGGATTTGTTATTACTTAACTAGTTATTAATATAACTAAACTATAATTAGTAAAAATTTAAATGCTCAAGGTTGGAATGGGGTCTGAAAAAAAAATGTTATTCAAGAGGGGGCCCTGGTACTACATTAGTTTAAGAATCGCTACTTTTAATTAATTAATGAATTGATTAAATTCGAGACACCTAGGAGGATTATGGAGTATCGACGAGGAAGTGAGGTTAGAAACTAGTTGGTATAGAATTTTCAATGGAAGGATTGGTACCTATAATGGGCCAAATCAGCCACAAACGGGATATTGTGGTCTTTATATATATATATATATATATATATATATATATATATATATATATATATATATATATATATATTTTTGTAGCATTCGCAGGAATGCTCCAGGATTGGATTGATATTTGACCTGAAGAATGTACACAGAAAGACCGGAGAAGTTTCCACCTCCATCAAATGCTACTGAGAGCCACCTTATCCCTGGCGATTGTACAGTCTGAAATAACTGGCCATGGGTTGACAACCTAAGATTTTTTCTGGGTCTAGACCCTAATGATGTATTCGGAGGGTCCTGGTACCAAAATACCCAGCGGGGCGGGGCAGATGGCCTCAACGAGAGTTCGAGAGGGCACTCATATTTACGTTATGCTCGTTAACTCCTAACCCCTCCCACTCCCTCGCACAGATATCAAAGAGAATGCGACACTTAACCGACACAGTCCAACTGTGCTATTCAATAGAACGTCATACACGTGCACAAGCGGCGGCTTATGAATCTATGTCGCACGCGGCACTTCCGGTTAAGTAAAGCATTAAAGTTTAAATGGGTGGTTCTCATTTTACGGTCAAATTTCAGTCCATTAAAATATTTACTCAGTTACTTAAGTTTAACCTGAATATTTTCCTTCTGCTATACGGCGAAGAAACATTTATTCATAGTAAAATATTAAAAAATAATTTGATTGTATGATTAATTAAGCTACTAAAATTTCATTACCACGCACTGCCCCACGCTGTTTTCTAATAAACATGCATTTTTTTCTTTCATAGACCAAGTTAAATGGTAGTGACATTTATTTCTGCTCATAAAGAACAACTTAAGCATTCTGAATCATTTTTTTTTTTCGTTAACAGTGAAATATGTTTATGCACTTTCTAAACTTTGTCCTTTCAATTTGATTTCATTACCATGCTAAAAACAAAATGTCAGAAATAATGCCTTGAAAAATAGGGAACAGTAGGCAAATTTCGCCCGAGTGTAGTGGTAGTCCTGAGCTGAAGGACCAGCCACCAGCGGACAACGGACTTAAATTACGGAGCTAACTTCAACGCATTTCGTGGCCTAACTCAAGATAAGTCGCATACCTTTATGGTTGTCTTGTTTGACTGCCATGTAGTTTTAGAAAGTTGGCAGAAACAATATTTTCTTAATTTTAGTTCGGGCGAGTAAAATACGTGGAAATGTTTTTAGCAAGTTGTCAACTGAACTTAACGTATTTAATTCTAATTGTCTACTTAATCTATAATTGATTATCTACTTAATCTATAATTAACTTATATATAAACTTATGGAAAGAATGTTTATAAATTTATTATTTGAATGTGCTAGATATGAAAGTGTATTATATACTTTACACTGACTTGTTGGCCAAATTATCAATAAAGTTGCAAACAGTTTTTATAAACATTTATAAAAAAAAAAAAAGAAGCTTTATTTCAAGTTGAGAGTCACGGGAAAAGAGAAGTAAGGGATAGATTAGAGAGTGATAGAAGCTTTACAGCAAACAACAGGGGAAACAAAAAAATAATAGATATTATTAGAGTTAAAAGAAAAGAAAAAAAAAAGTTATATATATTATATCTAGCATTAGATTGCTGAGTATGCTGTGTGTAGCAACCCTAGATATTTGGGCAGCATTGCTGTTGATAAAGCATTTCTCTCTTTTGTAGGCACTCAACAACAACAATATAGATATAAAATTTCATTTAAATCTTTCCATTTGTTTATTGTTTTAAATAAGTTTAGGCGACTTTTTTTTTGTTAATTCAGTGAATTGCTTTTTTAAAAACTAACATTTATTAAGTTTCTAATTTTTTTTTTATATATAGTTTATGATTATTCAAAAAAGTTTCATGAAATCTAGTCTATTAAGAAATAAAGTGTTGCTCCATGCACATTTTTGTACCATTATTTGTATATACATATAATTAAGACTTTTAATCTAGTATTCAAATAAAAAAGAAGAAAGGCTGATGAAACTTGCAATTTTTTTATTTGGGTACGTTATATTACGTTATATAAATTTTAAATTTTCCAAGAAAAAAACACTTTTAATCTTGGTCATTTGTTAAGATTAATAGCTGATCGTCAATAGAAGATGTAGGGACTATAAAAACTCATTTAAATGCAGTCAAAATTATTAAAATTGTTATGAAAATTATCCGTAATCTGAGAATCGCACAAATAGACACTAACATCCGATAAATGAGCAGTGTGGAATTTCTCCTAAATGGTAAATCGTATCAAAGATAATGGTCGCTATCAAATAAACGGTACGAGATCTCTAATCCAGATCATTTGGAAAAAGGTAAATAAATATTTCAGCACACTTCTGGCTGATCTCAGAAAAAAAATACGTAGATGATAAAACATAAATATCAATTTGAGATAAGTGAGATTGAATTGGCACAAAATATTTCTAATGGAGAAGATAACCTCGGTTTCTTCATCACTTTCACCACCGGTTTTCAGTGCAACAGTTAAATGCATAAAAAATAATGGACAACTCGTCGGGTAAGTTGTAGAAAAATAAGCCATAATACATATAACAGAAAATATTACCTGCTTGAATTATTTAACTTAACATTTTTACTACATGAAAAAAATTGTGGTTATTCCGTAATTAAAATATTATAGTATTTTAATTAACATATAATAATTCATTTAAAAGCAATATTTACTCTTCAAACGGATGGTTATCAATAAACTCATGAGGTGCCGGTATCTAAAGGATTTCAAGAAAGTTAATTTTGACATCGTTGATTTCCATATGAACCTCTTTTTGAATCTTTTTTTTTTTTTTTTTCAACAGAATTGGACGTTTTGTTTTCGTTAAACGTTAAAAAGCTTTTCGATGAAAGTTAAGTTAAAATCGCACCGCAATATATCTCCTCTTTAGAAGTTATATCATTGTTATTTATTTATTTTTTTAACATACTTTTACAAAATTTCCTCTTCTTTAAATTACTGTATTAGTACACACTTAAAAAAAAAAAAAAAAAAAAAAGAGAGAGACCAAATTATGGATTTATTAGTTAGAGCATAATTTAAAAATAACAAATTATTTATATTTTCCTTATGTATAACACGATTACTTTTGGGTCTGTCCCACCATAAACTAAATCATTTTTTTTAAATATAAATAACAAGCCGCTATCATTCTTTTTATTTTCATTTCGCTGGAAGCTATTTCGATTATGGACCCATGAGATGAAAAAATGAAAATATCAATGCTCCGCATAGTACTGTGGAACAGGAATAATAATTATAATAATAAAAACCTTAGGCGAACCCGAAGGCTCCATGCCGATACCACTAATAAATAGTTGTTTATAAACCTCCGTCCGTCGACATCCGTCATAACTCAAATCTGTAAGATCACCCTTAGCACACATCTTGGATCTTTATCAGTCGGCTCAGCGTTTATTAACTTTAACGGATTCGTTTGTAACTAAGCTCAAAAATTTTACAAGCCCATCTTGACCGCCGCGATGCTATCTATCATCTAATATTTCACCTCAATATGACTGAAACATTCAATTAAGTTAGAATCTGTAATTATTTTTCGGAAAAGTTTGAGGGTCGCATGAGGGTTTAAAAAAAGGTGATTCTCATGGCACAATCTCGAAGGAGGGGATGGGAAATTTATATTAAGGAAACCCGCTACTTCAGTAAATAATAAAATAAATCTCAATCTTTAAGCTTGCTTATAATTTTTTTTTTTTTCAATTTTCTTATTTCCTTTAGACATTGAAGATCCTTGGAGCTTACATTTAAACGTATTGTCCCTTATTTTATTACTACAAAATCGTGTCGTCAATGAAATCGGTTTGATAAATTAATATTAAATTATTTATTTTTTTAGATAAATAAATAAAACGGTCCCATATATATTTTTTTTTCTGCTTGGCATATTCATTATTTTTTAAATTTCAAGAACCTACGACTTAATGGCGTAGACAATTTTCGAAATTTTTTTACTAGAGATTGTTATTTGATTTTAAGTTGAACAATTGATTCCCTAACTTCGACCGCTAAGAACTTTATATCAATCCAAAAAGGAAATACTTTGTTTTCCCTTTCGCGAAATATCAGCTGCTTCTTCAGTTAATTAACTGCTAATTTTCTCATAAATCTGTAGACGAATATGAATAATTTTTTTTTTTATAATTACAAAATTTGTAAAAAAAAAAAAAGTATTTAAAAAGATGTTCGATTTCCAAAATGTCTTACCCGCGATTCAAAGTAGAATAAAAATAAAAACGCAAAAAAAAGAGTTTAATGTATTATAATGTATGTTAAATAGAGTTAAAAAAAAATAATACAGAAATAACCTTTTCAACACATATCTGTCTGAAATTTGTATTCAACCATAAAAATTCAAGTTTTAACTTATTCCAGCGTCCCTCCATTTTTTTCTTTCCGTTTGAAAACTTTAAAATCCAGGAACCCTTTAATGGACAGGCGTAACCGCTCGACCGTGACGAGACCAGGAGAGAGCAGTCCCCTGATGAAGGAGATAACGGGAGTACAGAAACGTCGGCAATAGATTTTGACAAAAAACAGAAGGAGGATAGGACAATGTAAATTGAAATTTTCTCAACTTTCCTATTGAAAATATAAGTTAAAATGACAGTTATAAAGCTTATGAATAGATTAAAATAAAAATATTTGTAATAATTATAGTGTAAATCTATTAAATCATACACTCATATGATTTCATTTAAAAATACCTCATATTCTGATTAAAATGTATAAACCATCTCAATTACTGGCCCCCCACTTTGGGCTTCAATAGTTTTAATATAAAAACATATCAAAATGATTTATCGAATTTGATATGTAAGTAAGTAGTTCCTATCAGGAAACACTTGGGATCTTAAACCAGCATTACTTATATGAAACATGGCTACTGAATATTAATTATTATGATTTATTTTGTTGTTTTATGACAAATTATGGACAATTTATCTGATAAATTACAAAAAGTTTCTCATAGACCATGTAAAAATGAATTGGCTACTGTAGGAGAGGTGAATGTCCAGTTCGCTGGCCCCAAAACCGCCTGTTCGTGGTTTCCTTGCCAGGAAGGAAGTGGCTCTGAGATCATGTTGGGCACAACATCCGGTAAGGCCCTCCGATTCGGCTATGGCTGAGTGTACACCCCTCAATCCTCCTTCCCCCTTCCCACCTTCCGCTCTAATGTATTCCACACCAAGCTCCAACTCATTTAATTCTTAAATTATATTTGCATATTCTAAACGCGCTAATTAAAAGCATCCTCACATGAGACAATAAGAAACCAATCCGTCGGCAATAAAATGTCATCTCCTTTCCGCTTTATAAGAAATGGGTACAAGCAATATGTTGGCAATCCGGGCAACCTGCGATGCGTTTCCTCTTCCCCGCATTTCCTCTTGAAATTGTTTATGTTGATTCGTAGTTGCAGCAGAAAAATAATGTAGTGCTGTCATATAGATTTAACTAGATAACTGTTAAATATATTTAACTAGATAACTGTTAAATATATTTAACTAGATAACTGTTGACTATATTTAACTAGATAACTGTTGACTATATTTAACTAGATAACTGTTAAATAGATTTAACTAGATAACTGTTAAATAGATTTAACTAGATAACTGTTAAATAGATTTAACTAGATAACTGTTAAATAGATTTAACTAGATAACTGTTAAATAGATTTAACTAGATAACTGTTAAATAGATTTAACTAGATAACTGTTAAATAGATTTAACTAGATAACTGTTAAATAGATTTAACTAGATAACTGTTAAATAGATTTAACTAGATAACTGTTGACTATATTTAACTAGATAACTGTTAAATAGATTTAACTAGATAACTGTTGACTATATTTAACTAGATAACTGTTAAATAGATTTAACTAGATAACTGTTAAATAGATTTAACTAGATAACTGTTAAATAGATTTAAACATAAATAAATTCTATAAAATATTTTCACAAGAATTTGGCTCTCTCGTGGACGTTAGGAATTCATGGAAATAATATGTCGAGTAGGGTGTTCTTCTGGCGGCAATTCATCTCAACCAGATTTGCCTAACTCATGGGGATAGAGTCTAGCGACGCTATGGAGCTCTCCAGAAGAAAGACTAGTTCCAAAATAAGCAATAATGTACCACTAACACTCTACCTTGGATACCCGATCTCATTGTTTCCGGATCAACCAAGCGTTTTGTCCAGCACCTCATATTGTCACATAAATGATGCGAATAGATATAGTGAATCTGATGGTAGAACAGAGGATGGACCCCTCATCCTGCTGCCGTATCTCGACATCAAGATTTATTCCTGGGAGAGGAATTTGGTACCGGGATTTCTAGCGAAACTGACGCCTCAGGTCCTTGCATTGCAAACAGTCTATGACATTACCGCTAGAGTTTTGAGGGGGCCTTCCCTTTTAATAACAAATGGCGGAAAATACTACCAGGGTAACTCACTATTGCTTAATTATTTATTTATTTATGTGTATTGGGTAACGATTTTAATGGTTAGTAATTTTAAATTATAGATTGTTATAGTTAATGAATAATTTTTTTTTTTAGTAACCTTACATTATTCTAGCCTCAAATGCCACCATTTGGTTGCCTGGTATTTTAGTTTTTATTTGAGGCAGCTGTTTTTAGTATCCATTGCATAGCTAGCTAAATATGTTATATTATATTATTATTGACCATAATAATATATTGTCAGCACTATCTTGCATCTTTTGAGAACTGAGAAATAAATAATACGGACGTTGCTGACATAGCTCTTTTACGCCTTCTAAACAACACAAAACAAACATAAATAAATAAGATTCGTCTGAGCTTCGCTGTGCAGTTCAAATTCTTCGAAAGGACCATTAGTTCGGCCATGTATTGGAATAATTCTTATGGGCCGCTTATTTATTCTGTTTTCGTATAAATATTAAGGTCAGATTCGATTTCGAAGATGGTTCAACCACGAAGGAGTAAAAGGCGCTACCTGTTTCTTTGATTTATAATTTTGCTGCTTTTTGAATCGATGCTCAGGGTTTATTTCATCAAATTTATTCCCACACATCGCCTTTTCATTCTCGCATCGCAGGAGACATAATGGGAGCTGACAGCGAATGCCGTCGCAATCGGCGGCGGTTGGCTAATTCACTGAGGCCCCCGAAGGTGGACGCTATCAGCAGTGGCAAGAGGAGCACCCCCCCCCCCCCTTAATTGACTCAAATTGCTCAACTGCTATTACACCATTACGCCCCTCCACAGCTGGAGCTCTCGTTTAGATTGGCAGATGGTGAGGGGCAAGGAACACTTTATAAAGACGATGCCATGAGAGGCTCATTGATCGACTCCTCTCGGAATGAAGGCCTCCCTTAAAGAGCTCCGCTTATCCTATCACCGCTCTCAATTCTCTTTCATTAACGGCAATCTTTAACAAATCCCATTCCTGACACTATAGGCTAATTGACCACTCTGTCTTGCAATTGCCATGGATCTCTGCCATCACTTGGCCTTGTTCCTACTTGTTTAAATAAAGGACGTGCATTGAAAATGCATGCCGGAATGGGAATAGGATATTTACAATGTAATTTCGAAATTAAATCCAATTGCAAAAGTTACAATGAAAACTCTTTCCGCTAGTAGTTTATAAAGGAAGGCAATGTAGCGCTGTGATAGAGTAAGATGCATTTAATGTGTATTGACAAATATTAACGATTAACTTTTAATAATTTGTAGAACTTGCTAATTTTATGATAATAAGATAATAATTTTACAGTATCGAATCAAACAATCTGGTGTGCGCATCACACAACATTCACTTACCGCCTTATTTGAAATAAATTTTAAAAGTTTCCATTTAATTTCCACGGAAAAATTTAGTTTTCATAAAATAATAAATAAATAGAATTATTATTTTAAGCAATCACTTAAGTGCAGGCGTTTTCGTCACTCTCCATTACCTCCTACGGCTTTAAAAGTTATATATTATTTTTGCTAAAATCTTTAGCTTTCCAATGGCGTATTATACATCTATATTACTATTCTTCTGACAAAACCCTAATAATGTTTTCGTAATATGCTAAAGTAAATATTTTAAATAAAACTTATTCTATTCTATCCTATTCTGTTACTACTCTTATTTCAGGAAATTTGTTTTCAACGTGGGACAATATTTCTCCTTTTTTCTCCTTCAGTTAATTATCAAATTCCTTCATGGTTGATGTTTATCCATTTTTTTTATTCCTAACAATGAGAGACGGTTAATTATTTCAAATAAACAAAATTAAAGGTACTTTAGAGGAATCCATTTTGAAAATTTGGCATTTGAGCCCAGTCAGAATATTTTAATAAGGATAAGATCTAGTTGATAGAGTCGTATCATTGTACATTGATACGACGGAATTGACCAAAATCGTTAGAGCCTTTATCGAGAAAATTGTAAAAATGTGTAAAATCGATGACATAATGTGACACTTTGGGCGAGTCGATTTTGGCGAAAAAGTTGCTGTAACATCACATACCTAGCTTAAATGCGCAATTTCGTTTTCGTACAGATTTTCGTTTTGGAGCTAGACTTAGGCACAGACCATTTTGCGAGACTCGGTTATTTGGACTCAGCGACATCAAAACGTGTATTTCAATTGAAAACTTGAAGTCGAAATTTTTCACGATCGCGATACTTTCCCTTGTAGGTAAATGAAAGTAAAAATAACAAACTTTTTTTATAAAGTCTATTATTCATTTAATTAAAATTTAATATGGATATAGAAAAATACTGTTACTATCAATAGAAATTTTACGATATATGGCTTATACTTTGGATACCATATCGAAACGAAATATCGAATCAACAAAACGATGAAGCGATCCTGATATAATGTCCTGTCACACTCAAAGAAAAATTTTCCAACCTGTGAGTAAACATCCTTTAATCACTGTGTTTTCTTTAATTACCGTTACGACCATTAGTTACTTATTATCATAATATTTAGAAGTATGTCAATCGGACGATATTTTTTTATTTTATTTTTTGTCCTCTCTGAATTTAAACATTCTAAGTTTTAAGGTCTCCTGAGCCCAGAGAAATGATTTTTCAAACATGTTTATTCCACGTTTTAAAATATCGTTCCATCTAAGGATCTCTCGTCTAATAAATAAAACATTCAAGTCCATGTTTGAATCCTATTCTTTATTATTTACGATGGCGTCGAGTATGAGAAGCCATAAACGTAACTTAAAATGTTAATTAAACAACTGAATTATTTTTTTAGTATATTCTTCACCTCTGATTATTAGGATTACTAAAAAATAGTATTTGAATATCTTCGTTCATTGGCGGCTGCTCTGTATACTGATTTTCTTATCTCTTCATCCGAATTTTTCATCGATCTTTCATGAAATATAACTTTTCTATATGCACTAGGTTGCAGTATATAAATAAGTAAACGAAAATATATAGGAAAAAAAAGCAAGATGAACACGATGTAGCAGATGTTATGAAAGGCGGCAATATTGGAATTGTGCAAGAACACAACATAATAGAAAGAAGGTTGCGCAAGTCGAATGAATGCCCTCCAGAAGGTCTAGCCCATAGAACAAGACCGAGAAGCCACCTGAAAGAAGAGACTCTAGAATAAAAAAAGATGGGAAGTGAGTTCAAGAAATCCATTGGTTAAAGGATACATGATGAGAAGGAAAGCGTGAATTAGGAAGGATTGAGGGTGGGGTTGATCTACAGTTTAAAGCTGATGAAAACATAAATTGATTATTTAGTGGAATAATATTGGAATAAAATTAATTATTATACGCAGACCTAAAGGATTTATATTTACCCTAAAATATAGTTTTAACCGTATCTTACTTTATATGGATAAATTAATTTATTGCCAAAGTATACGAGCATATCCTATATTAGAGCAGTGGTTCGCAACTTCAAGTCAGTCGCGAACCTCCTGAATAAGTACGGTAGTATGAGTAAATGAATTAACCCATCGGGAACTCCTGAACATATGTTTAAATTAAACACCTTTGACATTAACTGTACTATCATCAGTGTTTGCAATTGTTATACCCAATTAAAAATAAAAAACAACAGAATAATATCGGAGAAAAATTAATTGAAAAGTTTTTCTAAACACAAGCTAAACTTATTTTCAACAAAAAGTCTCGGATCGCCTTTAGGGGACCACTGCCTTAGAATACCAATTCGAATTCTGTGAAGGTAGCTACCAGAACCTTCATTAACGACACGTATCGTTTTCCAACCTTCACGTGAGCACTGAGAAAAGGGAAAGAAGCTCGTTTGCGAACGATCTCTGGTTACATTCAACCTTCCCTAATTAGATTCTTCACAGGATGTTGTTGGTAACTAGAAGCAATGTTGAGGCAAGATGTTTCTTTTCAACCGTTGGGATTCCTTTCATCAGGATTTTAAAATATACCGATAATAGTTCCGTACCGATTATTTACATGCCCGAAACATTTAATTTAAACCAGTAAATTTTATTACAAACATTCAAAGTGCGTTCAGTTTAATTTAATTTAACACTTGAATACGTGATCAGAATTGTTATTCGTACAGTAAGAGGTCCAACTATAGACGGTAAAATTCCTGTGCATGACATTGCAGAAGATTTGGTATTTTTAAGGGAAAATGCGGAAGCTACTAAATTAAGATGATGAATCCTGACAAAAAAGTAGGTCTCGAAATAAATTTGGATTAATTTATGATGCATATTTTGTAATTATCATTACTATAGTTATCATAATATAATTATATAATTATAATGATAATAGGGACGCAGTTTTTATACAATAAATGGTAATCAGAAGTATGAGGAAATTTTTAAAAATTTCATTTGGCATTACATTGAATACATTCTAACCCAAATTTTCTATACATGCGACAGTATAGATTTCCAAACATTTTGGATTATATATATACATTAGAATCCCGATAAGTCCTATTGTCAAGAGTCCGAGGGTTATTTTTTTTAAAACTATTTTTTTTTTGAGTAATCTAATTTTAATTGAGTAATTTTAATTTTATTGAGTCCATTCACACTATATGAAGATTAAATATCAACAATTGATATGTTCAAATTATCGAGATTACCAATAATCATAAGTTAAAATAAAAGTCGAAAAAACCTGATTAATACAAAAGTGTATTAATTTGTATGTGCATACAAAAATAATGATTATCATGTATACAAACTATGTAAGTATACAGGGTACAGAGCATAAGAACCAGGAAAGTTCAGGAGCTGATTTCGCACCTGAAGAGCAACAGAAAAGTTCGTATGAATCATGGTCCGATTCCACCCAGAAAAGCAGGGAATTTGAGTTGTGTGCTATTTTAGGTAAATCGCGTTTTTGGTTGAATAGGAAGCGGTCACTCAAAAACTATTCAAAGCAATTAAGTTCTAATTGCAGCATCGTGAAATACAAAAAATTCTCTCTAAGAAATATGTTTTGGCTCAACTAAATCCATTGTACGAAGGCTTTCAGGGGGACCAATACTGAGAATTTTTATTTTATTTTTAAGATCACCCTTTACTTGTGAATTTTTTTCTCACTTCCCTGCTGGGCTACTGATGTCTCACTTTCAGGAAAACTTCTCCTTTTATTAAGCTTTAATTTCATACAAAATAAAGTTGAGGTTTATTTTTAGATTGGTCGAGAGGTGGCACCTAATTTGCCTAACAGTGAGGTGTGAAATAGGTTGTATTAGGTTTCCCCAATAAAAAAGTGTTTTGAGAGTAAAATTTATAAATTTAGCTTTGTTTCTAGCCAATATTCCTTTATTGGTAGATTTTGCTTGTGTAAAAGCTACCAATAAAGGAATATTGAGATATATGGAAGAAGTTATTCCACTAATATTTTATGTTATACCTCTAATAATTTTATTGTTATTAATACGTAAACATTATTCATATTAATTTGTCGGTATGTATTATTTTATTTTATTCAGGGAACAGTTTCATATCATATTGAATTTCAGAATTGTTTTGGTTAGTTGACGGATATTTTTTTCGGTAAAGTTTGGTTTTAATTCATAAAGAAGCTTTTTATTCTGTATTTCCGTGTTATTTTATTGACTAGAAACAAAGTGAATTTAATAAATTTTACTCTCAAAACACTTCTTGATAGAGAAAACCTAAACTCCACACCTCTCTTTAGGCAAATTAGGTGCCAATTATAGACCAATTCAAACAGAAACCTCAACTGTATCTATATGAAATTTTAATTTAAAGTTTAATAAAAGGACAAATGTAGTCCAGCAGGTGGCTGAGAAAACAATTCACAAGTAAAGTGTGATTTAAAATATAAAATAAAAATTCTCGCTATTGTTTCCAATGAAAGCCCCCGTACGATGGATTTAGTTAAGCCAAGCTATATTTCTTAAAGGAATTTTTTTCTACCTTATGATGGTGCTATTGGAACATAATTTACCTTGAATAGTTTTTGAGTGATTGCTTCTTATTCAACCAAAAACGCCGCTTGCCTAAAATAAGACAAACATTTAATTTACTGCTTTTCCGAAGCGGACCACAGATCATGCAAACTTTTTTGTAGCTCTTCAGGTGCAGAATCAGCCCCTGAAGTTTCCTGGTTCTTATGATGTACAGGATTTTGAATACGGGTAAATGAAATTAACGACATTAAAAATCGGCATTTGAATAAATGAGTTATTTTCTTTTAGTGCAATCCTTGTAGACGGATCATGTGCATCGTAGAAAAACGATGTTTTGCTCAAACCGAACTGACGAAAATATCACATTCCAACACTGACGGGGTTGGTTACTTTAAGATGACCGCTACTTCAAATTTGAACTTTTTAAGTGGGATCATTATTAGCGGCTTTTGATACAGACAAACTAAAATATGAAATTAGACGGAATGCGGTAATAATTGAGTATGCTGAAAATGTTCAAATTCGAAATAACGATTGCCTTAAAGTTAAAAAAAAAAAAAATCATTTGTTTCGTTGATGTCATTGTTTAAAATTAAATTGTCCTCCATGTTAATAATAATGATACCAATATAATTATCAAACTGCGTAGCGCGAAGCAGAGACGGTAGCTTGTATTGAATTACTGACATGTCACATGAGACCGTTAATCTCTTGACTTGTTCCGAGAAGACATTCCGGAATGAATGATGAGGACCATTCACATTTGATTGCTGAATGAGCAACGATTATACAAACACCTACTCAGTCAGCCTTAGTGCTCTTTTTTTTTTTTTTTTTTTTTTTTTTTTACCGCGGCTATTAAATTGTAGGAGGTTGCCTTGTGACATGAATGAATCATGGCAGAGTTTCTCTAAAGAGGTTAAGGAGACCGAATAGGATGAGAATGTTTTAACTCGGATATCAATGAATATAGCCATTATTATGATAATACTGGTTTTTATTTATTAATTTCTTTTTTATAAGACTGAAGCTCAGCATCTTTTAAGAGCTGGGAGAAGGTGTATCGAATCGGTTTCCTGCATGATGGTAGTTGGTGTCATAGATGGAGTGTTAAATAACATTCTGTTATTTTTTAACTGGTATTCCTTTAAACCGTTATTAGATCTTATTAAGATTGATAAACGACGTATATAAATATAATAGTTTATCTTCTTTTCATGTTGGAACTAAATATCGAAGAGAGTTGAAAACATGAGATAAGATGGCTGTTATAATTGATTGTTAATTGATTGATGTTAATTGATTGTATTTTATTTTTAAGCTTTATCCCATTATATTTGTTAAGTTTAATTACGTTATAGCTGTTAGTCTTCCGCTTTAGTGGCAGTTATGTAGATTATATTTGTGAAATATAATTATAAAGCAAAGACTAGCAACCAAATTACAAAGCAGCTTTACAATAAAGCTTATGAGTAATTCGAAGATAAACTATAAAAAAAACTATACTTAATTTAACAAAATATTCGCTATATAATTGCATTAAAAAATTAATCACAATTAGTACGTCAGTTAATTTTAAAAAAAATTTTTTTAGTTTTTAAACCTTAATTAAAAATCAAAGTTTTTATAGATCTGTAATTCTATTAAAATTAATTATTTTCTAGATTGAAGTTTTTTTGTAAAATTAATCAGAAGTTAATTTAATAATAACCCGGCTATAGATAAAAAATTGAGTCATATAAATAGAATATGCCTTATTGGATAAGGATGTCTGCCAACAGAATGAAATTTAATTCTCCCATATACCAAAGCGTGAATATGAAGATCACAAGTTACTACTATACACAGCACAATATGTTGAGGTGTAAGCAATATCTTACTTCCAATCTGATAATCTTGGCGTTGGATGCTAGATTACTGGTTGTGATAAAAGGTAACTCATGAGTCAATTCTACGGCTTTATTTTCCAGCCGTGTTCTGTTTTTTTTTTGTTATTTTTTAAATTTTATGGCGTTGCTGTATTTTTGTAATAAATTAATTAATTAAAGTTAATAAAACAGGGTCATTTACCAATAGATTTCTTAAGTCTTATAGCTAGTATATATAGTAATAAGCTACCACGGAAATAGAATTGATTTTCCTTTTAGCGATTTATTGGCGCCCAATGATTTTTTTTATTCTTTGAAATTTCGCTATTTGAGTATTTTTATACTTCATCATTATTATTTACTTTT